>CM062840.1:593637-1193637 GCA_031772345.1 Himalopsyche anomala
TTTTGACTTTTGTCGTTTGTATATGGTCGCGATTTCGCCTTTTCGATGACGTCAAGAAATACGGTCCTCCGCCCCCCCACCCCACCCTGCCCCGCTGTCGCAATTAATTAATACACTGTTATTTGACGAAACTAATCAATGGCTGAAAATTTTAATTCTCATACAAAAAAAGCGCCGCGGCCGTGGTTCGAACCATCGCTTCTGGATTATGAGTTGAAATCGTTACCGCTCGGGCAAACGAACAACTGTCAGCATCGATCTGATTTAATTATATATATTAAGCACACATTTAAATTATTCTAAAAATTCCAAAATACGCATACTTCACATGCATACATAAACAGTTGAATTATCAAATGGCTGAAAATTTGGATTCTCATACAAAAAAGCTCCGCGACCGTCGATCGATCCCATAATTATGAATTATCAGCCGAGCTCTTTGTCAACTGAGCTAACGTCACAATTATCAGAAACGATGAAAATATATAATATATATTAAATTTCGTTTGAAAATAGAACCTTTCGTTTTTTATTTAAAAAACAGCATGCATATTATATGTTTTATTTTTCGAGCCTTTCTCAATTCTACTGTACCCTAGAGGTAAGCCGCTCGACTGGTAATCTGTAGGAACTTGGTTCGAATCTAGCCTAGAGCGCTTCTTTTTGGGTTTATAACATTTTTTTTTTTGAAAATTTTCTTTTTAAATCACAGTACATCTTGATCGTATGAAAATAAATGCTACCAAAATAACAAAATCCGATTGACTAGCGAAATATGTTTTTCAAAAAATAAATATAAGACGCAATTATTTCAAGATTTGTTTTTAATCTAGGTACATACGTGGTATAGTTAGTTGTTGGCGAAAGCATAATTTCAGTATGTATAATAAAATAACTTCAGTAAAAATCATTATATATATTTTAAAAAACAAGTTCTGTTTGGAGAATCAGTCAACATTTTGATAATTTTGTTTTGATAAAATGTGCAATTAATTTATACCATTTTGCATGTGAAAAATGATTATTAGCAAACTTAAACATTATTTCAAAAATTAAGTAATTTACAATTTAAAACTGCAGGGCTGTCGATATATGCGCCGAGGTCGATTTATGCTACTATGAAAAATGATTGTTAGCAAACTTGAACATTATTCCAAAGATTTAGTATTTTACGAAATTTCTGTCACTACGAAAAAAAATGTTAGCAAACTTAAACATTATTCCAAAAATTAGGTAATTTACGAGGTATATTTCTGCTAATAGGAAAAATAATTGTTAGCAAACTCAACATTATTCCAAAAATTAAATAATTTACAATTTAAATACAACAGGGCATGCTGTCGATATATGCCCCGAGATATATTTATTTTATTTTTAGAATTTCTGGCTTATTCAATAAATAGGTTTGTAATTTTCTGGCTTCTTAAAAATGCAACAAAAATCCCCCCGTTGAGGTCAACGGGCTTACAGCTAGTATATATAAATACTTTAGGATTTGCGGTCGAGTGGTAAACGTAGTCGGCTTCGTTATTTTGATCGCGGGCTCGAATTGTCTGTTCGAAGGCATGAATATCTGTGATGTCTTAATTTGCCTCACGCTCATCCAATCCTAAGAAGAGGGCGTAGCGAGAGTAATTTTCTAACCGCTAGTCATGTCTTAGCCTTATTCTTCTATTGCTATGTTGTTCGAAAAATAAAGGTTCAACGTCTGTGTAAGAAGCAGTTCCCGTGGAAATTGAGAGATTTCAAAATATTTTCAACTCTAGCTAACACCTTTGTATTAGCTCGATGACTTGAAAAAGTTGGGAATTCACCAATTCTATAATTACTAAATAATGTGAGACCTTTTTTTTAGTTCACTCCACCAAAAAGTAGTGAATTAACGTTATTACACGGTTATTAAAAAAATGTGAGAGCTTTTTTCCATCCTTTCAAAAAGTTATGACTGCCAGTGACTCCAGCGCTAAAAATAATTTTGAAATGAATTTAGCGTGTTATAGTGAATTCCGAAATCCCGGAATTATTAATAAGACAAACGCAAAATTAGTCGGGATTCCGGGATCTCTGGATTGGAGACCCTAGTTATTAATATAAATTCAGGCAATTAATATCCCCTCTATTCGTGTTGGATCGGTATATATGGATATGTATTTTGACATTATAATTATCTATGTAACATAACATATTGATGCTAGGGGCATTCTTAAAACTGAAATTTTTGAAAGCATAAAAAAGAAATCGTTCCTTCGTGTCGTTGAAAATATGCAATTAAAAATAATCAAACGTTTTTAATACGCACACATTTTATTAATCTAGAATCAATTATTATTCACCTGCCTGCTATAACCATTAAATACCTTTCACAATATTTTCAAGCCGCCCAGTACAACTTACTGGAGTTAGAAACTTGCACATATCGAAAACAACCTGCGCAAGCTGTGCATAACCCTTTGGCATGCGAGCCGACATTGTGGTATCTTACTAGATCAAAGGCAATGTCAAGGTATCTATCAAAACTAGAAACCCATATATGTATCTGTTTTCAGCTTTAAGGTGTTCACTGTTGATACTTGGTGAAAAGGCATAATATTCAAAAAAATAAAACACTCTTCTGTACTAATTCCACATTAATTTAACAATATAATATGATTAATTGATTTAACAATTTAAACATTTTGTGTTTAGTGTTTTATAGCATTAAAAATGTTTAACTTTTACTAACCATAAATTTCGATACATTTTACTATTATATATTATATTATATTTTTATGAAGTATTTACATACATACAATTCAAAATAACACAACAATGTCGAAAATATACATGTCAATATATAATATTAATATAATTAATATGTTCATTTGTATTTTTAATTTTTCAGCATTCACACTATTAACCATTTAATAGCAGCAGAACCAAACTCATGAAACAGTTCGTATCGGGTGACACGTTGTGTGCGTTTAACGGAGTTTCCAGCATAATAATATGAAAATAGATCTTAAGAAAATAACCATAGACAAGAATATGAGGCTATTGAGGAATATGAGGAACTGTCACATGAATATGAGGCTATTACTTGCAAACTCGGCTCGTTTCAAAATGGTTGAAAAATGAATCTTGAATTTCAATTTGTAAAAATTATACATTTTTAAAAATATTTTTAGTTTTACATTACTTTGGAATGATATTTTGTATCTTATCAAGCCAGGTTTGAGACTGCCTTCTAAAAATACTTAAAAATGTATTTTTATTTACTAAATTACATTCATGGTTCATCTTTCACCAATTTAGAACGAGCCGGTTTTGCAAATAATAGCCTCATTTATAATATAAATAAATACAAATGGAATGTTGACCATGACTGATTCATATAAAAAGCCAGTATTCATACTTAGTGGGCAGTAGATGTTTTACCAGTATTCCTCTTTCTAATTCAACACTCGTCCATATTATTATCACTCGTCCGTTGAGCTTGAATGTGTCTGTAATAAAATTCACTTGCAATTAGAGAAACTCGGCAAGTTATGATGTCTGCCACTTTAAATATACATATTTAATTATTGCCGATATTAACCATTTCAAACATGTGTTTATAAAAGAGTTCCACATGCCAATGCAGTTGTACATGCAATGACTTCAATCATTATAAGTATATATACATCGATAACTGTTGGTTCTGTAGCCGATTGCTCAACGCCATTGGCTTCAGTTGCGGTGTTGACGTGTTTGAATCTCAGTACCGTCAAATATCACACAATCGATTGATATATATTCCTACAGACCTGATCCTTGAAATTGGGCGTAATGAGATCGTTTAACCAGCCCTATCTTTCTACTCGAGTTACTCTATCTGACAACAAGTAGTTGAGCGATTGATTGATGGTCAGCTCTCGTAGAAGTAAATTAAGGTAATTTTAGTTTTTCTCAGAAAAACTTAAGTCAAATTAATAAATGTAATACTGAAATTTGTAATGTAATTAAGGATGTTTGAGTTAATAACAGAATGTTTTGATTATCTCTTCTAAGCTAGTATATATGTAGCTGAATAAATGTAAGTTTAAACATAGTTCTGACGAAGGCATACGCCGAAATAGCTATCAACTATATATACGTAAATATTTTTATTGTAGAACTAAAATACTTTTTTTTATCCATGTCCCGTCACAATGTGGAGCATATGGTCTCCTAATGGAGGTAACTTAACAGAATTTTCCCAATAACAACTGTTTGTTACTCAGTTGCCCAATCTCTCTTTTGCCAAAGAGAGTAGTAGGGATAGAACGATTGGTTAACTAATCGCTTTTGCTACGCCCAGTTATTAAAGGACCGGAAGGGTGGGAGGGAATTTTCAGACTCCACAAACAACCATGCCTTTTAACACAAATCGATAAATCCTTTTTTTATTAAAAAAAAAAA
This sequence comes from Himalopsyche anomala, assembly GCA_031772345.1. NCBI lineage: Eukaryota > Metazoa > Arthropoda > Insecta > Trichoptera > Rhyacophilidae > Himalopsyche > Himalopsyche anomala. Next base: position 598,054 of record CM062840.1, read on the forward strand.
CATTGCTTTTAGCAGTAATGAATGTCTCCATGATTTCTAAGTCGTTCAAATCCGCGTTGGCCATCGTTATTCGGTTAAATAATTTATTTTAATAAAAAAATGAGTGAATGTAAAAAAATGAAATGTGTGCGCCTTCATGTCAAATGAAACAATAATATATCTTACAACTCACAAATGACATGGTTGGTAAACTGAATTGTTTATTCAATTATTCATTTTTTCTTTGATAATAGGAAGACCGCACAGTTCGTTCACTTACGCAATCCCACTGGGTAGCCATTACGAAGTCACATAGGTAATTAATTCCGGTAAGCTCTCACTACTGATGTGATTACTGATTAGTGAGATTTTGATCATATTTTTAAGTCAAACTTCAGTTTTTAAAAGCATTTAATGGTTACTAGCTGTAAGCCCGTTGACCTCAACGGGGGGATTTTTGTTGCATTTTTAAGTATGTAGTCAGAAAATTACAAACCTATTTATTGAATAAGCCAGAAATTCTAAAAATAAAATAAATATATCTCGTGGCATATATCGACAGCCCTGCCCTGTAGTATTTAAATTGTAAATTATTTAATTTTTGGAATAATGTTTAAGTTTGCTAACAATCATTTTTCGTAGTAGCAGAAATTTAGTAAATTATTTAATTTTTGGAATAATGTTTAAGTTTGCTAACAACCATTTTTTGTAGTAGCTAGAAATTTCGTAAATTATTCAATCTTTGGAATAATGTTCAAGTTTGCTAACAATCATTTTTCACAGTAGTAGAAATCGACCTCGGCGCATATATCGACATCCCTGCAATTTTTAAATTTTAAATTATTAAATTTTTGGAATAATGTTTGGAATAAAGTCAGGACCGTGTAATTGGGGGAAGTGTAATTGGGGGAGTGAATCTCGTACAAAATTAAGGATTTGGTTTCCCTTAGTTCTGCAAAAAAAAATATGGACGAAATATTTAGTCACTAAGTGATAAAATGCAAATCGCGCATCCAAAATCCAACACATAGACAATCATCCGGCTATGCGTGTATAGTCTGGCACGTGTTGAATACACAGACGCTAGCCAGCATTTGACTGTATGCACCGCACAGACGACCGTCTCGTAGCAACGAAAATGGAATGCGACCGTTTAATTGAGGGACATTCGGCGAATATTTCAAGCCAGCGCGCAATTCGGGATTGTGTAATTGGGGGTTCCACTGTAATGTGATTTGAAAAAATGCTTGCGGCAAATACTAGGAGTAATTGGTTTTGAACTCGAAAATAAGATAGCGGACTAACCATACCTTATTACAACCTGGCTTGGACATGTTTTTCGGATACTCCAATCATAATAAATATAATACTAAAATCTGCATATCTCTTCTGCTAATTGAATGGACTCGCATATGGTTTTTAAATATAAATCGACAGATCATTGCACCCAAGCTTCCTTTCTGGAACTAAAGCACTTGAATTATTATTAAGAGCTTAAGAGTATTGACCACTCTACTAAAATTCCGATTGTTTATTCAATCAACATAACAATTTTACAACATTTCAGCCCATCTGGATTAACCACTTGAATACCAAGCGGACACAGGTGTCCGGAACATATGCAGGAACACACGAATGTCCAAGACATTTAAAAAATCAAATACTTGGTATTCTAATATAATATAAGTAATACTTTGATGAATTTGTGTAGTGATATCTATACTGAGTCAATATAAGTTTTTAAAATATCGAATTCGAGTGTATATTAAGCACAATTATTTTTCTCAAAAATACGCAGTATTTCTAGGACATATTAATGGTTTTTTTGCGCGGTATTCAAATGGTTAACTATGTTTTTTTCTTCACTCTGTTTCACCACAATGATTGTGGATACTAGCGCATCCAATTCCGGACCTTTTTTATGTTCCTGGGATTTAGGGATTCACAATTTTTTGGATCCTGCGATTGATCATTCACCGGGATCGATTGGGATTTCGGGCTAACCTCTTGTCTTAAAGGGAGCATTGTTGCGGACCATTCAATCACTACGCAGATCACTTACCGCTAGGCTTACAATTATGTTATACGGCAGCAAATCTTCAACAGTTTACAATGTATTGTAAATAGCTATTAGTATAATAACCTCAAAAAACAGTAAAGATATTTAACAGTAAGTAAGCCGTTGTGAGTTGTTACGGAAGCACTTAACGCATGTCGCTTCGGACAGCACTTCTGCGCATTATAATGTTATATAACATAACTGAAAATTATTTATTGAATGTTTGTTTTGTATAAATATGATGGACTGTCACGATTATATGTACAAACGAGCGACTGAGTGGACGAGTAACTAACTGTCTGAGATAATAGCTCGAAGCAGTGGTGGGCTACCAATTAGGGTTTGTTTGTTTTCAAAAACCGGTTGTTTTGCAAAATTTGCGACATTCGAAAACCGGTTTTTTAACTTCGTAACCGGTTGTGCAGAATTTTCCATAAACGAGTCTATAAACAAAAGGACAGAAAATTTAGATATTTTATTTGATCGCTTAAGACCATATGACTCACATCATTACCCAGCGAAAGGGTATGTTCGATATCAAGACATTTTGTTTCAAAACAATCAGTGGACGCTTTGTGTTTTCTTAAATAATATAATTTCTTGTAGTGTACAACACCAAATAATTTCTTGTAGTGTATTATTATGTACATATATAAATAAACAACATAAAAAAATTGAACTTTTTCTCTATTTTAATTGAATTAACCACTTTTTGTAAAAATTCGAAAAACGGTTTTTTCAAATTCGGTTTTTGTACAAGCCCTACTGCCAATACGCTTACATGGGGCTCGCTTAATCTCAAAGCAATTCTCGGCGATCTGTGGAAGGAATGATATTTTTTTATCACTCCTATGAAATTATATGCAATACTTAGATAAGCATTCGAATGTTAAGTTATACACTTATAATTTTATGCAATTCACCCTAAACTTATCAATGTAAATGGTTAAAAATGTACTTCTGTGTATACTGAAGCTGTCGTAGATAATGTGTAAGTCAGAAATTACGGTTATATACTAATTTGATCTGAGAATATTGTTTTCTCTCGCGCGAGCCCCTCCAGCCCATCCCTGGCTCGAAGTGCTTAGTAATAGAATGATGAGAATCAATCTTTAGTTTATTCTTAAACCTTGCGATGTCCAGTATGATGACACCTTTCAAAGACGCGAAACCACTTCAGCTTAATTACACATTTTAGAGGTATTAAACATTTTAATTTTAATCAATTGAGTATCACTAATTCTTATGCTGCCTGTGTGGTCGAGTGGTCAACGTCGTTGGTTTCGGCCACGGAGGTCACGAGTTCGAATCCCTGTACGGACAGTTTTATAAAATTGATTTTTTAATCGATTTATGAATTTCTGTATGTATGTGATGTCTTGAATTCCATCCTCCCACCTAACCTATCCTATGAACGCGGCGTATCGAGAGCGATTAGCTAACCACTAGTCCTCTCCTAGTCCTATCCTTCTATTCCTACTCTCGTTGGAAAAAGAGAGGTTGAGCAACTGAGTAACAAGCAGTTTTCATAGAAACACTTTTGTTGAGATAAACTCCATTATGAGTCCATATGCTCCACACGCTGATAGCGGACATGGTAAAAAAAACTTATTTTGTACTGTGATTTGTAAATTCTTTTGAATACCAATTGTTTATTACAGTGTTCCCAACTTTTTTCATGCCGCGGACCTCTTAATCTGAAAACAATAATCTGCGGACCCCCGAAAAAAGTTTTCATACTTTACCACAAAGAATATTGAATAGATGAAAATTTTCGCGGACCCCCGTGAAAAACCTGCGGGCCCAGGTTGGGAAGCACTGGTTTATTACATCGTTTTTATTTCATTTTGTTTTGTAAAAATAACAATGTAAAATTGTATTTTCGTATCAGTTGATAATTCTCGTCATGAGCGAAACCGTTACTGATCTTTTTAAACAAAATTATAATTCATACAATGATTATTGAATTTTTTTTAAAAATATAATGCCTTTCCACTAAGTATTGACAGTGAACACCCTAAATGTTACATTTTGTAACATAACAATTAGTTTTAAATTCAAACTACTTCGTTGACCGTTGTTTTGAGTACATTTTAATGTCAGCGACCGCATAATATTTGAAATGCATATTTTTGTTTTTATCTCTTTCGTTACGCGGTGAAAACATTCTATTTTGTCATAGGAATAAGTCATAAAGAGTGCTCGTAAATAGCGCCGCTCGTTAACTTAGAAACTGAATAATTCTTCAATGATATCTATTTTACAACGATATTCTTTTTCATTCCAGTAGAGGGAACACGAACCTTTGTTGAGGTTTGGAGTAATAATCAGACGGCCGTTTAAAATATAAAATGGACAATTACACCTGTGCTTTTCAGCATCGACTATAATACATGTGGATGGTATTTGGCGATCACTGTAGAACTATTGTTTAGTATTTTATTTTTATTTGTGTTTCTAGGAGAACTGCTTGTTACTCAGTTGCTCAACCTCTCTTTTTCCAAAGAGAGTAGGAATATAAGGATAGGGCTAAGACAGGACTAGTGGTTAGCAAATCGCTCTCGATACGCCCCGTTCATGGGATAGAATGGGTGGGAGAAGGGAATTCAAGACATCACATACATACAGAAATTCATAAATCGATTAAAAAATCAATTTATAAAACTGTCCGTACTGGGATTCGAACCCGTGACCTCCGTAGCCGAAGTCATCGACGCTGACCACTCGACCACACAGGCGGCAAAGTATATAACAAAAAAAAATGTTTAAATTTTAATATTTATAATTTTTGAATATTTTTCGATCTGAAATCCCACATTTTTTCATTTTAGGAAATCCGTAAATTCTCAGGATTTAAAAATCGGCGAGCTACAATCTCTTAATCTTGAATCCCGAATTTCTCCAACGATTTTATGGTAAATGTTCAATCATGAGATGGGAAAATTTTTGAATACCAAAATCCCGGTATAAAAAAAAAAATTCATTCTCGTGATTCTCACTAACTGATGTGATATATTCTCGTTTAAAATTTGTCTGCTATTATTTTTATCACAGGTTTATTCGCCAATTACGATTCTATTTTCACCTTTCCTCGTTGCATAGTAAAAAAAAATGAATCTATAAAAAAACTTGAAGCAAACTACTTTACATATTACATGATAAGCTAAAGTCATTTATGAATGGTTAGAAAGTTAATTAAAATTTACGTTATATATTTTAATAAGTACGAAATGATGCTACACAAAATTATTTGTATAGTTTTGTTTCTGTGTACTATTTATGTTATATGTTTTTTAGGTAAATAATAATTCAAATATATGTGTAATTTATTTTTCAATTCTTCGTGGTTGATAATTCAATGTCCCCACTATGGTGGTACTTTGCTGCACTGGCTCGCAGTTAATATGTATGTGGAAATCTGTATGAAGCGGCGCGTGCCCAGTGATACTGCGGTGACCGTAGCGAGCGAACACTTGCACGAAATTCGCTGTCACAATTATAATTGCCTTTCGAAAATAAAACACATTACGAAGTTTAACGGGCAAAATTCATCGGAGTAAAACGGTCTTTAAAAATTGACATAACTTTTGATTATCATTACGTGCTTTTTATTTAGATGTAAGTTTTTGATTATTTGAATTCTTTATTAAAAACAGTTTTAAAGACGTCGCGACGTTGATCTGTGCTTTTGAAAGCTTTTGACTGACGTTAAAGTGTATAATTACGGTTTTTTTTTGTGATCGTAGAAAGTAATAATATATTAAAAGTGGATCAGATTTGTGTGTTGTCTCTTTTAAATCTGGAAGTGTGTTAATTGTCTTAATGAGAATTATTATGAGAAGTGAGTGATCATTCAATTTTGAATTTTACGTAACGTATCGATAACAATTATGATGAAATGTCTGGATCGTCCTTTAGATAAGAGATTGCGAATCATTTTTGGATAATTTTGTTACGAGATCGTCTGAGGTCGGAAAATGACGAATAATACCGAAGACGATGACGCGATCGAAGTGTACAGTGACTACAAGGCGAAGAAGATGATCAGGTTCTCGGGGGAAAAACGGGAGAAGACGGAAAAGCCGTCGGTGAGGAGTGAGAAGCTGGTCGAGGCTATGAAATCGAATTGGCTTGAGCTGCATAAAACGTATAGAGGGTACGAACCGGTTCCAGCGCCAGCAGATGCAGCCAGAAAAACATCCTTAATTCAAAAGAAAGCAGTCGAATTAGAAGAACATCTGTACGAAGTCTACGACTCACGAGGAGAAAGTGGAAAAAGAGGTGAAGGGTCTCGCGAAAGTGGTTTCTCAGGAGGCTCTCTATCTCCCAAGTACGATGATTTTTCAGTAGTTGAATTTAGACCTGTAACAAATGCAAGAAGGGCTCCGTCTTTAGACAGCTTGGTGGATTCTTCGGCGGCCGATTCAAGTTCTGAAGATCGCGGAGGTACTCACTCCGATTCTGATTCCGGAGCCGATCTTGGAAGACCAGGCAGAGAATCCATACTACCAAGTGAAAATGTGTCCTCAAGATGGATACCGTTCGTTAGAGATACTGAACCCGATGAGCATAAAACTGACAAAAAAGAAATTAAAGAAGAAATTCCAAAAAATACAACTGAAGGAGATTTCTCTGGAATGCGTCCGTATGTTCCCACCGAAGAATTCATTGTAAAAGAAAAGAAAAATGCTGTTAAAGAAGTCAAACGGTCGGAGGCTGATGGTTCTGCCGGCGTCGTGAGCGCCCGAAAATTCTCGGCTTTCTCCTGCCGGTCTGGCGGTCTCATGGAAACTATCGTCGAGGAATCATCAGAGCCGAAGGTCTCGGTCAAAGAGATTTTAGCGAGGTTCGAGACTATGAGTGAAAAACCGGACGTGGTTGTTCCAGCTGTTAGTTCGTTTCCAGTAAGTTTATTTTCATAATAAAGGAACAAAGAAAACAATCATTGTGGTTATCGAATTTTAGGTGCCTGGGAAAAATAATATAAAATGAATTGCAAATGTAGTATTTGTTTTACACGTAATATTATTTAGTTTAATTAGAAGGAAAATATTTGAATTACAGCTTTTAATTCTCGATTTTCAAATCAAAATATGTTCGATGAATTCGTAGGTAACTGTGCTACTCCACTTGTTGTGTGACGAATTGTGATAAGTGTTTCGCCTTTTTAATAAACATCATCAGACAGAAAATTACATGGTTTACGAAAATACTAAAAATTGATTCCTATTTTTAAGATATAAATTAAAAACTGAAGGTTGTGGTTTTATGTCTTTTTCTACAAGACGCAGGAAAAGCAAGATACAATTTTTTTTGTACTAATTATTAAAAATAAATCACTTTCATTAGGGACGGGACGGTGACTCCTAAAGGAATCAAGTTAAAAAATAATGAACCGCCTGTCATATTTTAAATGCTATGAACGTGTTACAATTTTTTTAACACAAGTTGAGTTATACAGTTATCAAATTTAATTTTATATTAAAAATATATATTTTAAAATAGGTATCGCAATTTTTTTAAATAGGGTTGTGCCACATGCAAAGGCTTCCCGGTAAAGCTGTCCCGGATCGAAGATTTTAAAATACATAAAAGTATCTGATAGCCGGGTGTCCGTTACTTGGACATAAGACCTCTGTTGGACGGTCGGTAGTAGACTCGAGTATTATTATTGATAAGTACGTTTGCACTAGAATGGTCGCCGAGAATGTGCCCGTGATCTGATTTATCTCGTTGAACGGTACCGGAGACGAGCGCGGCGGATCTATTCGGTTATTGTTGGTCGACTTCTTTTCCGTTAATATTGAATACTGCATAAGATTGGGATTGTTTGAATTAAATTAAAATATGGCTGAAGTTAATTTAAAACAGAATTAGGTATTCCGAGTCAAGACGATGTTCTATTTTTTTTATTTTTTTTAAATGGCTTACCAGAAAGTTTTTACATACATTTTACATGTCCATCTTACGGGCTCGTGGGTACTTCCGAGAATAATGAATTATACATATCAGTGGCTGCCGGCCAATGTGGCATTGGATCAATGCACCCCTTGTATATGCAGAAGCGGTTATATTTTATGAAATAGTATTCAAACATAACATTTATACCATTCATTTTAAATTCTTTATTCATTTATTTATTGTCTATATATTTATCTTATTATAGACAATTTTTAATATTTATTATAGACAATAGACAGACAGATCATCGAGAGGGTTGACAGCTTCAGATACCTCGGCGTACATATCCCCGAAGACGGTAGTACAAAAAAGGAGCTCGCCATTCGTTTAGGAATGGCTGGAGCCACATTCAACTCAATGCGGACTGTCTGGGGAAATCTTAGTTTTGCGTTTTCCGCGGAAAAAAACCAAATCCCTAATTTTGTATGAGATTCACACCCCCAATTAGACGGTCCCGACTATAGTGTAAATGGGGGTTTTACTGTATATATTTTATTAATCTGACTTCCTACCTGCGTCCAGTAGAAAATAAACAAAAGCGACTTTTAATTTATATATTTATAACATAATAATTTTAATAAATTTATAGTTTATTTGTAAACTTTGGGATGGTACGTCTGATGATTCTTTCCATTTTTTTATTTAGCACTACGCTGTGCATATTAAATGCCGGATGTTGATTTTTTTAAGGATATCCTTTGTGGCGATTTATGGTTAATTTTCACGCCACCTTGTGTGTCAATTGTATTGTTTTTGGCAATATTTGCATAACTGTTTCATGCGATGAAAATGATGTCGACAACCAATAAAATGATCAAAGAAATGAATTTTAATACGATAACAGTATTTCTCTTTCTTGTCTATACTAACATCATTTCGCGTGTATATAATAAATATTTTACATAGCAGTGTAATAATTAAATTATGTGGTTTTTAAGATGACGCTAAAACCACGCGAGCGCTGTGTCATAGATCAGTTGTAAAACCGACTCTAGAAAGTGGTTTAAATTAAAAAAAAAAAGGAAAATTATGACGGAAAACATATTACAGATATTACTGCCCTGCTAAGTAAGAACACAGTAATTACAGAAAATGTCGAAGTTCAATTAAGTATTATAATAAAGTAAACTTTTTTATGGTAAATTTAGCTTAACGAGGAATTTGAAATTCTCAATTATCTATACTTTTTCCCGTTTTTTTATTTTATAAATAGATCAGGTTTCGCTCATCTGAAGCATATTAAACTGATGACTTAATCTATTTTTTCAACAAGAATTATTGACAGTGTCGTGATCCATATCGACTGTGGAAAGGAAAAAGGACGCAACCCACAGTTTTTTCAAAACATTTTTTTTTCGATAATGACAATGTATCAAACTTGAAACACGTTCTATCTATTTATGCCGAATTAGTATCTAAATTTAGCTTTTATGTTTGAAAAAGATGACTTTGTAAAAAATTAAAACCAAGAAAAAAGACTGAAATAAAGGTTTTCCTAGACAATTTCATTAATTTATATTGGATTATGTCAATTAAACACCAGTTTAGAAGTCTCCGTGCACTTCAAGGTTTTGTATAATTCATAATTTGCACGTGCCAAAAATCATCAAAACACGTTTTTTGCTCCTTCTGTAAAATTTGATATGTGTGGGTCCTTTTTCCTTTCCACAGTCGATATACATAATCAATTAAAATGTCCTTACTCATAAGTGTAATAATAGTCCAATTGCAATCTCTAAGTAGAGTAAGTTAAATTAGCTGCAGAGAGAGTTTTTTTTTAAATGTTTATTTATTTGTGTTTTTGATAACTCCGCTGCCCATATGTTCAAAGTGACGTAGAATGGCGGGCGGAGCAGACGGTGACCGCTGGCTGCCTGCTACTTGGCCAGAAGAAGTCGGTCGCTAGAATGGACACACCGTTAACTTAGAAGCGCAATAGTAATCAGTGCTCTGGCGATAATAGCCATACATATGAGCATAATAGCAAAATGGGTTTAATCTGCCGGACTTAGTAACTCAATCATAACTCGAATGTTTTTGTTTATACAGCAGTGGTCAAAATTTAAATCAAATTTACTTTTATTCAGGGCTGTGGAGTCGTGTAAAAAAAGAAGACTCCGACTCCGAGATTTTTTTTTAAATAATTTCATTTTAACTTATATATACAGTGGAACCCCCAATTACACTACCCTGAATTACTTAAATTAAAAAATAAATAAATATGGTCCACATTGGTAGCGGACATCGATTAAAAAAATCCAGTTAGTACAGGGTTCGGCAAACCACGTCTCGCGGGTAGTATGCTTCTCTGCATAGTCGTTTATAGCCTTTCTTCAGACATCAACTCTTGAACTTTGAAAAATCAATATATTATATTTATTGCATATTTATGGTTCTCTGATACCTTTGCTATTCTGTTTCCATAACACCTTGGATCTTCTCACTTATAAATTTGACGACCTATGGGCTAGTAGAAGAGACAGTCAAGATTCAGAGTTCCTTGAGTTGTCTGCAGTATATATCCATGCCAAGTCTTATGTCGACTTTTTATACTTTTAAAAATTACAATTTTGCCTTTTTAATATAGTAATGAATCTAGATTTTTTGTATTTTTGTCGTATGGTTGATTACGTCATGTTCTACATTTTTTTAAATCCATGTCCGCTCCCAATGTGGAGCATATGGCCTCCTTATGGAGGTATCTCAACAGAAGTTTTTTTTTCTACGAGAACTGTTTGTTCAGTAACTCAGTCGCTCAATCTCAATTTTTTCAAAGAGAGTAGTAGGGAAAGGTGAATAAGACTAGAACAGGACCAGTGGTTGGCTAATCGCTATTGCTACACCCAGTTGTTAAAGGATCAGAAGGATGGGAGGACAGGAAATGATGTGAATTGACATCACAAACACCCAGTCTTCGATCACAACTTTGAATTGAATAATTCTCAAATTCACTGTGATCATACCGGGAATCGAACCCAGACCTGCGTGATCGGTAGAGACATACCACATACAACAAGAAAATGCGTTTTACAAACTCGTACCCAAATAAAATTTAAATGTTATATATTACGAATCGTAGTTGTATTTTGTAAGCAGCCCGGATTTTTAAAACCATATTAAACAATATTTATATTACCTGGCCATAGTTTTGTGTTTGCACAGTATAGAATTGTCTCTCAACCGGTAAACATTTAATGATTTCAAATTAATGTGACTAGTATTGGCGGCGCATTAACTATCTACTATTTCATCTCAGGCATTCACTTTCACTGGTTATAACTCATGTACCAAACGATAAGAAAAGAAATTCACTGTATTTTAATTATCTATATTGTCATCACGGTTCATTGAGAATGATTTTAAAAGTAGCCGTCAAACTACTACTACAATATAAAACTTATCTGCAGCTCTTTACATCAAATCTTATTATCTTTCATTTATGTTTCCGTGTATAAAAGAAATGCTTCTAACTCTTTCTCTGTATCTTCTTTTGACTTTTTTTGTTTTCAATGTTGTGGATTTAACCCGTAACATGCCATCCTAAAAAATAACGTCCCCTGCCATGATGGCAACTCTGTTTCACTGTTTATTGACAGTATTTAAACCTAAGTTAGAAGCTAAAAAATAATTTTCAAAATGTATTTATGCTTTTTCTTCTTTGACCATGTTCGCTCCCTATGTAGAGAATATGTAATACCTTCATGTTTCCCTGTCTCCCGCCAATTGTTTTGCTTCCTCCCATGACATGCCAGCATCCCTCAGTTCCGCCGAGTACATCCTATGGATAGTATCCGACGGACGTCCGGGACTCCATCTGTTCTCGAAGCTCAGTATACGTTTTTTCTGAGTCTTCGTAAGGTTCCATGATTCGCAACCGTAAAGCAGTACCGGCAGAATGCAAGCGTTGAACAAGTGGCATTTGGTTTTGATCGAGTACAACTGTGTGTCCCAGAGTGTTGAATGTGGCTCCAGCCATTCCTAAACGAATGGCGAGCTATATATATATATATATATATATATATATATATAATATATGTTAGAATACCTAAAATGATAAATGCTTATTGAAAATATTAAGAGAAATATCGAATGATTTAATGGCTCAACTATTTACGATTGCATCATGGGTATGGAGGTGTTAAACAAAGTTTAATGCCAACTGTGTTTTTAAACCATTCAATATATAGTTAAGCTATATCGAATAGTATTCTAGAAGTAGTGTTCTAGACATTAAATATTCCTTTTTTTTTTAAAAAAAAAACACGTACGTTAATTTATAGAAAAAATGGAGACTTTATGACGTTATCTCAATATAAGTTGTTCTATTAATAAAAAATCAACATGATAACGATATTCCACAGGTTTTCTAATAAAATTGTGGCACGTTTTTGGATTGGATGGGGCTCGAAGGGACTTGCGCTAACCTCTTGTTAAAATTGAAAAAAATATATTTTAATACTTCAGTGCAATTTATGAAATAGATTATCTATGACAACTAGTAGTACAATAAAAAAAACAGTACAAACCTATTTCTGCGCCAATCTGGACATTTTGCAAGTATTGATTTTAATTATTTTGGAGTATGATTTATATTACATAATATAAGAATATAAAGTCAGTTCAAGTAAATTCGTGCACTTGATAAAACATGAAGAAGCCGAAAGGCGAAACCCGTGTCGTTAACGAGAAAATTAGTGGAAGTGAATGGAATTCAGACAATTTAAATTTGAATATAAAGTTACTTATGTCATAGAAAAGTGATAAAAAATTACCCCTTCCCAGAAAACAGTGAATTGGTCGGAGATTAAACGGATCCGTTGTTAACGTATTAGCAGCCCAACACTGAGGATATCCGACATTTGTCTTTACGGTCTCGTATATACCATGACTATAAACTCGGATCACATGAATGCAGAACTGTTAATCAATTCAATATATCATTATTTGCTCGTAAAACTGTGTAATATTTAATAATATAAGCGGCCATTACTCTCAAAGTACAATGTACACCCATAGTATGTAATTTAATTTTATATGCCGCGAAGTGTTTGCGTGACATATTTTATTTACTGAGAATCGGTTAGCTCAGTCAATAAATTAAATTATGTGATGGAAGAAGCGGCCAGCCAAGACACGTTCTCGTTAAATGGAAACAAATCCATTGTTCTCGATTTATGTATTTTATAACCGAACAGAAATATTAAACAAAATTGAATTGTCTTCTTTTGTTTGTGAAGTATTATTTTTCTGATTTATTACTTCATAAAATAATTGTTGTCGCCAGATTGAATGTACATATCGACTGTGCAAAAGAAAAAGGACGAGACCCACAGTTTTTTCAAAACAGCTTTTTTTTCGATAATCACAATGTATCAAACTTGATACACATTCTATCAAAAGGATGCAAGCTGCAAATGCCGAATTAGTATCTAAATTTAGCTTTTAAAGATTAAAAAAATGAGCTTGTAAAAAATTAAAACCAATAAAAAAGACTGAAAGAAAGGATTTTCCTAGACAATTTCTTTAATTAAATTCGATTATGTCAATTAAACACCGATTTATAAGTCTTCGTGCACTTCAAGATTGTGTATAATTCATAATTGGCGTATGGCCCAAAATCATGAAAACACGTTTTTTGTGCCTCCTGTTAAATTTGATATGTGTGGGTTACGTTCTTTTCCCTTTCCACAGTCGATATAGATGCGTTAAACAAATTGATTTTAGATGTTTTAAGAATATATTAAATACTAGCCGCTTTCGATAGATTCGGTGGTAACTTTGTGGAAGTTCATTTTAATATAAAATAAAATAACTTAGATTATTCCTCGTATTGACAATACGTGGAATAATCTAAGTTATTTTATTTTACATTAAATACTAGCCGGTTCCCGGCAATCGTTGCAATGCCACTCAAAGAAGAAAGTGTTTTAATTGTTTATTGAAGTGTATGTCTTCTTCTTCGTTTGCTGTCGATTGTTTATGGTATAACACGCGACACCTACCGTAATTTAATTGTACTACGCCTATAACCTTCGCGCAATTTATATGAACGGTATGGCAGACATACAAACATTGATTTTTATATATAAAGTTTTTTTGCAATCGGATCAGCGGTTTGGCAGCCTATAGAGTACGAAAAAACAGACATTCATTTTTATATATTAGATAAATCATTTATCCATGTAAGTTTATAACATTATAAATATATATATGATTAAACCTGCTCAAAATCTTGTTTCCTAATTATATCAAAACTATGCTTTTTTAGTTATTACACTTTGAAACCCAGAAGACAATATCGTCGTTAATTTTCTGAAACTTCGTATCTCTAAAAGTATAAGATTTCAGGAGACACATAAATGCACTTTATTCTACTGTGATCACTATTCCTTTCTTTCGCTATAAAACACCTTTGGAATGGTTTTGTCATAAATATCTTCGAGGAAGTTAATAAGGAAGGAATAAAAGACGTTTCCATCCTTGCCACTTTCACCTTCACGCTAAACATAATACATGACCATATTATTTTTCAAATGTTTTTGTATTAGATCAAATAAAGCATGAAATATATTTTTTTTGGGATACAAGTTAAAGGAATATGTGTGTATTGAATATCTGAATTATATTGTGTGTATGTGTGTATCTGAATTCATTACATCAAAAAACTCAAAAGCTAAGATACTTGTTTGTAGAAAATTAATTAAATCCATCCATACTTTCCTTCATGCTGAACATAGCACATGACCATATTATTTTTTTTCTAACATTTTTGTGCTAGTTTTACTGTGTTCACTGTCAATACTTGGTGGAAAGGCATTATATTAAAAAAAACAACAATATTCCTTTGTACTTATTTCCACTTTTATTTATCAAGATCAGAACCAGTTTCGCTTTTAGCGAGTTTTTGTATTAGGTTAAATAAATCACGATATTTTGCGATACGATTTACAATATGTGTGTATTGAAATTAAGTATTCATTTTTTTTATCCATGTCCGCTCCCAATGTGGAGCATATGGTCTCCTAATGGAGGTATCTCAAAAGATTGTTTTTTTCTACGAGAACTGTTTGTAACTCAGTCGCTTAATTTCCCTTTTTTTTCAAATTGAGTAGTAAGGAAAGAAGGATAAGGCTAGAACAGAACTAGTGGTTGGCTAATCGCTATTGCTACACCCAGTTATTAAAGAATCAGACAGATGGGAGGAATGGAAATTATATGAATTGACATCACAAACACCCAGTCTTCGATCACAACCTTGAATTGAATAATTCTCAAATTCACTGATTTGACGGGAATCGAACCCAGGTCTGCGTGATCGGTAGAGCAAGCTCTAACCAACTGGGCCACAGCAGGCGACAGTGTATTCATTACATGAAAAAAATCAAAACTGATAAAAGTTGAGATACGTGATTGTAGAAAATTAACGACGGTGTATAAAAAAGGCATGAAGAATGAAGATTTTTTTTTCTCAATTAAAATTGTAACTTTTTCATTTATTTACTTTTTGTATTCATTTGTAATACGTTATAATATTTATTTTCTTTTTTTCTCGTATGTTATGTAATTTATTACGTGACACAATCGTTTCAATAACTGTTTCACACACTGTAATATTCCATCATTGGATTTATGTAAATTGTAACAAACATATGTTTGTAAATAACACTGTAAACAAAAAGTTACAAATCGCATAACTAGAATTATTGTTGTTTACAAAATTGAGTTCACACGGAAGCCGAAAAAAACCACATAACTTGCAATTTTATTTCCCTGTGTCGCAATCTATACGGAGAGTTTTTTTTATTATTTTTGAGTAGTAAATAATGTTCATTTAGATTTTAGAATTTTTTTCCTGTATTGAAATGTGAATTGTAAAATCTTGTGTACAGATTATTTTTATAATCAAAGACAATATCATATAATGCTTTAATGTGAATTAACATCACAAATACCCAATCTTTGATCAAAACTTTGAATCGAATAATTTTCAAATTCACTGTGATCATACAATCGAACCCAGACCTGCGTGATCGGCAGAGCAAGCTCTTTCCAACTGGGCCACAGCAGGCGACAGTTAATTTTTAATTAATATACAATTAAATTTGATAACTTTGTTACTCCACGTGTTGTGTTACAAAATATTACACGTGCTTCGCTTCTTTGGGAAGCATTATCAGACCATCGTTCAAAGTTTACGAATAAACTAAAAATTGTTTGTAAATTACAAAATTAATGTCGGGGTCTGTCCTTTACTACTTACTGGACGCAGGGAAAAGGTTACATACAAACTTTAATCGTTGTTATTATAAATTAATAATTTTCATTAGGTGCGGTAAATCTTATTGGAAATAAATTCAAGAATTTTAATTTATAATTTGTAACGAATACTTTTTTCACACCTCTTAACCGTTTGAATACCGTGCAAATAAATCATTAATATGTCCCAAAGATACTGCATGTTTTTGAGAAAATAATTTTGCCTAATATACACTCGAATTCGATATTTTAAAAACCTATATTGACTCTGAGTATAGATGGAACTACACATATTCATAAAAATATTGCTTATATTCTATTAGAATACCAAGTATTTGATTTTTTAAATTTCTTGGACATCCGTGTTTGCTTGCATATGTTCCGGACACCTGTGTCCGCTTGGTATTCAAGTGGTTAAATCCATGTAACCCAAACAGACTAATATCGCTCTGAAAAAAAATAAGGTTTAGAGATTTCCACACGCCTCAGTGGCATTTCATTTATGATAGACATACCGCATGCTTTTACGTTCTCAATTAAAAAATCTAGACGATTAAGTTTTTATTGATATTGCCAAGGTGCGAAGAATTATTCGTACGGCACTAATATTGCGTGACAGTGTGAATTGACCTTTTGTTTTTTTGTTGTTCTTTTACAATTGAAAACGAATTTTAACACAAAATAATAAAAAAACATTTTTTTTACAAATAGTAATGAAAAAGAAAGTATTTTAACATAATTATTTTATTTATAATGCGATGAATGTTTCACTCACTACTGTCTAGTTATTAATTATTAAAGAAAGTAAAATCCATAAATAATATGAATTAACGAATAGTTTACTCTAAAACTTCGGTATTTATGATCGAAAACTGAATAACTATTATTCTACTATAACAAAACTGAAATATTTAGAAAGTTTGACTGATAATGATCAATAAAGTTTTATTATTCGACTCAGACTAGAAAAGCAAACAGGACGTAACCTATATATAGGGCACAAATTTAACAGAGCACAAAAAACGTTTTTTGCTTTAAACCAAAGTCAAAACAATAAATATAGACAATGAATAAAAACATAATATTCCTTTGTACTTCATTCCACTTTATTTAATAGGTCAGGACCGGTTTCGGTCAACCGATAATAAATATAATTTAACAATGCTATTTGTACAAAAATGAAAAGTTGTAAACAATTGACATTGAAAAGAAATTACCAATTACATTATAAGTGAACATGCTGTCTTCTAAAAATTGTATTCTTACAATCCATTTTTTAGCATGTCCACTCCCAATAAAAAGCATATAGTCTCTTAATGGAGTTTATCTTTACAGAAGAGTGTCTACGAGAACTGCTTGTTAATCAGTTTCTCAACCTAAAGTAAGGCTTGGGCTACGACAGGACTAGTGGTGTGAAAATCGCTCTCGCTACGACCCGTTTTTTTTGCATAGGATAGGTGGGAGGGAGATTTCGAACAGAAATCTGTAAATCGATTGAAGAATCAATCTATAAACATTGTCCGTACTGGGATTTTAGCACGTGATCTCCGTGTTCTAAGCCAACGACGCTGAAACTCGACCACGCAGCCGGCAATCTATTGAATCACTTTTAGGGTGTTCACTGTCAATACTTGGTGGAAAGGCAGGCACCATATTAATAAAAACACAATATTCCTTTTTACTTTATTCCACGTTATTTAATAGGTCAGGACGGGTTTCGCTCATTGCGAGCATTGTCAACTGACAATGCTCGCAATGAGCGAAACCGGTCCTGACCTATTAAATAACGTGGAATAAAGTAAAAAGGAATATTGTGTTTTTATTAATCTATTGAATATTTAAAACATATTTGATTATCAATTAATTTTCTTATTTATCTCGACAATCATTCTGTTTTATTGTTCTATTCGTAAAATGTTCAACGTGATATCTCCGTTCCTGTAATTTTGCTGATTCACTGGGCCTAGTCATTCGTGCTTTGAATTTAACTGTCATGGGCCTGCGATGATATTCACAACAATAGAGCGGAAATACTGTCAGTATTCAGGATGCTCGCTTGATTGTGTAAATTATCAATCATTGTTCGCGTGACGTAAGGGCGGCGCGTATTTCCGAGTGCCGGTGCCGCAGGTTGCGTGGGAACGTATGTGGAGCAAACCGGAACTTCCGTTAAAACCATGTCCGGAGTAGAGACAGAAGTCCCGGCCGACCTTCTGTTTTTCTAGTATCAAACACAATTCTATCAAAAAATAAGACTGTGTTGGTTACGTGGTAGTGTGGTAAACATCGCTGGCTTCGATGATCGAGTTCGTCGGTTCGATTTCTTGATTCGATTTATGGGTACCTGTTTGAAGGCATGGGTGTCTGTAGTGTCCAAAAGTTCCCTATCATCCGACGTATCTTAAAATAATGAGGCGTAGCGAGAGCGATCGTCTCACTACTAGTCCTAACCAACGTTGCCTCTAAGCTGCGCGCGTGCGCGGCCGCACATCAGTTGGGAAGCCCCCCGTGCAATCATTCCGTGTTGGTGCGCACTACAAGACAGTTGGTCAATTAATATTTGATCGGTCCGCGCATCCTACGCGCAGATAACCTCTTGCCTTAAAGCAGTGTCTGCCAAACTGTGTGCCGCAAGAGGTCTCAGGTGTGCCGTGGTTTAATAGTAGTACTAGTAAGTTGATAATGCTC
Organism: Himalopsyche anomala; assembly: GCA_031772345.1. Lineage (NCBI taxonomy): Eukaryota > Metazoa > Arthropoda > Insecta > Trichoptera > Rhyacophilidae > Himalopsyche > Himalopsyche anomala. The sequence goes on from CM062840.1 coordinate 616,997, forward strand.
TTCTGTTGAGTAAAACTGGTTCCGAACATACCAAATACTTGTGGGATTGATAATTTTGTTATTTTGTGAAAGTCATGTCAAATCAATGCTTTAACCACTTGACCAAGCAGGCACAGGTGTCCGGAACATATGCAAGCGAACACGGATGTCCAAAACATTTAAAAAATCAAATACTTGATATTCTTATAGAATATAAGCAATATGTTGATGAATATGTTTAGTGATATCTATACTGAGTCAATATAGGTTTTTAAAATATCGAATTCGAGTGTATATTAGGCATAAATATTTTTCTGAAAAACATGCAGTATCTCTTGGACATTTAATGATTTATTTGGGCGATATTCAAGCGGTTAAGCTTGCGAAAATGCGTTATTTCACTACGAAATCAACTCCGTAAGAATAGTGTAGTAAAATGATTGATGCGCACAACGTCTAGTGTCAGATGTGTAGTAATTTAAATCAAACACAAACCATAAATAATTACGGGTTTTTTTTAAACTATCCCTGGTAAGAAAGTACTATATTCAATATGAAAACAGTCTGTCATTTAACATTATTCTGATGAATTATAATACATTTTTTTCGAATCCCGTGATTTAATTCGCTGAATCCCGGGATCAAAAATTCCCGGGATTGCAATCCTTAGTTCGCACAGATGCGGCGGTACTACACTCATGTCCGGTTTCCGCGGAAGTTTGGCGGACAATGAAGGTCTTTGTTCACACACTGACGGATTGGATGTAGGAACAATTCTGCCGTACATCATTAAGCATTATGTTTATCAGTACAGCAACAATTCGGCTCCATCACCTATCTAAATATTATATCAATTTGTTAATTAACTCATATGCAAGATACTAACTAGGCTTTATTATAATGTATGGTGTCTTTTACAACACTTTAAAACCACTCTATGTAAATGGATCGAGCAATTGGTTCGCATTCTGTTATAATATTATATTAAGTAATACGACAAATTTCAATCATTTTTTTTTTAATAAGTCGTTCCATTTTTAAATTTCTGTGTTGGGAGTTGATTTTTCTTTGGCGACTCCACCTTTCAGCTGTTTTAAAGAATCCGTAGTATGCCAAACCCAAGAGTCAGACAGGGTTAATTAATTGATTTATTAAGTACATTTATTTTTTGATTTGGCATTTACTTGGTAGAACTCCATTTTAATAGGGTAAAATATCAAGGTATTTCAGTTCTACAGTTTTTAAAAAGTTAAAGGTTGATAGCTATTTCGGCTTACGCCATCGTCAGAACTACGTCAGAACTATATAGTTCTGACGATGGCGTAAGCCGAAATAGCTATCAACCTTTAACTTTTTAAAAACTGTAGAACTGAAATACCTTGATATTTTACCCTATTATTAAGTACACATTGTAAATATCCGATCTACAAAGTCAGACAGTCTTGACAGTTAAACATTAAAAAAAAATCGTCAAATAAATAAATATTACTGTATATCACAGATAGACAGTGCGTCAATCGCGTACCTATAAATCATTGTTCTCTCATGATATAGTAACAAACGATATTAGTCGATCGCCATGAATATTTTTGTCAAGCCGTTCCTAGAAGAAAAAGTTTTGCTAACCCTGCTCTATACCAATGCATTAGAATTGTATTAAAAATATAATATACATTTGTGCTAATTCCCACTTTTATTTATTAAGATAAGAACCGGTTTAGACGATGACGAGCATTATTCAGTGATAAAATAAGCAAGGAAACAAATTAAATGGTCAGAATTTAAAACAATATTTGGTCAGAATATTTTATAACCATTTTGGTTAGGTTAGGTTAGGTTAGGTTTTTTTTTTTAATTTCATTTAAATTATGACTATTTACACTGACCGGTATATTATGACCATTTAATATAAATTCTGACCGGAATAATACGAGCCTTAAAATAATAATAAAATGTTAGTGTTATTTATACAAATCGAAATGAAATAAACAATTGGTAGTACAAATGTACATTTTATTTTTTGCGATATCATAAAAATAACTATCTTTGCAAACATAGCTTATATATTTTCGTAATTCTTTTTGCAAGCAAATCATTTTCATTTGTGTTTTATACAAAGTAATTAACGAATTTTGTTCTCTATAGTCTATAATATATTCTCCACAACCTTGACAGAATGTTTTATTTGTTATTATTATATGCATTTGTTTTTTTTTCTTTTAAAAATCATTCGATGAGCTTTTTCAAGAAAAAATTTACTCCATGTTTGATTAAGTATTGTTCAGCTACTGAAACATCTATTGATTAAGCAATTCAATATGTATAATAGATTTGTATGCAGTATTAAAATTGTATGAATAGGATTCAATGGCTTAAAATAGAAATCTACATAGTTATTTATTATTATGTGGGGCGTTTCGAAAAGTGCATTATCTGCGGATTAAAATCTGCATAGTCATATCCGGTGTTTTATACTATATACAATCAAAATGTTTGGATGTCTAATTAGATGAATCATTGTATACAACGTTGATATAAACCGTAAATTATCCAATTACACTACTAAAGCGCGGTGTAACAAGACTAATTATGGAATAAACATGCACATACCTACTTATATATAAAGGATGTCACAAAAAACAATATCCACACTCTTAAATTGTGTATATATCAAATTTTAATGTGAAATATTGTCAATCTGTTCATAAATTATTATTTTTGGTTAAAGCAAATCATTACAGATTAGTTTGAACGATTCAAATTTAATATTGAAATTCCACCAAGCACCTTCAGTCGAAATCTTAAATTATAACACTATTGTTATTACTTAGGCTACTTCACTCTTACGATACTTTAAGACGTGTAGAATATTACAACGTATTTAACTTTTTTTCCCTCTAATGGGGCCATATGATCTAATTGAAATAAAAATGACTTGTTCAAACATTTTGGGTCCGAAACATTTGTCATCGTATGAAAATGATTCCACATATAGAATCGTCATTGTATAGCTTTTACGTAATTATCATTAAAACAATGGAGTTTGTTGATTCACCGTCATGCATGGAGAATGTTTTCAAGTAATTTAACGGTATCGCAGCTGACCGCTTCACAACCTGTGCATTATTAATAGTTTTTTCTTGCTACTGACTTAATTACAATAACTGGATACCAGGGCCTTCAATTCCGGGATTGTGATAGTGCTAATTCCGGAATTTCGGTAATGAGAAAATTGCGCGAGGGCTAAAATAAAAAAAAACAGTTACGAAATTGTAAGGTCTCCAAACATAATTCGGTAAAATGGATTACAATTTATTATTTTAACATACATACATATCGACTGTGGAAAGGAAAAGGGACGTAACCCACACATATCAAATTTTACAGGAGGCGCAAAAAACGTGTTTTGATGGTTTTGGGGTATATGCAAATTATGAATTATATACAACCTTGAAGTGCACGGATACACTTCTAAACTAGTGTTTAATTGCATAACCTAATATTAATTAAATAAACTGTCTAGGTTCAACCTTAATTTCAGTCTTTTTTCTTGGTTTTAACTTTTTACAAGGTCATCCTTTTCAAACTTAAAAGCTAAATTTAGATACCAATTCGGCATTTTCAGCTTCCATCCTATTGATAGAACGTTTGTCAAGTTGTATACATTGTGATTATCTATAAAAAGCTGTTTTAGAAAAAGTGTTACGTCCTTTTTCCTTTCCACAGTCGATATAATATGTACACAGTATGGAATTATATACCATAATCTGAAAAGAATTCAATGAATGGTTAAGACAGCAAATTTCTTTGCATTTTAATTTTGAATTCTGTACGTTATGGGTTTGTATCCTAATAAGGCTGTACTCGGTCAAAACCAAGTGCCTCCTGTTCAACGCCTGCATTATGACAGTGACGATTTACGGTTGCGAGTCATGGCACCTTACCAAAGCACAGGGTAATCGTATAGTATGCTTTGAAAACTGATGCCTGCGTCCAATACTAGTAGTGCGGTGGTTTGAATTTGTCAGGAACACGGAGATAAGAGAACGAAGTAAACAACCATTAATATGCTTCGACCACGGAATGGATTTATTTAAAAACATTTATTTAAAAAAAATAAAGGCTTTAGATAGTGGATTTGATCAGTATTGTATTATATTTTCCATAAGCTATCAAATGCTCTATATTATGAGCAGAGGTATATAATTTTTATTACGCTTACTGTTCAAGATTGTATCATATAACCGTTTCAGATACTATCTTTTACTTTGTCGGTAAAGATATTCTTGTATGTTCATTTTATTATCGTCTCATACGTAAAAGAGAGCAATGCTCAAAGAACTAGTTTGTTAGTTACCTGCTTAGCGGATATCGGTTAACCTCACCTGTCTTGGACGGAACGACAGATCTGTGTCGGACGCAAGGGGTTAGAAGATTTATGACACAAAATATTGCTTATCTAGTATTCCCGATGTAAAACATTGTGAATTAACTATTCGTCATTTTTTAAAATATTTTATCCACTTCCAATGTGGAGAATATGACTTCCTAATGGAGGTATCTCAACAAAAGTTTTTTTCAACGAGAACTGTTTGTTAATGTTAGTCTACAGTTGTTACAACATGTGACAATTGTTTACGTGAAGTCGCGGATCAGGACTGGTTTGGTACATGTGTAGCATTATCAATTAATAAGAAAATACAATTTTACAGTGTTTTATACAATAACAAAATGAAATAAAAAAGGTGTAACAAACAATTGGTATTTTAAATTCTTTTCAATACCGATTGCTTATTACACCTTTTACATTTCATTTTGTTTTACATAAATATCACAGTAAAATTGTATTTTTCTTATCAGTTATTAATGCTCTTTATGAGCGAAACCGGTCTTGATCTATTTAAATAAAAGTAGAAGTAGTAAAAATGAATACTGTATTTTTTTAAAATGCATTTTTTACATTTTTTAATATTCGTATTTGCAAAATCGATAGTAATTACGTGCAGCACATATTGCCCAATGCTTGGAAGTAATAAATTGATATTTTATCATTCCGAAACGTGGAGGTGTCCAGTACACCTCGTACTGTCATTATTGCCAAATTAATGAACGTGTTTCTTGTAGCGTTATTATTTGTATTCGATTTATGAACACACGCCGCTTTGTAATTTTCAGATATTATTTCCCGTAATAATTATAGTGAAAATGTAGACATATTTTAAGCGCAATGGTGTGACCAAAAATAATATTTTATTACACAACGTGCAGGGGAAACTGACAATGAATTATCCTTAAAAACGGCATAAATTATATGGCGTGCAAAACAATTTATAATGATTTGATGTGTGCGGTATGAGTAGTCTCATGTTTGAGAACCTTAGGGAGATAGCTACTAACTAGGGCTTTTACAAAAACCGACTTGAAAATGCCAATACATATATCTTAAAACTCGGCTTTAACCGGTTTTCGAAGTTTCACAAAAAGGTTAATTTAATGAAAATAGTGGATAAATAATAAAATTCTATTAAAACTACGTTTATAATAAACAATGTCACAAAAAGAAATTAAAATTTATATTCAGTGTTCCTATTCGACGTTGAAAATTAATAACATACCTATTAGGGCTTATACAAAAACCGACTTTTGAAAAAACCCGGTTTTCGAATGTCAAACAGGCTTTATCCGGTTTTCGAAGATTTCCAAAAATTGATAATTCAATTAAAATATCGAAAAAGGGTTAATTTTTTATGCTGTTAATTTATATACATAATAATACACAACAAGAAACTTTTTGGTGTAACTCCTCAGAAAATATGATTTAAGATAACACAAAGCGTCCACTGATCATTTTGTAACTGGACATTTTTGGTGATAGTGTTCGTGAACTGTTTAAGTTTTTCTTTTTATTTCTTGATTTTGTTGTATTATGTAGTTTTATTTTTTGTCTCATTATATTTTTCAACTACATTGCGAATTCGCGTCAGCTGTAATGTCATGTACTGTAATTTTTATTTTTTAAACAATAAAAGTATGGTAACAAAATTTCCTGATATCGAAAATACCCTTTTGCTGGGTAATGATGTGGGACATATGGTCTTTAAGCCATCAAATAAAAGATCCAAATTTTCTGTCCTTTTGTTTAAAGATTCGTTTATGGAAAATTCTGCACAACCGGTTACGAAGCTGAAAAACCGGTTTTCGAATGTCACAAATTTAGCCAAAAAACCGGTTTTTAAAACAGACAAACCCTAATACATAGGTATGTATGGAAATGTACCCAAGAGGTTAAACACATATTTTTACCACAAGTGGAATAACTAAGATAAAAAAAAAATTTATATCGAAATATATTATATTTTTCTCATATTCGTTTATGTCGACTGACTATTAAACAACAGTTCTACTAACTTTAATTATAGCCTAGGCAGCTTCGAATCAAAATAATTGGGTTTTTAATTAATTGTAAAAAAAAAATACTTGAAAAAATGTATTCAAATTTCGCCTTAAAATTTCTAATTAAATTACGTGACCTCACAAAATTCCATCCATTTTCTTTCTCATAAAAGAAATATTAATAACTACTGTTCAATATAAAATAAAATTTCATAAATTAGTTATTTCAATCACTCATGAGGTGTTTCACCTTTTTTGGAGAAGCATCTTCAGGATTAGTATCGAAAAGTTATTTATCAATAAATGAAACAGTGATCCTAATTTTTAACATTAAACAAATTACTTTGGTCTTTAAGACAATGTCATTGTCGGCCATACTGTTCGCCCGTGTGTGGTGTTGGGTAAACTTATACCGCCATCTTGTGATCATACCTTCAAAGGAAAGCGATCGAAAAGTGTGCATATTAGAGACACATCATTTATTACTAATAACCTGTATCTAATAACATAATTCGTCTTAATTTATGTGACATGTTAGCTGATCGAAAGTTCTCAATGTTACCACTTAAATCAGGGGTTCACAATCTTTTTCGTCATAGGAACAAGTTTGAATACAAAAAAAATGGCGAGCCATCATTTGAATATCTATCCAAAAAATCTTTGAATATATTTTAATTTTGTAATCATGAGATTTATTCAATTGTTTGTTTGAAACTAAATCCTGCAATCTTGGTTCAAATTTAGAGGTGTGAATAGCAAAACAGATACGATATGGTTAGCTGCTAATTTTGATCTTAAGAATATATTTTTTAAGCTCATTGTAAAAAAAAACACACACAAATATAAATACATATCGACTGTGGAATGGAAAAAAAGACGTAGCCCACATATAGTAAATTTTACAGGAGGCACCTCTCGACCACACAGGCGGCCAGTAATATTATTAATATGTAACGAAAAACACATTTGAAATATTATTGTATTATATATGATTGGCGACATAATATACGCCATGATTTTGTGTTACAATTGTCTCGTTTATAATTATTAATACTTTGTCTGAATACGTTTATGAATTGCTTATAAATTAATGCGTAAATGAATGAAAATGCATTTTACACGATATTAAATTAAATGCAATACGACGTCGCAATGAATAACCAAATGACAAGAACAGATGCTGCAAAAAGCTGTCGACTTGATTTATATTCAAACATTTTATTAATGATACTTGTTATTAACTTTCCACCGACATTCCTTGGATTGCGATGCATTGAATACAATTCATAGATGCAGTATTGATTGGCGCATTATTTTTGCATCGATTGAATAGTATTTATTTTGCGAAGCCTTTAACAGAGGTGTTAACGTCGTTGGCTTCGGTTACGATGTCCTAATTTGAATCCCGGTACGGACATATATTCATAAATTGGCTGACGTTTGAAAGCATACATGTCTGGAAATATCCGATCCTGAAAACGAAGGATAGCCCGAACGATAAGATTACTTCTAGTTCTGGCTAAGCATATTCTTATATTTGATTTTTTTCAATCATTGTTTGAAGAGTGAAATATTAAAATCCATGTTCTCCTCATGAAAAGCAGACATGGTTGAAAATGCTGGTATAGTATTTATAAAGCTATAACTTTGTGGAAGTTAATTTTTAATATGAAATTAACTTCGACAACTTTGTTATTCCACTTGTTGTGTAACGTAACGTGACACGTATTTCACTTCTTTGATAAGTTTTCAGTTTATTTGTTAACGTTGCAATGGTCTGATGATGCTTCTCAGAGAAGTGAAACACGTGTCACATTCTGTTACACTACAAGTGGAATATAAAAGTTATAACCTTTTTTACCATGTCTGCTCCCGATGTGGAGCATATAGACTCCTAATGGAGTTTATCTCAACATAAGTATTTCTACGAGAACTGCTTGTTACTCAGTTGCTCAACCTCTCCTTTTCCAAAGAGAGTAGGAATAGAAAAATAGGGCTAGGACAGGACGAGTGATCAGCTAATCGATCTCGATACGCCCCGTTCGTAGGATAGGGTGAGTGGGAGGTGGAAATTCAACACATCACATACATCCATGCCTTCGAACAGAAATTCATAAATCGATTGAAAAATCAATTTATAAAAAAAACTGTCCGTACTGGGATTCGAACCCTTGACCTCCGTAGCCGAAGCCAACGACGTTGACCACTCGACCACGCAGGCGGTCTTCATTAATAACTTTTATAATCCACTTGTTATTTTACTAATAATTAATTTACTTTTAATCTAAAATATCGCTCTACAAAAAGTTACGTCTTTTGAAATCTTAAATTGCTTCTTCTGCACAGTTTTAGTTTTTTCAGATGGAACCTTGTTTAAACAAGGCGACGCTTTGTAATTGTAACTTACATGTTTTTTGATAGAAGCTGTATTAATAAGTTTTTTTTTTTTTTTAATTTTTAAAAAAATATTTGGCATTACAGCTTACGCCAATGCGTCAATTATTTTTGAAGTTGAAAGATCATACGAGATATACTCGATGAGAATTTTTGAAAGTCACTTGAGATTAACTCAAGGAGAATTGACTTCACAAACATCCATGTCTTAGATCTCAAATTGAAATTGAAAAAATCCAATTTGACATTGACCTTACCGGGAATCGAACCCGGACCCACCTGATCGGTGGAGCATGCTCTTACCAACTAGACTAAAGCGGGCGACTAAGTTGTATGTGTACAATGTGATTATCGAATAAAGCTATTTTGAAAACACTGTGGGTTACATCCTTTTGCCTTTCTACAGTCGAATTATACACTTTTATGACTTTTTATAATTGATAGCTCTGTTCTTCTGCGTACTTCTGACGGTTTGCTGACGGTTTGCAACTGTTCGAATTAGAATCGAATTGAAAGCAAACCGTCAGAAGTACGCAGAAGAACAGAGCTACTAAAAATGGATCGATTCAGTGTTCAGATGTCTAACAGTAGAATGAATTAGGAAATAGTTTGCAGCCAATTAAAAAGCGTCCATTCCAGTACTAGATGGAATGGAGGGAAAGTATATCCTTGATCCTTCTCGGGTCGAACATCAAGATGTTGCAGCCACACATATCAACTTGAGTAAGTCATAGAAAAGCAAGTGCAAGCGTGCCACTTTCTACGGCAATTAAATCCAGATTCAGTCATTCAACCGACTGTAGCATGTTCTACACTCTTTCTTTGCCCATCACTTATTGCAAATTCTTGATTTTCTTGTTGTCTGATAGACCGAGTAGAGTATATACATATATCAGCGATTAAACATGGCAAACTTTTTTATAAATCGATATATCGCTACCATAAAGCAATAATGAGATAAAATTTAAAAAAATCGATTTAAAAATAAGTACGACAATCGATGGCTGAAAAGTAAACCTTTATAATGAAACATTGAAATATTTTAATTTAAAAAAATCCCCATTTAAAAGATAAATCTTACATATATATACCTTTTTAATACTACCTTTTTACTTCGAAGCATCAGCGAGATTAGTTAAATAACTAGATACAGATAATTATTATCTATATACATATTTGGAATTACAGCTAATACCAATGCGACAAATATTTTAAGGTTGAAAGATCATACGAGAAAAACTCGAGATAAACTCAAGGTAAATTGACATTGATTGTCTTGGCAGTTACTTGGTAGAACTTCATTATAATAAGGTAAAAATAGCAACGTATTTAGTTCTACCGTTTTTTTTTGTTTATTAGTTGATAGCTATTTCGGCTTTTGCCATCTTTAATTCTGACGATGGCGAAAACCGAAATAGCTATCAACTAATAAATATGAAAACTGTATAACTAAATACGTTGCTATTTTTACCCTATTGTATGTAAATTGACATTACAAACACCCATGTCTTAGGTCTCAAATTTAAATTTAAAAATCTAAATTTGACATTGATCTTACCGGAGATCCAATACAGACCCACCTGGTCGGTAGAGCAAGCTATAACCAACTAAACCACAGAGGGTGACAGTACAGCACAAACCTTAAAGTTGAATTATCTCGAAGCTAGTATTTTCGACTTACTGATTAGGGTAGTGATATTTGTCTCTCAATCTTCACATTTAAGGTTTTCACTGTCAATACTACTACTTGGTGTGAAAGCATTGTATGAAAAAATAATAAAACGTTCATTTGTACTTATTCCGCAATTATTTATTAGCATCAATCAGGACCGCGGTTTCTTAAAAATTATAGTCAATTTGGTGTAAATTACTTTTACATTTCTATTCAAAATTGTATGTAACAACTTGATTAGACTTTTTTAGTTTTGTATAAATCGCTTTGTATCAATATATATATTTTTATTGGTTGAGAATGATCGTGAATAATAAATAATTTTGAAATAGGTCCAAAAGAGTGTTCTATTATTTTTTTAATTTTTAATCTTTTGAAAAACGTAACTATCGAAAGATATTTATTTATTAATGTTAATAATATACATCAACTTTTAAAAAAAAAATCCATGTCCGCTCTCAATGTGGAGCATATGTCCTACTAATGGAGGTAGCTCAACAAAAGTTTTTTTTCTATCAGAACTGTTAGTTACTCAGTCGCTCAACCTCACTTTTTTCCCAAGTGAGTAGTGGGGAATGAAGGATATGGCTAGAACAGGACTAGTGGTTAACTAATCGCTATTGCTACACCCAGTTATTAAAGGATCAAAAGGATGGGAGAAAAGGAAATAAAGTGAATTGACATAACTTTTGTTAATTTAAATTAAATTTCTTGTTATTAGGAACGTCCGTTATCAGCTTCTGTGTTTTTTTGTGTCTTAACAATAAATAATTCGGGAATAATATATTATTTACTTTTTTTTTGCCGTGCTATTTTAAACCTGTGTAAAAAAGATTTATGTGTTTATATATATAATTATTGATTATTTTTTAAAAATATATTAACAGTTTAACTCAACATAAGTACTGTAATCGTAAAAACACGTTTATGTTTAACACTCAAATAGTATCGTCAAATCGCAGCATCAATTGTTTTTTAACAGCAGTTCTCTTCGACATTTCCATAGACTTCTATGGAACTTGAAATTTCCTGTGTGTAACTACTTTCCTATTACCAGCTTTCCCATATCCGATCGGTTTCGTTGGACCCAGTATTCTTTCCCGCCATAAACTGGTTGCGAATTTCCCCTTTGGCCTTTTGTGTATACATATACATATATATACTATTACTATTTGTCGTAGAGTTTCAAGTTTTGGTTTACTTTACCAGTAACATCTCGCACTGCAAGATTTTTGCACGATTGACAAGATGATTGAACAAGGTCATATAAAAAAACCGAGTTAAAAAAACCGGTTTTCAAAATCCAATGATTCATTTGAATCCGGTTTTCACAAAAAATATAATCTCTTTCGAACCTACTAGAAATACTAAAATTTTATTCGGTATACCGCTGCAGAAAATATCGACAGTGTTTAGGTAAAAGGGATCGACAGAAAAAAAATACAGTAGAGACGAACAATGTTTTATAACGATTTTGGGCAAGAATTAAATTATTAAATAAAATTGCTAAAATGTAGATACAAAAGGGTGGAAACACTGCCTAATAGTAAGCATATTGTTTTATGTAGTCTGAAAACACTAACAACATTTCTTTTAAACAATTTTTCTTCTTATTATCTTATAATGTATCTACTCTAAACCAGTATATATAATTTATCTGAGTAAAAGTAAGTTTAACCCTTACCACTCGAGTGCCGCCATATCGGCGGCATTGGAAATTTGTCGTATTACTCGAGTGTCACCGCTACGGCGGCGTTACCCATAAGGTAATTTTTTAAGGCATTTTTAGCTATTATCATATTGCGATTTCAATCATATTACAATGAATAATAATAGTTTATTACATTAATCTGAGAAACAAGTCGCCAACAAATTCGAGAGTGCATAATTTCAACAGCAGTTGTTATCTGAATCATGCGACGCCAGTTAGGTTGATGGTATTTTACCTAAGTGATAATTTTTATATAAGGATAAGTTACATATCCAGGGTTCTGGGGCTAAGAAGGACTGTGCAGTATGCTCAAATAGAAAAAAAAACAGGTGTGAGATCGAAAACACGACTATTCTGCGAGATCTGCGTGAATAAGGCAGGATTGTATATTGCCGACTGCTATGTGAAATACCACACGATGAAGAAATACAAATAAAATATAAATAAGTTCGTTTTATTCATTTTAAATCTATTTTCCAGAAATAATGTTTTTTTTTTATTGGATCTATATCCTTTTTTTTTACTATATATGTAAATGTTTAATAGTGCAAATATGATTTTTGCGTGCAAAAACCGTCGAGTTGCCGGTATGCACATACGAAACACAATTCGAGCGTTAAAGGTTAAACATTGTTCTGATGAAGGCGTAGGACTAAATAGCTATAAACTATATATAAAATACTAAAGTAATTTGCTATTTAAGTAAATTGCAATTCAATTTATTGTTTCAAAATGTTATGAATTTGACATGAAAAATGTTAAATTCTTTATAAGTACGCGTTCCGTAGTTTGGAAATCGCTGCCTTTATAATTTCTAATGCTAATGAAATTATACCACGAAATTTTGAGCTATTTTTTAAAATTTAAACGACACATTTTTTAAATTATAATTCTAGGTCACCTACGGTTGTTGGCTTGTGAATGTTTAAAAATAATATATCATTCATCTTGGATGCAAACTCACGTTCATTAGTGGTGTATATGATAATATATTTTAATTTATATTATAAACGTGCATAGAAAATGATAACTTACCAAAATATATTTTTAATGGATATTATTATCGAAATGCCGCATTATGCACGATGTACGTATAAAATTATATTATCATATAATTTAGAATACGATTTTGCAAATATGGCCAAAAGCGTTGACACTAATATTTTGGCATTTTTGTTGACGTCCTATTATCGTATTAAAGTTTTATACTTCAAATCAATTATATATTTTCGTCGAGTTATCAATTATAAAAGTCGAAAGACGATCTTGTCACTTTTAGAACTTAACTTTGGAAAGGCAAACGGACGTAACTCAGATTTTTAAATTTAAAACATTTTTTTTCGAAAATCACAATACAATGTAATTAATTCACATTCCATCAAAAATATGCCAGTTGAAACAGAAAAACTATTTCCAAAATGAGCGATATTGAGTTAGGTATGCAGATAGAGTAATTCAAGTATAAGGAATAGACTGGTACTATTAGTTTTAATATAAAATGTCTAAAAGACTGTTTTCAAATTGAAAATCATATTTTTATGCAAATTTTATTTTGTTTGTTTTATCGTTATAGTATTTGACTGTAGTGAAAAGTTGAAGTTTTGGAAATAATGCGTACAATTGAGTTTTTTCATGTTTGAAAAAAGAAAAGCCCGTGAAAATTGCAACCACAAGTAAAGACTTAAAAATGGTTTTTCTTAAACAATTTATTAAATTTATATTATATGAGACCTGTTTAAGACCAATTTATCAGTGACCGTGCACTTCAAGGTTGTCTATATTTCATAAATTGCATTTTGCCCAAAATTAACAAAAAACGTTTTTATGTCTCCTGTAAAATGCTCTGCTTTTGTCTTTTACGCCACATCAAATTTTCCATAGACTTGGCAGCAAAACACCAGTATAATTTTATATAAGGGAAATTCTGTTTTCAGAAATTTAATTTAATTATGTTTTTTTATGAAATAATCAAATAATTGATAAATTTAATGATTTGATTTATTTTGGAATGAGCTAATGCGCCGAGGCACATTTAGCATATAGCCTGTTGCTAACTGTCAGTTCTTGGTCGTAAAACTTTATATGTATTTAAAAAAATATGTTGATAACGGGGAAGTGATCAGCTAGATACTGTTTCGTTGAAAAAACCTGATCATTATACTATAAAAACAAATAGAACAGAGTATCCCAATCGGTGGGGAATTTCGGAGTTTTGGGGGGTGAATCGTTGGATTGCTAGATTCTTATTTTTTACCTGAAATTTGTTTTAAAATTTACTGCTTTTTTGTCAGTAATTTTAGTATGAAATTAGTTAGTAAAAAAATAATCTCAATAAATTTATATTATTATGTAAATACATATCAGCATATAACGGTTAAAAAAATAATTTAAGACTTCGACTGAATTAAATCTTCCTACGTCACTATTGCTACATCCTACATAAATGTACGTATGTAAATATAATTAACTTTTGTAAAATATTTACAAATATCTCTACGATCAAAACAACATAATTCTTAAAAATACTCACCATTAAATTCTGGACGCATTTCCATGTTAAAATAAATTGACGACCGATTTGATTCATACGGTCGATTGGGATCGCAGTATCAAGAAAATAAATCGAAATTGGTTTTTCGATATTTCATATAAGAATTTAAAAAAATCATTAAAATGGCTTACAACTTCTTAATCGTTTCATAAATTCTGGAACCTGTCAATATTGAAACAACTTTTGACGGATTTAAAATATTTCAATTCATCGTGATTAAGGCTTCCGACTCAGACCATATTTGTGATCCAGGGATTTCGGAATTGACAACTTTAAATTCCTGGAATTGATCATTTACCGTAATTTCATGTTTTCGTTTTTTTACATATCAATAATTTTAGTACAAAAAATAATTGGCTCGAGATCCAAGATTTCAAATTAAAATGGCAAAATTTCTCATACCGCCATGCCCTAAAGAAGATATGATTGCAATTTGCAACTGAGTTTTGTATAAAATTATGAAAAAAAATAAACTGTAATCGACTACTATAAAATATAAAACAGAGTAAGACCAAAATTCATTTATTTTGTTTGTAGGAATTATACAAAAATAATGTGTATAGAAAGAAACTGAGGTACGCTGTTGCAAAATGTTTTATTATTAAATATATGGTTGTAAATCGGGAAGAATACACATTATAGTGAATCCCAAAATCCCGGATCGGTATTAAGACGATCTCGGAAATGCGGAATCGCTAAATTGGTCGGAATCTCGTATCCCGAGATCGAATGCCCTAATCGCGATGAATAAAAACGATACTCGGTCGCTAGTGATAAGACGTACAGAAATGTAAAAAACTTGAACAAGTCGAAATAAATCTATGTCTTGATTGATTACAATTAGGGTCTCCAATCCCGGGATCCCGTTCAATTTTGCGATCCCGAAAATGAATAGTATTTTGTATAAGAAAGAGCTAAAAAAAAGTGTTTCGGAGAGATTTTTGGGAAAAAGTATAGGGATTTGAGATATTAAAATTTTCTCAAACTATACACTATTTCACGTCGAGTACCCAATTTCTGGATTGAAAATTAATCAATCCCGGGATCACAAAAAGCTCCGGGATTGGACACCCTAATTACAATATCATATTAAAGAAGAAAACGTTTCAAGACGTTTGCACGTACATAGATATTTTTTTTTGACCATCATTAGAATTTTATATGGAAATATCTTTTACTAGCAGTTAATAGAAATCGTAACTAAAAGAGAAAATCCAGAATCAAAAAAATATCGTAATTAGTTGTACTTTATCGATAAAGACGAAGAATGCTAAGCGCTTCCTCTGCAGTATAAAATTGAAGGAAATCACTTTTTCTTGAATTCTAGATGCACATCTTATCCTATACTCATTAGCGTTAAGCCGGCTTAGCTATTATATCCGCATAAATAATAATAGGGTTATCTGGATGCGACAAATATTTTCAGTAAAAAACATAATTTGTACTTGCTATTTATATTTAACTTAGCAACTGAAATGGTTGTCGATTAAATTGAAAATTCGCAATGCATTTTAGTTCTACATTTGTCTTTAAATTTATCTGATTGATATTATAGAGGTAAGTTGTGTTTTAAGCTAATAATCGTTCAATATCGCCTAAGGCTTCGGTGACAAACATTTTAGAGCGATATCTCATTCGCCTGATCTTTTTAAGGGCCTGTGAATTTTAGTGTTTTGATTTGTTATCGTTTATTCCACGTAGTGGACCCCGGCTGAGAAACGATGATATAGATCAGTGTTTCTCAACCTTTTTGGGAGCGTGCCCCCCTTTGAGTGTCTTTATTTTTCTGTGGCCCCCATACCATTGTTTTGTCTTCCCATGAAAATTATAATTTCAAAAACCCACCTTTTTTATAGCTCTTCCGAGATTTTCGAATCTAGAATGCCAGTAATTTATTTTATTTACGGATTTACAAAAAATAGCTGCGCAATGTCCGCCATTATGCTCTTCCCTGTATCGTTTTATAAATGCCCGTGGCCCCCCTAAGCTGTGTTGTGGCTCCCCAAAACAAAAATAAATCTCTGTGGCCCCCTTAGAAGATGCTGTGGCCTCCTGGGGGGCCACATGGCCCACCGTTGAGAAACCCTGATATAGATAACTGAAAGTAGTCAGACAATTTTATTGTAATATCAGGATAGGCATTGACCACATGTTACTAACCGCAGACAAGTGACATTCGGTTTACATTTAGATTTTTGTCAGACACAAACACGATTATCTTTTGATTTGGTAAGGTTTCCAAAATACGTTTGTCGTGTTAGTGTACTTTGTCAAATTAATTCCTATACAATTCGCTTGTATTACTTACGTACCTCAGAATAACATTCCACGCACGTTCGCATACTTTGTTTCTAATAAAATTATGTTAATGGGTAAGTCATGCACATATATATCTGATTCGTTACTTCGTGAAATGTAAACACGCTATCCTTTGCGTCAAATTCTTCGCATCGCTGGTCTTCAGCTCTCCCTCACGCCATCTCGGACCTCATCCATTCCATCACGACGATATTGCACCAGTTGAATCTTAGACTCTGAACAAATTGCCGCTTTACAATATAATATACCCATTGAAACAGCACAATAAACATTTCATAAACAATATCAACGTCGTGGAAGAATTCTCTAAAAAATTGCACTCGAATCTGTTTGGAAAGTGTTTTTTATGTTTTGTTTTTATTTAGTGTGGTCGGCTTTTGTTTTATTGTTGAAAATAAATTGTGTATTGTAATGTCACGGGCTTTAAACAATATCTATCGAGAATATACGTGATATTTGCTTTGAAGTGCAGTTCTGGATTACAGGAGCGCTTTGAAAAAACGACGAATTTAATAATAATACAATCAATTTTGCTAACTCTGTTAACATTATATGTTTACTGCTCATTATTTTAACGAAACGGTGTAAACTATTTTATTATTAACAAGAATGGAGTTTCAATATTATATTAAACTGTAATACAAAAAATAATGACATAACATTTTATAAATGTGACAAGATCAATTCTTTTTTAATATATACAAATCTAAAGTTGTACTGACGAACATTGAATAAATATCGAAATACTTTAGTCTATATATAAAATAATAAAAAAAAACTATATAGTTAAACAGATCAATATTTAAACAAGTTAATTCAGTCTACATTAACAGTTCCATATCAGTTAAAGTTGCTCTAGATTACATGTATGAACTAAACACTATTTAAACACGCCCAACGTAAAGTAACCTAACTTGACTGTTTTACCTGTAACTGTAGATATTGTTTTAAAAAAATATTCAAAATTTTTCGACGAATTCAGCGGTAATTTTATGAATATTTATTTTTATATCAAATCAAATTTTTTCATCATTCTACTCTACTATTACGCTCACTGAAGTCTGAAAGTGTTTACTAAAGAGACGAAACACGTCACACACCTAGTTACACGACATGAGTTATAATCAGGCGTGGCTCGTGGATAAAATATCTAGGGGTGTTGCGGTAGATTAAAAGTTTAAAACTATGTACATTTGGATTGTATTTTATTTTTAACATCAAAAGTTATACTTAGTATGTATTTTTATTTCATTGTAAAATTCATCTAACAAACATGTATGTAATGCATAATATTACATTTTTATCAATTTACTTGGGGGTGCTGCAGTTCCGCAGTGTGTACGGACGAGCCGCGTCTGGTTATAATATAATATCAATCTATTTTTTTTATCAATATAAAAAGTGATTTTCCGTTATATTAAACTAAACGTATAAGAAATCTCTCTCTCTCTCTCTTTTGCAAAAAAAAAAAATGCAGGTATACATTACATAGGGTAGTGGTTTCCAACCTTTATATTGATCCGTCTCCCTTTGAGGAAAAAAATCTTTGCGCCTCCTTATTTTTTATTTCATATAATAAAGGCACGTTTAAAAAGGGTAAACAAATATTTTGGACTGTTCGCGCCTCCTTTTGAAATAGTCCACGCCTCCCAGTTTGGAAATCGCTGACATAGAGCATATCATTTATCTTTAATGTTGGGCGATAAGAACAACTTTATAAATTCTTATTGTTGGTATTTTTATTTTTTTGTTAAATAGTTCAGTGACGTGGTGAAATGAATCGTAGAAAATAATATATCTTTCTAAAATAAAATATAACAAAAGTAACCCGGCATAATCACGATGTCGGAAAGTGAAGAAATTCTATTGGCGAACGCCGAAGATATTTCCGATAAAGTTGATTCTATTGAAGATAATGATGGCGAAGCTAGTAGCGTGAGTTCTTTAAAATATTATTAGTTTCTTTGTGTTGTTACGTGAAAGTGATTTCATATGAACATTATTCAGTTCACTCATGCACTGGGGTCATTGTGATGATTATAATTATCCACTTAACTGACAGTTGTGTACTCATTTTTGATTTTTAAAATTCGGCCAAATGAAATTTAATTGCAGTGACGCACCGTTAAAAAAATCTCCGGCCCCTGTATAGAATACATTATATCTCATTAGATAACCATACAAATAATTGTATGAATATTCGTTTGTATATTTTCCTCGAAATAGCACAGTTAATTGTAACACTTATTTAGATGTATTTGATTCATAGTGAGCTTCTTATAAAGCATTAACCATCTCTGTTTGGGCAATACGGGCCCCTGCTTCAGTATTTAAAAGATTGTAAATCGATTGGCTAACAAGAAAATTTGCCGTTCTCTTTAATATTTCCATGTTTTCTTAATTTAAAAGTTGATTGATTTTCATATCGACTGTGGAAAGGAAAAGGACGTAACCCACAGGTTTTTCAAAACAGGTATTTTTCGATAATCACAATGTATCAAACTTGATACACGTTCTATCAAAAGGATGCAAGCTGCAAATGCCGAATTAGTATCTAAATTTAGCTTTTAAGTTTGAAAAAGATGACCTTGTAAAATGTTAAAACCAAGAAAAAAAACTGAAATAAAGGTTTTTTCTAGACAATTTCTTTAATTAATATTAGATTATGTCAATTAAACACCACTTTAGAAGTCTCCGTGCAGTTCAAGACTGTGTATATTTCATAATTTGCATATGGCCCAAAATCATCAAAACACGTCTTTTGCGCCACCTGTAAAATTTGATATGTGTGGGTTACGTCCTTTTTCCTTTCCAAAGTCAATATAATTGTATATATCAGGGATGGCCAGTGTGTCGATTGCGGACTATAAAATGGGTTTTTATTGTCCTCCCATTATACAACGAACAGTGACATCACTTGATCACCATCAATACTTTTATCAACTAGTCTATACCAGAAAAGAAAGTATGGCCACCCCTGGTATATATTATTAAAACAATATTCTGGAGCCATTTTATGAGTACATTAATATTAATCGTTTCTCTGCGCCCTGTTTTTAGGGTAGATAAGATAGAGTGGAGCTTAAATTACGAGGATAGCTATATTTTTTAATCCATGTCCGCTCCCAATGTGGAGTATATAACTGTTTGTTACTCAGTCGCTCAACCTCTCTTTTTCCAAAGAGAGTAGTAGGTATTGTAGGTTTTTTTTATTAAGACATCAAAAACACGCATGCCTTTGAACAGAAATATATAAATCGATCGAACAATTCTGTTCATACCGGGACTCAAACCCTTGAGATCCGGCACGGAAGCCGACAACGCTAACCGCTGTGCTATAGGACCTGACTATTATATTGATTGACAATTTATGATGCAAACTGGTAATCAGGATGACGGGCCGTAAAAACCAATCACAACTCGTAACTATTCGACTAGTTGGGTTGTGATACTGTACCGAAGATATATTATAAATAATTTTAGCGAAGATTTTTTTATTAAAATTTTCGAATGATTTTCATTTTTATCCCGTGATGAAATCACAATATTTATTTAACTAATTTTATTGTTTTCTTTTCTTTCTAGTTGCAACAAAAGACCAGTCCGTCCCGGGGACTCCCCGCACCAGAGCGTCGCGAGAATGCCCAGCTGACTTCATCAGCCATCCACCACCTGTCGGAGACGTCGAACGGAGGTACCACCGCTGCCCCTCATATCAGCAATGGCGTCAGGCAATCGAATATCCAGCCGATTATGAACGGACACCAAATGCACGCAACGGGCAGGGGCGAAGATAATGACATGACTCCGTCTCCTGACGCTTCAAGGGGTGATATTCAACTTCCTCTGCCATCGAGGGATGGAAGACATTCGCTTCTGCAGTTTGCGGTGCACCATTTCAGACAGAGTCCAGAGTAAGTAATATTTCATTAAAAATGTAACATTTTTATTATTTCCTCTGTAGACAGTACGCAAGATAAGTGTATTTGCGCTATTTAGTAGAAATGAGAAATTAAATGAAGTACAAGTTGAGTATATATATTTTTTAATTAACACTCGAGTACCGAAACGTCGAAAAAGAGATCGAGGAGCGATGGGGGTACAGAAGGACCCCTGACAAATTTGCGTAATATTTGCATATCATTGATAGAGGTACCATTGTAGGTTACCGATAGATATTATTGGTAACCCGAAGGTTAAAATAAGAAAATATTTGACATTACAGCTAATGCCAATGCGCCAAACATTTAAGATTTGAAATATCAAACGAGAATAACTCGATTAGTTTAAGGCACTCGAGATCAACTCTAGGTAAATTGACATCACAAACACCCAAGGTTTAAGTCTTAAATTTAGAATTGTCTTACCGAGAATCGAGCCCAGACCCATTTGGTCTGTAGAGAAAGCTCTAAACAACTGGATCACAGCGGGCGACTTCATAGAACTGCTTCATACAACCTTGTCAAAAACAATGTTACGCATAATTTTAAGGGTGAGTGTTACGGCCTATAGCGACATCCATAATTCAGACAAATTATTAAATGGTTTTTTAATAAACATTCGTTTAATTGATAGAATCTAGCTTAATGGGATTTTCACTTGTCCTGTCTTATCCCTTATTATTTTATAACTATTCCTTACTCTCGTCGTAAAAAAGAGGTTGAGCATCTGACTAAAAAGTAGCTCAAGTAAACAAGCTTGTGTACAGATATATACCTCAATTAGAAGGCCATATGCTACACATTTGGATACAGAAGTTTAACTAGTGACAAAGCATACCAAACTATTTTTTAATTGAAATTTTTGTGTTTTATTTTTATAAACGACTTAGATGCAAAGAAACCTAGCTCGAAAAAAATCGTTTATACATTTATCTCTGTGATGGAGTATTTGAAAAAAAAAATAATATAGCAGAAAGACAAAACACGTCATTACGTTTGTCTTTTTGTAGCCTCGGTACTCTAAGTAATATTTACATTTTAATTGCACGGTTTTGTCCATATTTATTCTATCATTAATTTCCATTCAGCATTAGAAAAACGTAAGTTTCACTTTTATAAGTACTGTGGAAACTTTTATAAATTATTACATGCGCTCAAAGACAACGAAATTTAAATGTAAATAGCAAATTAAATTTGTTTCTTTTAATGAATGCCAATTTTATATCCCAGTAAACCTTGGCCTTACGTTACTATACAGAATTTAACAGAAATATAATAAATAGCGGGAAAATGTCGTTTGTATGTATCAACAAATTATAATTAATTATTAAGAATGAATGCAACGGTCTACAGCGACATCTATAATTGAGAAAAAATGTTAAGTGACTTATTTACAAACATTCGTGTAATTAATAGGATTTTCAAAACATCCCAGTTGAGTTCAGTCATTGGCGGATCCAAGGGGGGGGGAGGAGGGTTGCTATGAGGGCCATGCCCCCCCTGAGAAGATTTTTTTACCATTTTTCTATTTTATCAAAACTTTATTGTGAAATGGGCTCTTTAATTGTTTAGTTTCCTATGTTTTATAGAATACATACTTAATTATGTATTGTCTATTTTTATGTAGATACATATATTATTTTAAAATCATCTATTTTTTAATGTATTATTTATGTATCATGTTTATTTTCAACTTGAATGGCCCCCTCCTGGGACAATTTCTGGATCCGCCAATGAGTTCAGTATTCCTTATTATTCTATTACACAGACTGTACCGTTACTAAAAGTTATCCGTGAAAATAGAGTAACCAAAGAAAATAAAAATATCAGTGAGGTAGTGACCTTCAATTTTTAAAAAATAAATAACCTCAATTAAAACATACTATTAAAGGTTAACTAAATCAAATATATTAATATTTACATCAACTTTTTTTTTTAAATAAAACTTTTTTTGACGATTACTATTTTAACATTTAATTAGTTATGAATGTCCAATAAAATTGTCTTATTTAATTTGAATATATGTCCGCTTCCAATGTGAAGAATATGGTCCACTAATGGAGGCATCTAAACAGAAGTTTTTCTACGAAATCTAATTGTTACTCAGTTGCTCAATTTCTCTTTTTTCGATGAGAGTATAGATATAAAGGATAGAGCTAAACGAGGCTATTTGTTTTAACAGCGCTCTCGGATTTTATTCAGAGGCTCGGTTTAAAATAACGAAGCACAGCAAGAGCGATTAGTTGGTCTTATATGTCATAATAAATCGTCTTGTACGTTGCCATTAAATGTCAAAACTTCCCTCTTTTTAATTGACTGTGTTATTCCTAGTGTAAAAAGAGAGAATCATATGTGGAACAATTTTTTTGTTATTTTATTAAGAAATAAATACAGTGAAACCTCGATTTTACGTTTTCCAATGGATCCTGGAAAAAAACGGTAATTGCGGGAAACGGTGAATGCGGGAAAGCTTCAAATAATAATAAACAAGTAAAATCTTAAAAAAACATTTATTTATTAGTTACTTGTACATACTGTCCTTTATGCTAGTTTGTTTCTTTGTTGTTTGGCACTTTAATCGGAACAAAGACGCCTCAAACTCGCGTACTTTTCTAAGAGCGGATTCATCGATTTCTTTGGAATAGAAAAATAATTTTATTTTTTCGAAGGCCAATAATGCTTGTGTAAATGTCGGAATAGGTTCGGTATTATGGTCTTCGCCATCTTCTTCTTCACTGCTGTCATTAGTTGCATCACATAATGACTCGATTGTTTCAACGCCACAGGTAGCTAGCTCACTGTAAAGCACTGGTACAATTTGGAGGGTAATAAACAACCTTGATGTTCTTAAGAAATGAAGTATCTCGAGGATGGGCGGCACAATTGTCTATTAGTAGTATTTTACGCCCCTGAGCACTAATTGAGGAATCGAAATTCCTCAAGAAAGCCATAAAAATATCGGTGTTCATCCATGCCTTCTTGTTGGCGTGGTATTTTACGGGAAGTGTTTTTATATTCTTAAAACATCGAGGTTTCAGCGATTTTCCTTCTTCTTCTCAGCTGAGTTTTAGTTTTCTTTATGGGTGGCGGCATTTTAGTTTCAATTTGGAAAAAAAAATGATACGAGATGTGAGGCAATATTGAACGCAACTGACTTGTACAAATCCAGCTACGCGACCAAAAAGTTTGTATGTCAGGAATAATTATTATCATGAATTTTAAACAATTCTACATTTGCATCATAAACAATAATACGCGTGTGGTGGATTTCAACCCAAAAAAAATAGCACAAGCGTCCAATGGGCCTAACATGTACAGTGCATTCCAACGTGTCTAGACATAACACCTGCACTCGGCTGTCAAACTTACTGAGATATGGAGAAATATGCAATAAAAACGGTCAATCAGGATAATATTTGTGACGGGACCAAAATATTTAAACGGTTTATCGAGGAAATCGGTAAATCGGGGAACGGTCAATGCGGGATTATTTAACATTGTTCTTATGGGAGTTTGACGGGACTATAAAAAATAAACGGTCCAGCCGGGAAAACGTATTATGCGAGAACGGTTGATCGAGGTTCCACTGTACGGACTCATAATATTTTTTGTTTTTTGAAGCATGGATGCATTTTAATTGAACGAAATAGTCACGATTTGTTGAACACTGTATTACCTCTACCGAATCGAGATTAATAGGTACGATTGCAAATTTTACGCATGACAAGTGTTATTGGTTCAACAATAAATAATATTTACGCTCTGTGTTTACCTGCCAGTGGTCGACTTACATACATATCGACTGTGGAAAGGAAAAAGGACGTAACCCACAGTTTTTTCAAAACAGCTTTTTTCGATAATCATAATATATCCAACTTGATACGCGTTCTATCAAAAGGATGTAAACTGCAAATGACAAATTAGTATCTAAATTTAGCTTTTAAGTTTGAAAAAAGATGGGCTTGTGAAAATTGAACCCAAGAAAAAAGACTGAAAAAAAAGTTTTTCCTAGGCAATTTCTTAAATTAATATTAGATTATGTTAATTAAACACCAGTTTAGAAGTCTCTGCACTTCAAGGTTGTGTTTATTTCATAATTTGCATATGGCCGAAAATTATTAAAACACGTTTTTTGTGCCTCCTGTAAAATTTGCTATGTGTGGGTTACGTCCTTTTGCCTTTCGACAGTCGGTATTAAGAGAACAATGTATGAGACGAGTTTGGGAGCAATTAAGTGTGAAAAATCAATGCAGTACCGGACAGATACAGGCGGTCTTCGACACCCGTACGGAAAGTGTTAGAATACTTCTGGTAGTTAGCGATGGGTGGGTTTGAGGGAATTGACTACGTCACAAAATTTCTTAATCAATTTATTAAATGCTGATACCAAAATCGAATGGGTTACCCCTGAAAGCAGTGACCATTCGGCTACAAGATCGACAAATATATGGCGTGATGTCAAAAACACCAAAAGTAATACCTATCGCTCAGAAAAGTAATTTGTTAACTTTTGAGGTGTTCTCTGGCAATACTTAAGATGGCATTATACATATTATTCAAAAAGTCAAAAAACTCTTCTGTACTATTCCACATTTGCTTAATACTATCATGGCAGGTTTTGCTTATCTCGAGGATCTTCAACTGATAAGAACATTAATACCAGATTATTTAATACTAATCCAAGTAAAACTATTAAGCACTTTTAGGGTGTTCACTGTCAATACGTGGTGGAAAGGCATTATATTAATAAAAACACAATATTCCTTTGTACTTCGTTCCAATTTATTTAATAGGTCAGGATCGGTTTCGCTCATTGCGAGCATTCCTATTCACTTTATTAATGTAGCATTTTATCACTTTGTCAAAAATTTCCCAAATTTTAATTATGTTTGTAATTACTTTCAATCTCTAAATTTATTAATCTGGGATGACTTTTTAATTATATGTTAGATGTGCTAAACATTTTAATTTTGTGTTATTTTAGAATCACTTTTAATGTAATCGGTAATTTCTTTTCAATGCCAATTGTTGTTTACAACTTTTCATTTTTGTATAAATAGCATTGTTAAATTATATTTCTTATCAGTTGACAATGCTCGCAGTGAGCGAAACCGGTCCTGACCTATTAAATAAAGTAAAATGAAGTACAAAGGAATATTGTGTTTTTATTAATAAAACTATTAAGGGTGTAACAAACATTTTGAAATATAAATAGGCTGCAAATTCCTTGAGCATTCCTGTAACCAATCATTTCTAAAACCACTGTATTAATGTGTATTATTATTTTTAATCCATGTCCACTCCCAATGTGAAGCATATGTATTGCTTCCTTATGTAGGTATCTCAGAAGAACTTTTTCTACGAGGACTATTTGTCAATCAGTCGCTTAACCTCTCTTTTCCAAGCAACTGCTGATTACGTAGAAAAATGGTTAAATTTAATTGTTTTTTTTTTAAACCATGTCCGCTCCCAATGTGGAGCATATGGACTCCTAATGGAGTTTATCTCAACATAAGTGTTTCTACGAGAACTGCTTGTTACTCAGTTGCTCAACCTCTTTTTTTCCAAAGGGAGTAGAAATAGAAGGATAGAGCTAGGACAGGACTAGTGGTAAGCTAATCGCTCTCGATACGCCCCGTTCATAGGATAGGATGGGTGGAAGAGGGGAATTCAAGACAATACATACATCCATGCCTTCGAACAGAAATTCATAAATCGATTGAAAAAT
The DNA here is from genome assembly GCA_031772345.1 of Himalopsyche anomala. Classification (NCBI taxonomy): domain Eukaryota; kingdom Metazoa; phylum Arthropoda; class Insecta; order Trichoptera; family Rhyacophilidae; genus Himalopsyche; species Himalopsyche anomala. Next base: position 643,685 of record CM062840.1, read on the forward strand.
CAATTTATAAAACTGTCCGTACCGGGATTTGAACCCGTGCCCTCCGTAACCGAAGCCAACAACGCTGACCACTCAGCCACACAGGCGACATTAAATTGTTAAATTAACTTAAATCGACAAAAAAATAATTGTTATTGTTCTGAATATATACATGTAAGTTCGTTTGTCTCACCTTTTTCCAATTCTCTCACGACTTCGTTTCGTCACCACACAAAAGGATCGCAAATAGTGCCCAAATCTTATTATTTCTTATTTTACCACGAAAGACCGTATTAGCCGGTGTTACGGAGTAGTATTCACACAGTTTTGCAAGAGATTCTGTTTTACAAGCGAAGCCGTGTTACACATTATTGTAATCCTCCTGTGGGAAAATTGATTTTACGCGGAATCGTTGCGAAAGCTTAAACGCTGTGCCCAATTTAAAATTTGTGTGCAGTTAAGCTTTTTTCACAGTCTCAGGGCTATACTGTATCAAAACTGACAGCCTGGAAGGCATTGTTACACGCCTTTGTCGCTTTCTTTGTATATAAATGTATTGTTCACCATTAATTAATGCTATTGATCTGACTTAATGCGCAATGGCGGACAGTGGCGTGCTGAAAGGTGCTAAATATATAAAAAAAATACATAAATAAAAACAAATACATTATATGAAAGTATTCGTGGATTTGATAGTTATATTACGGAAAAAGTCACATATTCCTATGTACTTATTTCCACTTTTATTTACCAATATCAGGACCGGTTTCGCTCACGGCGAGAATTATCAATTGAATAAAATTAAACAGTGTTATTTATACAAAACAAATTAACTAGATAGTACTAAATAAATCTAACGATGGCGAAAGTCGAAATAGCTATCAACTAATAAATACAAAAACTGTAGAACCAAGTCAATCAATAAAAATTAAATAATGTTATTAAACTTATTAAAAACACAATATTCCTTTGTACTTTATACCACTTTATTTAAAAGGTCAAGACCGGTTTCGCTTATAATGTAATCGATAATTTCTTTTCAATGTTAATTGTTGTCAACATCTTTTCATTTTTTTTTTGTATATTTTTTTTACCATGTCCGCTCCCAGTGTGTAGCATATGTACTCCTAATGGAGTTTATCTCAACAGAAGTGTTTCTACGAGAACTGCTTACTCAGTTGCTCAACCTCTTTTTTTCCAAAGAGAGTAGAAATAGAAGGAAAGGGCTAGGAAAGAACTAGTGGTTAGCTAATCGCTCTCGATACGCCCCTTTCATAGGATAGTATGGGTGGGAGGGGGGAATTCAAGACATCACATACATCCATGCCTTTGAACAGAAATTCATAAATCGATAGAAAAATCAATTTATAAATCTGCCCGTACTGGGATTCGAACCCGTGACCTCCGTAGCGGTAGCCAACGACGTTGACCAATAGACCACACAGGCGGCATTTTTTGTATATATTTATAGCATTATTAAATTATATTTCTTATCATTTGACAATGCTCGCAATGAGCGAAACCGGTCCTAACCTTTTAAATAAAGTGGAATAAAGTACAAAGGAATATTGTGTTTTTATTAATATAATGCCTTTCCACCAAGTATTGACAGTGAACACCCAAAAAGTATTACTTAACTTCATAAGAAGTCCATATTCTCCACAATGGAAGCGTATATGGCTTGAAAATGACGGTGGAAGTTAAGCAATTTTACCTTAAATTAAACCCAAAAAAGATTAATAAATTTATTATTTTTTTCTAAAAAAATCGATATGTATTTTCTTTTAATATTTGAATGAATAGATTTTTCTAATTAATGTTGAATTCACTACCACTGAACACATTTAATTCGATATGTTATCATTGTTAAAGCGAACGGATAAAATATGCATAGTATAATGGTAGTATGGATATAAGAAAAATGTGTTGACGATCGAAGAGTTAGACAACTTCCTGTGAAGCTGTCTAAAGGTGGAGGTGAGGATATTACCCTCATCATCCCATGTTGTTAATTACAATACAATGGGCGAGAACTCTCGCATGATTCCCTACCGTTTTTAACGATTTTAACCTGTCGAGTGCACTGTCAACAAACAACAATATGACAACACATTCCCGCAGAGCTATTGAACGCTATTGATGTCATCGAAGTGTATATTATTTTGTATAATATCTTCTGTATAATAACATATTTAGAAAAGTACCACCCGCAAATTAAAAACTGCCGTGTAATTTTTTCATGAATATTCTTGAATATTTGTTGCGCATAATTTTTTCTTCGTGTCTTAAGCAGTAAACGATTTAACAATTAAAAAAAATAGTTTTTAATTTCTTATCAATTATATTATATTATAATGGTTGTTAGCTACTTCAGCTTTATGACATCGTCGAAATTTAACCGTTATGAATACTTTTAAGGTGTTCACAGTCAACACTGAGTGGAAAGGCATTATATTTAAAAGTAAATAAAACACTATTTTGTACTAATTTCACATTTATTTTATATGATCAATAATTTTCAAGTTGAAAATGATTATGATAAGTGAAACCGGTCCTGGTCATATTAATTAAATATATCACTTTTAGGGTGTTCACTGTCAATACTTGGTGAAAAGGCATTATATTAAAAAAAGCACATTTTTTTTGTTCACTTTTATTGATCAAGATTAGGACCGGTTTCGCTCATGATGAGCATTGTCAATTAAAAAAAAATGACAAATTAATCAAGTGTTCGAAGGGTTTATTGGATATTATTCTTACTCTCAAATAACACATTTATTATATAGCAGCCATTTATGGCAGTGTCAGATTGCCATTGGAGTCGTATAGTATAGAAAGCAGAACTGTTCCGTAATTATTATCTATGGTTACATGAACTATCGAGGCTAGAGGTTGTGTCCTAAAATTTTCATTTGCTGTTCAATCAAAACTATCAATTCGTTGCCTTCTGTTAACTCTGTCAGATGGTGGCGATAATTGCCTCTCCATATTGAACTAGTCAAATTATTTCAAAGCTGTTACTTTGAACATAATGTTCCGATGAAGTGAAGCTTTTGAACAATTACTAAAGCATGCGTAGTAATTTGACCGCTTGAAATTCGCTATGCCACGTATCTACTCATTTCTAATATGATTCGGTTTTGATTTAATCATAATTATTTGATATATAGTATTTCTTGACCGTTTTTTATATATATATATATATATATATATATATATATATATATATATATATATATATATATATATATATATATATATATATATATATATTCAATACATATCCGCTCCCAATGAGGAATAGATGACCTTCTACTGGATTTATCTCAACATATTTTTTGACCAAAGAGACCAAGTTGACCAAAGTTTCTTCGAAAAAGAGAGAAGAGAAAGAAGAATGGGGGTTCAGAAAGGACTATTGGATAACTAATCACTCTCGTTATATCAGAATCGAAAGGGTTGTAGGGAATTTTTAGACAGTACAAACACCCATGACTTCGAAAGAGGAACATATGGCCTTCTACAAGACAAGATAAGTTTTTCTACAAGACCAGTTGCCCAAAGTTTCTTCGAAAAAAGGAGAAATGATAGAAGGATAGATGCTAAGACAGGACTAGTTGTTGATTAATCTCTTTCGTTATTTTATAATCGGAGGGGTGGAAGGAAGTTTTTAGACATCAAAAACACCCATGCCTTCGAACAGAAATCGATAAATCGGTTGAAAACATATTTCTCGTACTGGGACTTGAACCGTTGTTTACGTTTACTACTGCTCCACGGACCTGGCACGTTTATAGTTATATTAAATTATTTATCATTTAATAGGGTAAAAATATCTGAGTATTTCAGTTCTACAGTTTTTTTATATATGTTATACGTTGATAGCTATTTCGGATTTCGTCATCGTCAGAACTATGGTTAACCAATATGAACTAAGTGCAATATTGTAATTAGAATTTGAATTAGTATGTTAGAGTGAATAATATGATGCATTGTGTATCTCTTCTTAGCCAGAATATATAGCTGAGCAAATTTACGTTTAAACCATAGTTCTGATGATGGCGAAAGCCGAAATAGCTATCAGCAAAAATGGAGTTCTACCAAGTAAATGCCAAATCAATAAATAAATTTATCATTTAACTTGAACGGACTTATAGTATAAAAAAGAATGGGAAATCTTATAATACAATTTGATTCGTCAATTACCGAAGGTAGAAAATAAAACCACTTACGAGAGTTTGTCTGAATATGATTCTTAAAAAGGCGAAACATGTGTTACATTTTTTAAATTTTATTATGTCTTATTTCTGTTAATGCATATAATTATACAGATCAATCATTTATTATAAAGAAAATTGTCTTAAATAAAATTCTTACGAATAAAATTATACACTCAATTAAAATATATTAGAAAATATAATATACTTTAAAATTTCCTATTGTATTAGACGTCGTTGGTATGTGCGATTTCTATTGGTACTCTCGCTTCTTTGTCCTCCGCCGTGAACAGGTTGAAATGTGTTAACCCCGCAGTCGCGTAAGCTTCTTCGATTCGCACATGCAACACGCAATATGCAACTGGTTGTGAGCAACACACTGCGCAACGGCGAAGGAAATTCGACCGCGTAACAATGGGGCGATGCTTCTCAAAGTTTCAATATCGGCGTACAGATAATTCAATCAGTTCTCTTTTAAAGAGTAGATATATCCATCGGATGTGTCAGTAATATAAAAGAGCAATTTACTTATATTGCGCTTCTTTTTAGTTTTTGTTTTATTATGGTGTTACTTAAATCAAGATTTATGCACTTAATAGTCAGAGATAAGGGAGCGCACAAGACAGCGTCCCGTCACGTCGGTGGTTATGGAGAGATGTTGGAACTGGCTGGGTCACGTGCTGCGGATGCTTCCGGAAAGCCTCAATCCTGCCTGCCTCTTCCTTCGACCGGTGGGATTCCGGCGTCCCGGACGTCCGTCGGGTACTATCCATAGAATGTACTCGGCGGAACTGAGGGATGCTGGCATGTCATGGGAGGAAACAAAGCAATTGGCGGGAGACAGGGAAACATGGATGTGCCGCGTGGCGGTCATATGCTCCACATAGAGAGCGAACATGGCCAAAGAAGAAGAAAAGTTGAACAGCACTATTGCTAAATAATAATAGAAAATTGTCCAAGTGTAATTTCATCGAATATCTAAACAACTAAAGTAAATTTTGTATGAACTGAAATATTTTTTACACTGTAAGTGTTCACTTTTTGTCACAAAGAAACCAATTCTGGTGAGTAAATTAGATAGGTAATAAAAATGTTCTTAATTATATCTTACTATGCCATTTCACCAAGCACCAACAGTTAGAAATCTCAAACGTTATGATTCAGTGTTGATTGGGCATAACGCGATAACTGCAAAATGTTGAATTTTCTGGAGGGCAATTCAAACAAACATTCAAGTATGAAACAAGTAAAAAAAAAACAAAATATCATATTATTGTACAATCCATATTTGAAAATATTTCTGCAGCAGTGTTTCAAAAGTCAGTTATCAGGTTTTGACCAAACAGCACCGATGTGTTTGTTAATTCACGAAAAAGCTGAATATTAATGACAATTTTAAATATTTCACATGTATTGATTAAATTGGCATTCATTTGGTACAGCTTCATTGTAATAAAGTAAGAATAGTATATAATTTAACAATAATTATTATAAAATAAAATGTATGATTGTTTCGGCTTCACTTAATAATTTAAGAACGAACTTAGCATCATGGAAGAACTCTCTTTGGTTGACTTCTTTGTTTTCATTAACGGATATAGTATGGAGGGAAGCACATAGAATGTGATTTACAACAGAGTTTCCGTGAACTTCTTATTTCTGTAGCGATCACGCCCTTCCGTCTGCAACGATAGTTTGGTAATACATTTTTTTTTAAAATATAAGCGATGAAGAAGACTAGAAGAACCTTGACGCTAACGCGTCCTGATACTTAAAGCTCCATAAATTTGATATATAAAAAAAAAACTATATCAGTAGTGAACATTACGCCTATTTAGCACCCCCCACTTTACGCGCACCACACTTTGCGAAGCACTGCTACGAATTATGTATTTCCATCGAAGAAACAGACCGGGTATGTAGCTTCTTCAGCGAATTCAGTTACATTTTAATAGCATCGCGTTCTAGTGGTGGCCGATGTCCGCCATTCGTGCCTAGAAAGCCTGACGGACTACCGTGCCGTGCATACGATTTACATTCGTAATTAATGACTGATTATTATTTACCCACATTCGGGAAACGGTTTAATTATTGTTATTTTGAGTCAGTTTCGGACGCGGACCGTTTCTAAGACGACCGGGTCTTGGCAGCGGCGTAATTGATTGAGGGGTTACGTTATCCCCCCAGTGTAGTTTCACGCGAGTTTGGTTATTATCGGGTTATCCATCTGTGACAGTTGATTAGTTGTTTCTAATATACATATGTGTGCTGATTTTATAAATTATTTTAATCCGCCGTAATAATACTAAACGTAAAGTCGAGGAATAAACGCTTTTTATATTTGGCGCATTTATTTTATGATAAATATATCGACTTTAGAAAGACAAAAGGATGTAATACAGGGCTTTTCAAAAACAACTGTTTTTCGATAATCACAATGAATACAACTTAATGCACGTTATATCATGAGGATTTGTTGCATAAATGTCTTATTTAGCTTTTAATTTTGAAAGAAGAAAGGGCTGTGAAAAAGAGATTATAAAATAGTTAGATTGAGTCAATAAAACAATAGTTTATTAGTTTTCGTGTACTTCAAGGTTGTGCCTATTTTATAATTTCCCCTTGGCCTAAAATCATAAAAAAGCGTATGTTATGCCTCCTGTAAAATGTGTTGTGTGGGTTACGTCCCTCTTCCTTTCCACAGTCGATATTGTCGAATCATCAATTCTTGTCAAATATTACAGTCTTATTTTTATCAAATTTGTTTCAATCAAAATCAAATTTGTTAAATAGAGCCTTTGTATTTAATGAATAGAAGGGTTAATTTATCAAATTTGAATCATTCAAATTATGTACATTCTCACAGATTTTGTCACTAACGACCCGGGTTTCGTCTTTCGGCATCTTCAGGCGTTCAAGTGCACGGATGAACTTGAACTGACGCTTAGTAAAATTAATTATATCATCTTAATTTATCATCTTATTCTGGCTAACATGGTGTGTTAACAAGTAACATCACTTTTAATTGTATCAAAACGTAATTGAGTGAGTTCACATCATTATTGGTTGTGTTATCAAGGATTCAAATCCTCGAGGGGACGTTTTCGTAACGTAATAATTATAAATCAAAATATATTGGTAGAATATTTGGACGAATAGGTATTTATTGTTTTTAAAAATATTCGTCATTTTTGATTCTCTTTTACTTGTGGGACATTCACTGGCCAATTTTAGTATTTTTTATTCAATGATTTAATTCAGCATTGCATGCATTGACATTATATCGACTGTGGAAAGGAAAAAGGACGTAACCCACACATATACAATTTTACAGGAGGCGCTAAAAACGTGTTTTGATGATTTTGTGACATATGCAAATTATGAATTATACACAACCTTGAAGTGCACGGATACTTCTAAACTGGTGTTTAATTGACATAACCTAATTTTAATTAAAGAAATTGTCTCAGAAAAACCTTTATTTCAGTGTTTTTTCTTGGTTTTAATTTTTTACAAGGTCATCTTTTTCAAACTTAAAAGCTAAATTTATATACTTATTCGGCATTTTCAACTTCCATCCTTTTGATAGAATGTGTGTCAAGTTGTATACATTGTGATTATCGAAAAAAAGCTGTTTTGGAAAATTGATGGTTACATCCTTTTTTCTTTCCACAGTCGATATGCATTTTCCTAACCGCGTTACAGTGTAACAATGTAAAAAATATCGCATAAACCAGGGTTTATAATGCATAGCTTAAACGTTTGTTTAAAATTATGTATTAATACAAATACAATGAATGTTTACCAGGACGTTAACCTAAAATCATTTGGTTGCTAAACGTAGCTCGTACCGATAGACCAGTGGTTCTTAACCGATGCACCGCGAAAAAAATGGTAAAAACGAAAAAATCCGCAATATAGTAAAAACCGAAAAATCCGCAAAATAGTGAAAATTGGAAAAGTCAAAAAAAAAAATATGTCCACATATTTTTTTCGATCTCTTAATTCTGGTGCACCGCCACTTTTTCTCATGATCAAAAGTGCACCGTGACTTCGAAAAGGTTAAGAACCACTGCGATAGACTATAGAGATGTAATATTTATAATAGGGTACATACAGTACACCCTAATTGATCAACGATTTATTATTATTCACTCGGTTGCTGAGTCATAGGAATACACAGATGTTTTCAATTGTAAAAACGAGGTGCAATTACTACATCATTTTCTTATTATTATTTTGAGCAAGAGTCTTATAACCGGTTCTTTTATAAAAAAATCTGTTGAGATGCTTATTAGGGAGCCAATTCGTTTCACACCAGGAGCTGACATCTGTAATTTAAAAAATCTTTTACAATGCCATTACGTACATTAATTTGAATTAATTTTTTAAGCAGTGCGAATTGTTAATAGTATTTAAGATTTACATTTAGTGTGTATTTAAATTAAACCAAATCCCGATATTATTGCTATTATAGTTTGTTACACTTCACACTTACCCACGAAGCCGTGTGAAATTGATGATAGCGCAATAATACGTATAAATATAATCGTTACGCTATTTCGCGCGATTGTTTAGACATATTTGTATATCTTTTTCATAATGCAGGGTGAAACTTACGCTATTGACCAGGTGACGAAATTTTCGCTGCGAAAAAAAGTTGTGAAATATATTTTGTTTTTTCTCGGATTCGTTTTTATTTTTAACACTTTCAGCATCAATTTCAGATTTGAATTGTGATATTTTAATTTTTTCTTGGGTCTCTATCGATATCAAAAATATTCGTTGAATTGATTTTTTTCAACATAATCCGCTTCCAGTGTGAAGAATATATCGCTCTAAATACTTGGTAGAAAGACATTATATTAAAACAATACAATACTCATTTGCAACAATTTCATATGATCAGGACAGGTTTCGCTTTTGACGAGAATTTTCAACTGATAATAAAATACAATATTACGATGTTGTTCATATAATACTAAACAAAGTAAAATTTCTGTTTGTAACACCCTAGAAATTTTACTTTGTTCTGTATAAATAGTACTGTAATGGTAGTTATCAGAAAAAGCGGTCCCGATCAAATACAATTAAATCGGAATTTCACAGCTAAAATTTCAGTTTTTTTTACAATGATTGTGTACGAGAAACCTGAGAATCTAATTTTCATCGGTTCCTTTTATGTTGTTTGTTTACTTTTAATTAAAACATAATAAAATTCTCTTTTATACGTATTCCACAATTATTTATGGCTAGTATTTTTCTGGTCAGAATTTATATTAAATGGTCATAATATATCGGTCAGAATAAGTAGTCATAATTTAGATGAAATTAAAAAAAAACCTAGCCTAACCTAATCTACTAACCAAAATTGTTATTAAATATTCTGACCGTATAATATTTTTATTTTGACCGTTCATATTTTCTGACCATTTAATTTGTTTCCATTATTTATTCGTTCATTGCGAGCATTTTTACCTGATTATTAGTTACATAGTACATACACGGTTCATTAAAGTTAAATCTGACATTTTTTGTACGGAGATATGGGAAATGATTTAATCGAAATTGTGTGACCGTGTAACGAAAATTCTATTGGATACTCTCGCATTTCTAGAACACGGCGGTATAATTTTGTTTTTTTTATTTACGCAAACAGGTGTCAGACGTCGTCCAAAACACTACGATAATAGTTTCTGTTAAAACTAAGAGGTATGACGATAATGCAAAACTCCACAAAAAAAAAAAAACGATAATGTAATGCGGCTAAAATATGTATCCGTTACCCTTTTGTATTTTGGTATTGTAAAATGATAATCTTAAAAAAATAATCTAGTTGTTTGATAAGCTGGCTGGTTTTGACACCACATTAATTATTACTTATATGAGCGGGCATTAAACTTTAAAAAATAACTAATTAAGTAAAAGATAATTTTTCCGTTACTTATTTTGAAAACGGACAGTTGAATTAATTATGCTTTTTTTGCTACCGAATTACGAAAAGTAACGGGATTCTATATGTTGATAATTATTACGATTATAAACACTGATTAGCAGAACCAATTTGATTAATTATCAAATTTGAATTATTCAACTTTTGTACTCTTTCATTATGTTTTGTTGCTAACCAACGATCCGAGCTTTGCTTTCTGGCATTTTAATGGGCTCGTATTTTTCTGGTCAGAATTTTTATTAAATGGTCAGAATATGTCGGTCAGAATAAATAGTCATAATTTAAATGTTTTTTTTTTTTTAAAAAACCTAACCTAACCTACTAACCAAAATTGTTATTAAATATTTTTATTCTGACCAAAAATTGATTTAAATTCTGACCATTTAATTTGTTTCCATTTTAATGCAAGGATAAATTGGAACTGTCAGTTAGAAAACATTTTGTAGCTCTTTTATTATAATTATGTTAAAAAACAATTATGAAGATGTATTAATATTGTTGCTTGATTGATGTCAATATTAACTTAAATTAATACTGCAACTTTAATATCCATATACACTGCTTTTAAGGTGGAATGAAAAATAAAAAATAACTTAGATTATTAACTTTACTATTCTGATATATTATAAAAATAAAAATACTAATGGGAGGCAAGGAGGGAATGATAGAAAAACAAACAAATAATAATTTATATTACAAATGACATTTACATTACATAATGATTGACTAATGAGTTGCATCAATTAGGAAGGGTTAAACCATTCGAAATAAATTTAGCAGTGGCGTAAAACCTGTCCTATTTAAGATATTATTTAATAATAATTATTTATTGTTAATACTTCTATTTATTTATAAAAATTCTGAACTATTCATTTTTAAAACTTTTTTATTTACTTGATGGAGTATTTCTACGTTACTATTCTGATTAAAATTATGCTCGTTTTTTATTAGACCAGTGGTTTCCAACCTTAATGTTACTACGCCTCCTTTTGAGGAAAAAACATATTCGCACCTCCCCATTCTTTATTTCATATAGTAATAAAGACACATTTTAAAGAGTAAATAAATATTTTGGACTTTTCGCGCCTCCCTTTGCAATAGTCCACGCCTCCCAGATTGGAGATCGCTGTATTAGACGATTAGCAAACTCTGAAATATTGTTACTTTTTAGACACCTTATATGTTCTTTAATTATAATATTAAAGTTTCTACCTGTCTGCTCTACTTAAGAAGCTTGGCAGTCTCCACAAGAGAGGTGATAGATACCACTGTGGAAATGATTCTACGTTTACTTTAAATTATTAACGGTATAAAACGCGGGTTTTATGTTTTCTGGCAACAATTTAGCTATCTTTGGTGAAGTGTCTCCTAAATAATATATAATATGGAATGAAAAACTTTAAATTGTGATTCAGTGGCATCTATCGATATGATGATATACAAATCGACAATTTCTTTGCAAACTTTTGTGTATTACAATCTAGCTGACATTTTTCCTAATATGGTCATCAAGGCATTCCTTATAATAAAATTTCACTAAACCAATGGCGTAAATTAACAGCAGGCTTATTACTTATTTTCAAGAAACTAGTTCATTAAAAAATAAATACTCTTATACTTATTTCACTTTTGTGGGGGTATTTCCAAAATAAGCAATATTGAGTTAGGTATGCAGACAGCCCTAGTCTTTGGTACAAAGTACATTTAATAATTAAAAATCGATAAACCAATACTTTGATTTTTTTTTTAAATATATTACTCTACTTTCGTACGTTACACAACCAATTGCGTACGAAAATCGAACCACGAAAGTTCCGCCTGTATTTAATTTCGAAATGTACATATTAAAAATTCACTCACAAAAATACCCATTTGTTGAAGTGTAAACGACATAAGCAACAATGATATTGAAGTGAAGTACCAGTTCTTCGATGTAATAAACTTGTGAATGAATACAGATGAGATGAAGTGACTAGTTGAAGAGTATCAGTTAGAAAGGTGTCCAGGATTGATGACTCTTCACAACTTTGTGCTGTGGTTTGGTGCCTGCGTTAAGTCTTCAACCAAATTGCAAGTCTTTCATGAATGAAACAATTTAAAAATAATTATACACTTCCAATCTATTGAATTATTGTAAAACGAATTATATTTAATAATCCTATTTACATGTAATACCTGAACAAGTGGGCGGGCTAAAGCAAAATCTTAGAGCTTAAAATCACGTAAGTAACGATTTCTGATAAAGATTGATTGAACACACTCAGTATTTGTAAGGGGTTTTCTTATATTTCATTTAAGAAACTGATGTCTGCTTTTAAGGCTCCACAAGTTTCATTACACGAGTACAGAGTAATTCATTTGAAAGGAAATATCTTAATAAATGTATTTGTGTTTATTCTATCTCTATTATTGCAGATTGGATGCCCTGAAGACTGACACCCTGAAAGGCGGAAAGAACACCAACGGAGGCGGTAAGGCTCGTCGCGAGGACGCCAACGGCGACTGGACCTGGAAACGTCAGACTGACCTTGTCAAATGGCAGCCGTCTCCCCTGAGAGGCGCCCTGCTGCGTCTCCACCCCCCAGAGCTTTCCAGCTTGGCTGTGGAGTGCTTCTCCTGCGTACTGAGGTACTGTGGGGATGCACCTCCGGCGCAACCTCCACAGGATTTGGAGGAGGTTAAATGCGTCTACACAGTGCTCATGGTGAGTTGATTTGATTGCAACTTCAAACAACATTACACCTGTCCTATGACTAATTGTATAGACACTTTGTGTGAATATTTTAATGACCCAGCTCCATTAAACGACAAATCGATTTTTTTTAGAGTAACTTATATGTTACTTTGTGTTAAAAATTTGGTCAGCCATTTCTCTAAAATTAATTAAAATTTCTCTAAAATTAACTAATCCTTTATTTTAGGTCTGGAAATCTGTCATCTATTTGCTGTACAACATACTATTGCTTGTTTACTATGGCAAATATCTTAAAACCAATAAAGATTTCATTCTCATTAAAACGTTTTATACGTTGGTATTCAAACCACGTGACTTGATATCAAACGTTTTAAATACAACATTTACACGTTGAACTATTAAAGTTTTATGATTGCAATGTTCGTCAACATTTCCTATCATTATCGTGATAAAGCTTCTAAGAGTAAATATATTTTCATTCTCTGTAAAACCTTGTTTAAAACATCTCTAATTTGACGACTCAAATTAAAGAAGTCATCCGATTCCTTTGTCTGAATATTCTATGAGTATTAAATTTTACAGCACTGCCACAAACACCTAGCGTTGCGCGACGAAGTATACTGCCAGCTGATGAAGCAGACTACTTCTAACAAGTCCGTGAATCCAGAATCCTGCCAGAGAGCGTGGAGACTCATGAGCATCGTTGCTGCATACTTTGGATGCTCAGACACACTGAGGTAACTAACCATATTATTTATAAGTGTAATAATTTTATTTGTTTCCATTTAAGTTGAAAGCTCATCAAACTCGACCAGATAGACAAAGGAAATTCATACGTGGCATGATGCAAAATGCTAATCACATCTTCTGGGATTGTTCTATCGTGAATAATAAACGGGAGGAATTAACTAAATCACTAAATCACCACTTGCAGGCCATGCTGACTTGGTAGCTACTAGGGCAAACTAAGCTTTTACTAAATTTGCGGCGTTAAACGGAAAATGAATCTCAGCCAAGTGCGAGCTGCCAAGTCTCGGTCAATTGCTTCTGAGACAATCCTAGCACGAAACTTTGTTACGCTATGAGAAACGTCTGTGGGTCACAGATGTACAGCCGTGGTGGGTGATGAAGGAAATTGCACAGTTGAAAACTCTAGAAATTAACTTATCAGTTGTGAGTCAATCGCTCATACTCACCATTTAATATAAAATATCAGTCCCATAGCAGAGTAGTCAATACTATTATGCTTTTATCCTACTCAAATCTATAGTCAATGGTTCGAATTCCTTAATATGGATTTGTATTCAATGTATTGATTTCTGCGATATTTTCATTTTTCCTCCCCCACCCTTTATATGATATTGAAATCATAAAAAGAGAAAATTGTTAGCTAGTAGCATACGTATGAAGTCATGAAAAATACCAAGCAGGGCGGTAGCTAAGGGTTGTCGAATAGGGCGATGATGTACTGGAGGAGCATAGGATGCGCCAAAATGATGCCAGAGTCGCCTGCGTGTGCCTGATAATAATATTATACCAACGGCGATTAAAAGTAAATGATTTCAAATTTCTGTGTTTTGTTCCTTTAGTTTTCGCTCTTGTTATATCACAACTATTTTTCAGACCATACTTGCTGGAGTATCTAAGCTCTGCTGCCGGCGATCGCCGGAGACACTGTCAGGGTACTGCTGCTGTTTGCTTGGCCAACTTGAGAAAAACCGCTCGTTGCGGAGGAAGGAAAAATGTACCCAGTGTTGAAGAGGTAGGTCACATTATTATAACATGTTTATAGCCTTACACTTTTTATCTAGAGAGGGTTGTGTCTAATAATCAAATTATGTGACATAAATCATTCCTGCAGTTGCCTAAGCCTTGACACGTCCTTATTGCATTTACCACTTTATAATGTGAGACAATTTAACCCAATGGATGCTAATTAAAGAATATTAATGTTGATCTGGACCATAGTAGTGGCTATTATTTCCTTCACCACACTCGTCTTTTGTATCTACAATACATATTGACCGAAACTGTAATATTATTTTTCATCTGGTCTGTACCGGAAACGCATTTTCCAGAATACTTTTGAATAATGAGATCAAAAATATATAATAATATAAAACAAAGTGCGTACAGTATTTAAAATATTATTTCAATTACTATTTTAGGTCACTGCTGTATCAGCAGGAAGAAGTGCACGCCGCCAAATCTACAGATTACCAGGTGGAGCTGAGAGAGTCGTCAATACTCGCTGCTCAACTGTCGTTCAAGATGTCATACACGACCTCTGTGACTTGGTAAGTGCTCGCATTTTTGTGATCTTCATCAGCAACACGTGTAACAGCTCATAATACAATCAATTCCACTTAATTGGAATACTTAGGATCAGTTTATTAATTTAACCACTTGCCTGCTAGTGCGGAATAGTCCTCCATGCCAGCCGTTTTAGAACCATTTGAAATTGTATAAAAAAATATTTGAAATATTGTCTCAACACATAATAAACAATTATTTTTAGTCAATAAGTACACCAAATGAAAACTCATCATTAACTATCGATTGTTTGTTCAGAGTTGCTATATTTATTATTATTAGATTTTGAAAATTAAAACATATATTAATCAATTGAATAACTCCGAAGCTGTTTATAAAATTCATCTATAAATTACAGTTTCAATTTTTTTATAAGGCATTGTAAAAAATACCTCCGTATACGATTCTCGTATGCCGTATACAAAGATCGGTAGGTAGCCCTTGCAAGATCTATTAAGTTTAATTAATAATAATATGGATAAACTAAGATAATTTAAAATGTTTAGCTTTTATTGGGTTCATTAATAGATGTCGCTACCACAATAATTTTTAGATGTTGAAAAAATATTTATTTTCTATGAGAAAACACCTTGATGCACTGGCGCATCGTTGGTGTATGGAGTCAGGAAGCGTTTGATGCACCAGCACGTCGTTGGTGTACGAGTGTTTAAGCTACTGCCTTAAATAAGTAAATTGCACATGAAATTAAACATGAGTTATTTGACCGAATTCGCCATCAAGTTGTCCATATGATAAATTGAAAATAAATATATTTGGCGCTTTTTTCAGATCGGAGTCACAAATGAAGCAGAACAAGCAGAGTTTTCACTCTACTGTATCGTTCAAGGCGACGCCTTCACGATGCCGTTGGCTGCTGATGAATACATATTGGATGTGACCACAGAACTTCAAAAGGCAGCACAGCCATTCTACCTCATCTTCTGCAGAAGTGTGTGGTATCATCCCCTGAGACACGATGCTAATCCACTGTACACTGAGGTACTATACTGTTTTTTACTTTCCCAAATGAATGCAAAAAAATTAAGGAAGCAAGAACAATTGATGTGCAAACAATAAAATAATGTTAGCTTATAATAGAAATTTTAATTTGTACAGTAAAGATAATAATAATGTAATTGCAGGTCTTATTCAACCAAGTGGCTCCTGATTATTTGGAAGGACTGCTTCTGGAGCTTCCTGGAGGTGGTAGGCCATCAGCTGGAGCTCTACGTGACGTGGCACTAGTCGCTGCATTACTCCATCGAGCTGCAGATCTCAATCATCCACCACATCTTAAAGAGGTCAGTATATTTTTTTTTAACAAATCTACAATTATGAATATTTCAAGTTATTTATTTTCAATTTTAAATTGATTGATTTGTCGATATGAATGTATGTATGTATATTTATTAGCTCAATCATTTTCTTTTCAGATTAAATTCCTTTTGCCGAAACCAGTTTTAGGACTTAGAGAAGTGAGACCCGCGAAGTGGGCTTCGCTTGTTCAAGCGGATTGGGCCGTTGCACAACCACTCACCACACATCAAGCCAAAGCACAGGTAAGCAGCTGTTTGCTAAAAACTCTAATCCATCGTGATCTGTGGGTAAGGCTCTGTGATGCAAGGTTTGAATACATTGCATTACATGCTGTGGTACTTTCATCCACTCAGTAAGAAGGCTTGTGTTTGAATCCTTCAATGGAAACTTTCAATCATCAATTTTGATGATGATTTGCATCCAAAGGCATGAATATCTGTGATTTTTTCATACCTCCTTGCCAACCCCCTATTCAATCCTGAAAACTGAGTTTAAAAAGAGTGACTAGCTTACCACCAGCTATCTTGTGTGAAATGGTCTCCATCGCTAAAGTAACCACGTAACAAAATGCACACCGTGATCAGTTTGTTTGATTCGCTTTGAGCCGTGCTCCATTCATGTTCGCTGTGACATCGCTCACTCAAGAGAAAGGTTAAGCTACAGGCATATAAACAAGTTCTGTTGAGACTCGCAGACGTGCAGAATTCTATCAATTCAGTCAATATAATAATTTATTCCTTTAATCTGGAAATATACAAACCTACATATATTGCTACGAGTTTTGATGTGATAATTTCACGATATGAAATCTTCGTATTCCTTACACAACATCACATAGAATAGTAAAAAAAAATCAAGGTAAATAAGGCAAAAGTTCTTAAAGGTTTACTTGTGAAATACCACAGCAATTGGCATTTTAAAACAAAATCATATATGCAAACTCAATCAATTTTAATTCACAAGTTACCGACTGTGCTTTGCATCGCAGTGTATGGTTCCTATGATTATTATTAATTCCATAAATCTTGTCTTCAAATGATATATGACTGCAATTTCTGATCGGAAGACATGACTGGCATCTTGGTATTGTGAAAAAAGAGTTACTGCTTCCTGCATACCGGATATAATGAGATAATACTTGCAGCGAGCGTGGGAATATTGTCGAAGCCACTATTGTAAACATCGCATTTGTTAAAAAAAGTGAAAACAATGCTTCACAGCCAAATATACACAAGTGCAGAGGTTGGTACACCTTACCTGGGGAAGTCATTAATAGATATCTGCGATATAAATGTAATAATTTTTCCCACACTAAAAAATGCATACAATCTCATTGCGCATTTTATGCAATCATTTGAATTTCTGCTTATTGCTGGTTATTGTTCTTATGCTGCATATTTTAATTTTATATCTAAGACTTAAAACTGTAAGCATTGACTTCGGGCTTGATATTAATTTGACATTTCGTTTGTACAGGTTTTGGCAGTGCTATCACAGTGGCCGCTGTTCGGAAGTTCGTTCTTCGCGGTCAAGCGGGTGACGGGAGGCGGGGGTGCCACAAACACTAGTGAATGGCGAGATCACATTCTCGCTCTAAACCGTCGCGGAGTCCACTTCCTGGATGTGCAGACACATGAAACTCTTCAGCACTGGCCATTCGCGGAGGTTATCAGCACCAGAAAGGTAAGAATGCTCTACAAAATCTATTATTGTTTTTTTTATTGTCTCCCATATCTAGAATTCTTTGGAATATAATATCGACCGTGGAAAGGAAAAAGGACGTAACCCACAGTTTTTTCAAAACAGTTTTATACAATGTATACAGATAATCACAATGTATCAAACTTGATACGCGTTCTACCAAAAGGATGTAAACTGAAAATGACAAATTAGTATCTAAATTTAGCTTTAAAGTTTGAAAAAAGATGAAAATTTAATCCAAGAAAAGAGACTGAAAAAAAGTTAAATTAATATTAGATTATGTTAATTAACACCAGTTTAGAAGTCTCCGTGCACTTCAAGCTTGTGTTTATTTCATAATTTGCATATGGCCCAAAATCATCAAAACACATTTTTTGTGCCACCTGTAAAGTTTGCTATGTGTTGGTTACATCCTTTTTCCTTTCCACAGTTGAATGTAAAAAACATGATTTTGAGTTAAGTATGTAGAAATAATCACCAAAAAACCTCCATCTACTGAAACAAAGTGAAGTGTAAATTTGTATCTTTTCAAATATGTACACTCACCAGATTTTGTATAACGACCGGTTTCGCCTTTCGCATCTTCAGGTTCTCGCGCACGGATTGAAACTTGAACTGACTGATTTAAATCTATACTAAGCTGACGAGAACCAATACATTTTAGCTATAGAATTAAAAAATAATTTACAATATATATGAATGACTGATGAATAATTTGGTTGAATGAAGTGAAAACACTTCAAGACATTTCATCCCACACAAGAGCGGCCGGTGACGGTCTGATACTTGAAGTTATTTTTTTAATTTTACGTGTTGGACTTGTATGATCAATTTTTCAGAATGTACTTACTAGATAACGGTTAATAAAATCAGCGAGAAATCCGTCCTATTAAGAATCTTTCTTTTTGTTAAGAGTTTTATTTATCTCTAAAATTTACAAACTATATCTTTAAACCCTTTTTTTATTACTCGGAGGAGTATTTTCTAAATTAACTTATTGATTAAAACAATGATCATTTTCTATAATAAAAATAAGTAAATAAAATACAAAAACAAATTGTTCCTAAATTTTTACGTATGTATGTCTGTTTCAAGTTCATCCGAGGCTTTGAAAGGCTGAAGATGCGAATCAGGCGAAACCGGGTCGTTAGTGACAAAATCTGTGGGAGTGTACATATTTTGAACAATCTAAATTTAATAGTGAAATTCAACCAAGCACCTCAAGTCGAAAATCTTAAAATTGTAGTTTTTGATTTACTGTTTAAATGCATATAACATTGTGACAAAATGAAAGCGATAATTTTTGTTAATCCTAAAAAAGTGCTTACTTGAAATTTTTACAAAAAATCAAAATATATTTGAACCATGAGCAATTGTTCTCATGTTCAAAGTGTTTAATGTCCGATGTGGCAGATTATTCTTTCTTAAGTTGTGTTAATGCTTTGTGATAGTCTGTTTTTTATCATTGAGGAAGACCTCATCTGATATATTTCTTAATGATATGACTGGAGAATATAGCACCACTGAAATATAATGCAAATTAAAACTAAATCTAAAATGCAAATACAGGGAAGATGTCAAAGTGATTACGTAATTTTTAGGACAATTAAGAAAGACAGTTTGCATGGACATTCAAAAGTTATAATGTTATTTGAATATTTCTTTCCAGGTTCGATCGGAGGATGGATCGCTGTTCTTGGACATGAAATGCGGATCTCTTCTGCAACAGCGTGTTACTCGCCTTCAAACAGAACAAGCTCACGAAGTCTCCCGACTCGTCAGGCAATATATTACTCTGCAGCAGTCTGGCGCTGGACCTCTCAACTCTGATTGAATAATTTTAAAGGTAAAATATTTTCTAAATCATCACTTTTCCGGGTGTAGAACATACTATAGGCTCCTAGTGAATGGTTTTCAGCAAGATTTCTATGCGGACCACACTTTGCCGACTGCTGCTGTATCATATTCCCTTGATCTCTAAACTTGGCAATGGCAGTCTAATTATCCGATGATGTAATATTTTAAATGAATTTCTTAAACAGAAGTTTTTATATTCAATCTTTATATTGTACTATAATAATTGATATTTTTTTTTGCAGATAATGATGAATGTGCCACTTTCGAATACTTCCAAATAAAGCACTTTCCGATATTAGGACAGTTACTCAAAGTAGACAATTTTTCTCAAATACACATTGACAATACGCATGTAGGAATATCTCCACACTTATTATGAATTACCTGAAAGAATATAATGATAGTTACATATATTTTGTATCGTAAAATGTCTGTAAAAATTACACTATGATACTTTTAAGACTACAGGAATCCGTAGTCATAGATAAATTATCTGCCACCATTGAATATATTTGTAATAATCATTTTCAAACCGTTTGACAACAGCAAAATATCGCCAAGAATGCTTTCAGATTTTTAATGTTCACAACTTTAATGAATAAAAGTTATATTATTATTTGTTTTCTTGAAATAATAGAACAGCAAGATTATATTAAACTTAGTTATTATTTTGTTTAGAATTTAGTTTTTATTGTACAATAGTAACATCTTTTATTACATAAGAAGTCATCACTGGAATTTGATAATTCAAAAAATACTCCACTGCTTAAAAATCTATGTATTCTTATATTCAATAAACCATAGACTAAGAAATATTGCATTTTTTTAATAAAAAGTAATTGATTGTTAAAAATGTTTGAAAACAAAACATATTTTTATGATTTTATACCGTCTTAATACATTATTAGAAATAAATTGAATATTTAAATATATGTACATTTATTACCTTTTCTGGTTAGGAGTTGCCTAAACAAAAATAATTTTGCTCAAGTACATTCCAATTTTTTTTTAAACATCTATAAAGTTTTATGTAAGAATTTTTACGCTACCGTCCAATTAACGTGATTATTAAAATATTGAAACTTGTTTCTATTTTAAAAAGAATTGGAGCTATCTGGTATTTTAAATAAACATCAATTCGACATTTTTTTTTAATGTTTGACGCATGAAATAATAATACATCCAAGTTGAATTATGCTATACATGACCAATTATTTTTATATTTCACAAAATCAGAGTATCAGATATCCAAAAATAACTTATTTTATTACTGTTTTTGTCTTCTGATTTTTTTAAATATAATTTTTGCAAATTTTTTCTGAAATGTTATTCTCTCTTTATGTGAATCTGAATAATTTTAAGAATACTTTTTGTAAATATTAGAAAAAAGAATATTATGGATTTGTAAAGTCGCTTCTTGTTTTGGAAGGTTGCAATTGTTTTTATTTTCACTTATTATTAATGTTTTAAGAAATTAACTTTTCATTACAGTGTTTAAAATGTTATACATTTTATCTTATTAAAATTAATTAACTTTGAATTGAAAACATGCGTATTCAAGGCACAATTAGGGGTAACTGACAAATGAAGGTATTTTGAGCTTTTTTTCATAATAATGTATGTTTGATATTTTGAAGTATTTTCGTATTCCAAACGAATCATTATTTATCATAACAATAAGAGTTGATAAAAAGCAACTAATGTTTTTGTCTTTCAAGTAGGCCGAATCTAGAAATCAATTTATTAATTATAATTAAGACATTGTTCAATACAATCACACTGCTTGCAGCGTCAAGCAAATATGTCAGTTAAACTTTTCAAAAGTATAGATACCCCTTTTGTATTTGCTTTGAAACAATTTCACCAAGACCTGTGTAAAAAATCTTATCTTAATTGGTAAAATGTGAAGTTATTTATTTCAAGAAGTATTTCTTTTAATTGATAAAACCTTAATTTATTCTTTGTCTTTTGTAATCCAATTAAAATATTCAGTCGAGAGTACTGTAAAGAAATATTTAAATACTTTGCTATCGTTGCATATTTCGTAAAATATTGAATATTCTAATATTTGTTCTATAACATACAATGAAACTTAACACACCAGTTCAGTTTCTCTAAGTTTTATAGCATTTTTATTATATACTAATATAATGAATCAATTATTTTAATATAATAGTTTGTAAAAAGAATGAAATAATGTTTGTAATGAACAATGAATGTACTTAATTTACGAAACTCTCAGAATACTTACCTTTTAATGTCTTACAATGTTTAGAAATACAGTAGTCTAATGAGACAGTTATCCAAAATATAACAAATATTATTTCTGTTGACTTTATAGATAGTATACATGATTTTATTGTATTTATGTAAGGTATTTTTTAATAAATATTTACTGAAGGAAAATAGATTGCTTTTTAATTGTGTTCACTTCCAATGCCGAGCTCTCCATATCATTGTTCATATCAACAGCTTGTTGATCAACCTCTCTTTTAATGTGAGATTTGTGATATAAGGATAGTACTAGTGGTTTACTCCCCCACATTCACATGTTTGGTTATCAACATCTGCTAAAACCCCGATCTCCAAAACCTGAACAACTGCCGCAGACACTGCTGGTTTGACCTCCTCTCGAGGATAAATAACAAAAATAAAAGAGGGCAAAAGATTAAAATAATAATTATAAAAAAATATATATATTAACTGATCAGATAAGCATAACTCCAATTAATTGCAGCTCGAGGTTACTGAATCAACCACTAGTGTCACATGTTTTGCCTACAAATGAGAACTAATACCACCAAAAAAACAAAACAAAAACCAAAGACAACGCACCCGCCTACGCCCAGGTAAATCCAGGACGCTACGCTGGAAAAGCAACATCAAAATACACCAGATGAAAGGGAAATTGGAGCTCGGCTCCACCAGCCCAAGAATTTGATGTATAGATATCAAAACTAATCGCTTTTGCTTTGTCCTGTTTCAAGGATCAGACAGGTGGTAGGGAATTGAGACTCCGTGCTGGAATTCAAACCCATGAGCACCGCAACCGATGCCTATGATGTTGACCATTTGTCCATGAAACCTTGTTTTATATTGGTTTTACAGAATTTCCAAATGGTTTTTATCATTAAAATGTTTTTATTTTTAAGTCATGGTTTTCTACTAAACCACAGGGTAACCATATGCTGAGATTTGAAAACAGATGCTTGTAGCGAATTGGTACTAAGGGTACGATGGTTTGATTTTATTAAAAATTTCGAGGGAAGAGAGCAGAGCTACCAGCATAAAGAAGCAGTGAAGTTAGGACATGTTCAGGGAAACCTGAATCCCACCTGTCTCTTCTTTCAATACGTCATTTTGGAAGGTGAAACCGCAGAGATATTGATGGGTGACTGGGAATCTTCAATGTGGATATATTATTACACCGATAGAATGTTCAGACAATTTTAAATATTAATTTAAAATGACTTTTTTGCATTATAATGTTTTTTTTCTGTAAATCATTAAATATTTTATGTTTAACACAAGGAACTTTGTCTAAAGTGTCACAAAAAGCCACAACATACCAAGGAGGTACTCGGTGGCCATAGAGCCTAGCTTTGAGACTTGAAATAGATGAAATGTCATTATTCACAGTAATATGATTTTCATTCACATGGTTTTATTTGATTTTTGAGTACTGGGGAATATACTTAACACCTGCTTTTATCTCTTTGGTATGTTATTGCTTAGTCATAGTCTTCTAAAAAGATAAAAATCAAGTTGTTGATTTCAGGTTGATTTTAAGATATTTTACAAAGCTTAACCTTGAGCAGTTGAGAGCAAATTGACAAAAAATTATGGTCACTATGTCTTTTATGAGTGATGTCATTGTTAGCATGTCCTCGCAAGTAAGCTACAATAGTAATCTATATAAGGATTGTATATCTTAGCAATATTAGCATGTGTTTCGAAGACAATAAATAATTATATGGCTGACCACTTGTTTATTGTATTTCTTGCCAAATTGAAAAACCAATAATGGCATTTGTCACAGTGACATTTGAAGGTCATAAAATCATTAGACTTACCTACCTAACATGATTTTTCAATATTTTAAGAAAGAATTTTATTACAAGCATTCTGGAAACAATGTAACTTATGATAGACAGCTTATTTCACAATTTGACAATATAACATATGATACAGGATTTTTGTCAATCTAATGATGACTGATCATTACCCAATATCTTCCTAAAATAATAACTTGACAAATATAAACTAAACAAAGCTTACCAAATAATTTTAATTTAGGATTCATGTATCTTTCATTCACCGTTACAAATAATATAATATCATGTATCAGCGTTACCAGAAAGATTAAGAAGCATACAGTGGGACAATCTAAACAAATGCACAGTTTTACATTTTGAAATATTCATTTCCATGATACCAGTCATACACCACACAAACAACAAAACAGCAATCAAAATAATAAATACTTAACATTTCGCATCCCTAATCTGACATCTCAAAAAATGGCATTCTGAGATAATTAGATTTATTTAGTTGATAAATGTATTTCGTTTCCTTAGTACCTTTGGTATAACTAAATATGTGTTCTTATTTTGCCCAGCACAGCTATCTGACCAAAATTGCACATTATTTTTAAGACATTTTCTTTTCAAATAAAGGTATTGAAAACTACCAATTTTTTCAGAACCTCTTTTCACAGCCACTACTTTATCTAGTGCTGTGAAAGTTTGACAAGGTAAAAAATGGTTTTTTAACCTTCCTGCATTATTAGTTCCAAATGTTATTTTTTTGACAAGTAATAGTCTAAAACTTGAGGTGCGATTTGTCACAGACAATTGCCTATTTGTACTGAAGATTTAAACTTCCTGATAAGTTTCTTTCTGCTGCTTAATGTATTGGTAAAATTCAGCACACGAGTAACAAATATACAGATTGAATTGAACAAGTAATTCCGGTTCGATTAACTCAAAAGGACATCTGTTTCTTGCTTCTGACATTTTAAATTCATCTGAGAATACCAGTTTAGTATAGAAATAAATATAATATGTTGATATACTTTAAATATATGGAAATTTTATAAGTGCCCTTAATAACTGTTGTTGCATCTATGCAGCCGAGTCTTGCAAATTTTTCATAACTAAATCAATAGAAGGTTTCTTCAAGTTAGACACTTTTGTTTTAACCCAACCGAATGAATTATGATTGAATAATCTTGAATCTGTTTTTGCTTACAAAGTAGGACATCTGACAATGTTAGTACTTACTCAGATTTCAATTACATTTAGTCTGCAAATAAGATAAGTGGTAAGAAATAAATTGTCGTAAGGAAATCAAGCTAATACAGCAACACCTACCTTATCAGAGATGGCAACAATAGTTAGTAGAGGATTAAGTACTAACTTACCACTGTCTTAATGCCCAGTTTTTCAGGATTACGGAGAGGTTTCAATCAACACATACATCCATAAATTAAATTTGATATTTTGTCAGTTATTGACGATATATCTACTTATATGATGAATATTTATTTTGTAACCAGTCTTAAAAATACTTTATAAACATTAAGTATCCTGTTGAAATAAACTTATTCTTATCAAAAATACTATTATTATATGTATTACTGTATATATTCAATTTTATTGAGTTAAATCAGTTTGGCTCTCTTGCTAATCAGAACAGAATAGTCATCCATGACTAAGTGGTCACAACAATGCAAGAATAAATTCAAAGTCAATGTTCAGAGAGAATCAATTCGTATTTTATTCTAGAATTATATTATTATTTTATTATAATAGCTATCATTAAGTCTTAATATAAAAAACTGTCATATTCTTTTGCTTCATGCATGACAGCACCACATCATAATAAATTGAATTTATCAAAGATTAAAACATCCTTTTGACACTTGCATTTTGAAATTGCACATTAAATTTATTATAACAATATTAGGTTAAGGTGCAAAATAACAACAATGGATTGAATATTTTTAACTTTGACCATAATATCAATTGAAAACGTCAATTCATTCAGTAAAATCAGAAGCAAGAATTTTGCTATTTCTGTGACAAATATTTGATTCTAATGTTTGTAAGGTACAGATTCGACTTTTGTCTATTGATTAGGTAAGGCCGATTCTTAATACATATTAAGATTCCAATTTAATAGCTTCTGTTGATGTTGGTACAAAACTTCAATGTCAGATTTTATTATGAAATTAACTCTATTCTTGTGTTATCACTATAGTCATGTTGTAACGATAGACAGGTGTCATAATAATTGTAAAATAACATGCTTTATCTATAAAAAAAGAAGTTTTTTTACGCAA
This sequence comes from Himalopsyche anomala, assembly GCA_031772345.1. Classification (NCBI taxonomy): domain Eukaryota; kingdom Metazoa; phylum Arthropoda; class Insecta; order Trichoptera; family Rhyacophilidae; genus Himalopsyche; species Himalopsyche anomala. Next base: position 670,060 of record CM062840.1, read on the forward strand.
TGAATTAAATAATTATTTCTTATAACTAGTATGAAACACTTAGAAATACTGATAGAAAATATTATGGCAGTAAATGTAAAATCAATAACAGCTAAGCTTCTGTGGGACTATGACGTGGTGTTTTAGTAGAGGATTTCCGATCTAATCGATCATTCCAATTCTGTGCGGTGTATTGAACGTATCCGGGATCCGTTGGACTACTAGGACCTCCATTATAATTTAAATTATTCTCCTTTTGCTCCTTTATGGCTGGCATGGGTAATAAAAATGACACCGCCGGTAACTCATCACCGTAAACCTGAGAAGACGCTTCTCTTTTGTTTGATTTGGGAAGCGTCTGCTTTTGCTGTAAGCCAAAATATTCTGCAATCTGTTGTAACGTTGGCGGTTTCGATTTAGAGTTAATCTTACTCCTGACAGAGTCCGACTTTTCTTCAGGACTCTTACGGTTATACAGACTCAAATTATCATAAATTCCGTAACCCCTGTTGGATCTGTTTTCTTTAATCCTAGCGAATACCGGGGTCTGCAATTCAGGTAGGTAATCTTCTTTCACTGGAAAAGGTGGCAAATTCTCCTCTTCAAATTTTTCCCAATGTTTATGCTTTTCGTAATCTGTACGAGATAAACCCATCCGAGGATAGCCTCTCTTATCGTAGTCCATCTGGCGCATTATGTTCTCTTCGTATTCTTTCATATACTGTTCATTCAGCCTTGCCAAGTCTTCTTTATGATACTGTTTTTGCGATTCCATCTTTTCGTCCAACATCTTTAAATATGCAATATTTTTAAGCATCTCATTATCATACTTGTAAGGGTTAAATTCTGTGTCATCATGTTTGATATTCTCCTCGCCTCTGTTATTTGGAACCGAAGCACTTCTTTGGAATGAGCTGTTTTCTTTAATATTGTCTCTTTTTGATTCTCCGTTGCGCACAGATCCATACTTGGTTTTAGCTATTGGTTCAAAAGTGACTTCTTCTTCTGCATTATCTTCTGAGAACTTATGGTAGCCTAGTTTTTGTGAATTAATAAAAGAATCAACATCATCTTTATCATCTGCAATTTTGATAGGCTCACCGTTTGCTGCTGGAAAATCTTTGGCAGCTTCTGCATCTTTCTCTTGGCCTTTTTTTCCTTTTCCTTTATCAGCTTTCTTATCGACTTTTTTAAACTTCTCTGGAAAAAACTTGTTTTTTGAAGTATCCGAATTGCTAACCGAAGGATCTTTTTTCAAATCATGTGGAAGTTTGGGATAATTTGTCCCATACTTCTCTGCGTCAGTTTGTGAATGCTTACTTGTACTTTTCCTCCGAGGACCAGCTAGATCTATCAGAAACAATGCAGCTGTCACTAGCGATAAGACACCCAAAACTGCAGCATTATCAATCAGGCCATCAGGTATTGATTCCAAAGATGCAAGTTCTAGACCGCCTGTGAAAGGAAACATAAATAAGTATTTAAAAATAAGACAATAGCTTAAGTGGGTTTTGTAGATAAATCAAATCATACATTTATTTAAGTACTACAATGGGTTTTGTTTTATAAATATAATATCTGTCCTCCAAGAATTCAGAGGCTAGCGATGCTTGAAAGCTCAGAAAAAAGAAGGATCAAATTTCTATCTACTCGTTATTATAATTTGCATGGGGGTCTTGCATGACGTTTGCATGAAGGTCCCAGATTTCTTGCAACGTCACTGCAAGAATTGACACCATTCAAGTGATTATGATATTCTAAATGAATATGTTGCAAGACTGTGTAGGTACATTCTAGAATATTTTCAACATTGGTAGATTGGTCTAATAACTAGCGAATTGAAATAACTATTGCACATAGACAACTGACTGGGCATGATATTAAATAAAAGAGTATATAAGTAAGTACATACATAATTTACATTAGCAGCAAGCAAATCAACGAAGGACTAAAATATGGTTTCCAACTGATCCAATGATCCAATAAGAAATTTAATAATGGATAAATACAGTGTGTTGTTTACTGACCTAATATAATGAAAAATAACGCTCCAAAACCTAACAAGAATCCTTCTAGAACACGTCTTCCATGTGGAATCTCACGAAAAATCCTTCCAAGTAGTAAGCCAAATGTAATCATTAGGTATCCTGAAATAATACATATTTTTGGATCTTGTAAAATGTAAATTCATAAGTAAATAGCTGCTGCAGATAACGTTGTGAGTAGTTTGGTAAGTTATCAATATGTTAGTATGTATCAATAAATAAATAACGTAGTTTTAACACTAATTATTTAGCTTTCAATAAAAAATAAAACTGACAACATTGTTATTCCATTTCTTGAAGTTGTTTACCTTTTAAAATTTAATGGTAAACAACTTGAATTATTATTTGTTCTACTAATTAAATAGGTTAAGCTTTCTTGTTATTGTAGGCCATGATAGTTTCAACTGACTGAACAATTTCTTGATTAGTTCGTGTAATCATTTTTTCTACTTTACCTGTCTAGCGTTTCCGGTGACGGCAGTAAAGTTGTAGAAGACAACTCAAATTGTACCGACAAAGGTTTTAATTAATTTGCGGACAGCAAATATTTGTGTCAAAATTGCATTTTGTATAGGTATCCATGCAATACATATATTTTTATGAATCTTTTTAAAATTAATTAATTACATCGAATTACTCGTGTTTATTTTACTTACAACCTAATTACCTTGTTTCTTTTCTTTTTACTATATTTATGTGTTATTAACGTCACCATTCACCGTCACTGTGCGTAATGTTCGCAAATGCACGATAGTACCTATTTATTCATCCCAATAAGCCTAAGCTAAACATTTTATCCGGGAATCATACTATGTAATCTGCAAGTCATGCTTGTTTCGCTACCAAAGTTAGGGCCATTTTGTTTACGTCAGAAAAGGATGCTAAATTCTTCTGAGACTTTGAAACTTCGAAGTGAGACGCGCAGTGTGTTAATTAATAATAATTTAGATACTAACACGTAATGTAAGTTATATTGTCGGCGGATATCTAGTACACAATGGATAAGTTATATAATTATGTAAAATTTCAAGTACGATATATTTCACTTTTTAGTTGTTCACTGTCAATGCTTGGTGGAATGGCATTATAATAAAAATAATAAAAGATTTTTAGTACTTTTTCCACATAAATTTTTTACAAAATTAAAATGCTTAACACCTATAACATACAATTAAAAAATCATCAATAAATATAAGTCATTAAGTCATATGATATCATTTGCCACTTATATTTATTGATGATTTTTTAAATTGTTGCTTAAACCTTTTATTTCAACTTAACTTGTATACATAGCACTGTTTATATATTTTTATTATCAGTTGATAATGCTCGCGATGAGCGAAACCGGTTCTGATCAAATAAATTTATGTGGAAAAAGTACTAAAAATCTTTTATTATTTTTATTACGATATATTTGTTTTCAAATAGGCATCTAATTTATTACACCCCTTGTCCGATTTTGATAATCCACCATAAAGAAAAGTTATTTAACAAAAAAATGACCAGTTATCGTTACAAATGTTCTATCGCAAACAAACTTTTCCGAGATGCTCGATATAGCGTCAACACGCCCCACATTGCTAGCTGCAATGTTTACAGACACCTAATATAAAAAAAGGTAAATATGCTTTACAAACAAGCTAATCTTTTTCTACCCAAAAGTGTACAAAAAAATAATGCAATATTACTCTCTGTGAAGCTTAATTAAAGCTACGAAAATATTAAAAAACAACGTTGGGTTGGGATCAAAGAAACCGATAATTCTTGAGAATAAATTACTAAAACTCGTCGGCCATATTTCAATTTTGCTTTATGGTTTGTTAAAAAAAGTTGCATTTGACATGATATATTGAATTTTTCATACTGATGTCATATTCGTATTTTGCATAAATTATTGGTTTCCCTAATTTTCACGTGCGATAATTTGGTACTTTTCTATTCTGAATTAATTTCCCACAAAGCTGCATTAAAATTAGCGGGATTTCATTAATTTTCAGGTATAAAAAATAGCATACGGTAAAGTGTAAAGCATATTAATCCAACACAATTTTATATACACTATGAAATGAGTAAACACCATAATATCATTATGTAGTAGTCCGGCTGATCGGAGTACGTTATTTTAAAATACGCTACAAAGTTGACAGTAGCACATATGATATTTTAAGATGAAGAATACGAGGTCAGCTGTAATATTCGCCAGCCCTACGACAACATATTTTTTAAACTACTACCAACCTAGTAACAAAGAATAATACATGCGGGGTGTAGTCGGCATAAAGATAATTTGATCAAATTGTAACGACTGATGAGTTTCAATATCATATTGTAAACGAGTAATTGACTTGACTCTTAAATTATACTATGTGAATATTATACGAGAATTATATACGAGAAAAATTATACTATGTGAATCCAATAGTATTACATCAGTTCTAGATTAAATTTATTAATTACCTTAAGTATAGTATTAAAAAGGTACTGTGTAACTATTACATACACAAGACAGTGTTTCAGAAATTATTTCTTCTTAAATAATGTATTACATATTACATTTAGAAGTTTATGAGATTTACTTTCAACAAATAAAATGATGGAAGAACTATTTAGTACTCAAAATAAACCAGCATACAATGTAAGCGATATATTGTAATTACACCAAAGAAATCAATGTTTAAAGCTGTTATTAGCATCCCAAATTTTATTATGACATGTTCGTAATATTTTAGTCTTTTTTTAAAACTTTTGAGGATCAATAAATAATACTAAAACATACATTTTCATATAATTGTAGTTGTCAATTTTACCTTGATTGTGTTCTAGAGTGGTATTTATTGTAAAGCATAGTGGTATATACATATATTATATTTATATTCAGTGGTGTGCTGCTAAAATTATATTAACCGGCTCACACCTTGGTCGTAAGAATTTAATTGAATTGACCAAAATATCAGCGTGACTCAATTTTTTTTAGCTCTTCCAAGAATTTCCGAAATCAAAAACCCAAGAATTTACCGATTTGACCAAAATATCAGCTTGATATTTTAATATAATAATAATATTGATACAATATATATTTTAATTCATTTGATAAAGGCTCAATGAAAATTAAACTGTAAGCCCCGTGACGTTTATTAACTACCTAGAGGTCAATTGACAAAACAAGATTTTTATTTTATATTTAATAATAAATTGAGCCCGGTAACTTCTGATTGCAATTGATCTCTTCGTTGGTCTACAAATACCAACGTTTCATATCGCAATATAAACTTTATAACTGTTTTCAATATACTTCAAACGGTATTTATTTCAATTTAATAGTTCATTCTATACATACATATATAAAACTTTCTCTAGTAAAGTATGTCTTGTTACAATATTAATCGTTTTATAGTACTTATACGTTTTTATGTATGTATTGTTTTCACGTACGGTTTTACAAGTCAAAGTATCAATAGTAAGATAATGAAGTTGTATTAATTAGGTCGAAAGAAACACGGCACAAGAATCATAATTGTATTAACATACATATATTTAAAAACCATAAATTGATATTGATACATTTTTTTTGTAGTGAAAAGAATATACAAAATATTTTATTACCTCCGTAAACTGCATCTGCAAATGATGCACCCACTGATCCCCAAGTAACATTACGAAGAAGTGACCATTCCCTTGATATTTTTTGTAGATATAACGATAATCGAGCAGATTCATCATCAGTCACTCTTTTACATACGACGCAGGCGATGCAAAACAACTAAAATAAAAATAATAAACTTAATACGTAAAACTTTAAACGTATTACATTTTTGCAGATCTTTTGAAGTAGTGTATTATGAAAATACGTACAACTTCGAAGACTTTTATAGCCACCCATTTATCACAAACGACCATGTTTACAATTTTTTACTATTTCATACTACTGTATGTAAAAACTTTTGTAGATAACGACGCTGTCATCTTTATGACATCCAACGTACAACTGACTATACTTCTATTCGGAAACAAATTATTGCATGGCTACGTTCATTATCGGTGTGCATTGTTTTTACAGTCGCTTAACTGCAAATGGCAGTTAAATTTTCCTCAGTAGGACTCGACCAGCGCGAGCACCTTGAAAACTCGACGCAGTTGTCTTCCATTTCCATGCGCACGTATGCATCATGTTGACTGGCAAAAAATCATAAAGTGATTTGTCACAAATTTTAAAAAATCAGTTCTGATAGTCCATCATAAAATTTATCAATGGACATTACAATTAGTTTTTTCCTATAACAATTAAGTCATAAAGTTGACACATTCAAGCAAATCGTGAATTAATTATCTCACTAAAATCATCATTTTAGTTTTAGATAATCATAAGCCGCCTGTGTGGTCGAGTGATCAACATCGCTACGGAGGGCACGGGTTCGAATCCCAGTACGGGCAGTTTTATAAATTGATTTTTCAATCGATTTTACGAATTTCTGTTCAAAGGCATGGATGTATGTGATGTCTTTAATTCCCCCCTCTCACCCATCTTATCCTATGAACAGGGCGTATCGAGAGCGATTAGCTAACCACTAGTCCTGTCCTAGCCCTTTCCTTATATTCCTACGGAAAAAAGAGAGGTTGAGCAACTGAGTAACAAGCAGTTCTCGTAGAAACATTTCTGTTGAGATAAACTCCATTAGGAGTCTATATGCTCCATATTGGGAGCGGACATGGTAAAAAAAAAATCATCATTTCCCAAGCTCTGTATTTGTATGTAATGAATTAATATTGATTATGTACTCAAACAGCAACGAAAAATCACACTGCTACTTAAAGTTTAGTTGATAAACTTTCGTCACAAACATTTAAGATAACCGCTTTGCTCAACCGGAATAAATTAAAATCAGAAAGCCCTTGACAAAAAAGCGAAGAAAATGCATTCTGTCCTACAGCGACTGGGGTACAAAATAGTTTTGGAAACTTTGCGGAGCAGATACCAATGCAGAAGATGTGTAACGATAAGTCATTGTAATTTAGTATCTTCCTTTCCTTTCGGAGAGATTTTGTTCCTGATGTAAGAATAAGTATAGTTTATTTTATTTTTAATCAAGGGAGTACCTTGTTGAGAGCCTCGGAATTTATAACATGGGTAATATGTACTCCACAGTGTTTTCCTAACATGAAATCTTGCCTCGAAGGATGAAAATTAAATAAAATAAATGTTGGTGATTATAACGCATACAAACTTAATTGAAATAAGAGAAAATCTTTTTTTTTAAGAAAAAAATATGGGTTTATTAATTTTAGAGGGTATAAAAGAAAAAAATAGTTTTAGTTAGTAGTTAAATATTCATTTTAATTTTATAGTAATCAAAGAATTGTTTTTGAAATGTATATAAATTGAAAATTAATTATGTTTGACAAATTATTTTTTCGAACCATCCTATTAAAAATACATTATATTTTTAAGCTTTCTTCAATTCTTTACAACACCCCTGGTATGAAGAAAGTCACGCGTTCACGGAGTGGCTATAATATGGCGAGAATAAAAAAAAGTGCAACGGTTTTTGGATTACATTCGGACAACAAGTGTATTATAGATCTAGCTGATTATTTTTTGAAATGAATGTTGAGTGTATGTTATTCGATCGATGTTTACATTTAAAAACTTTGGAGTGTTGATAAAATGATACGATTGTTACGTATATCAATTTCTAAATGTTATTTCTATTACCACTATCATTTGACCTTACAGCAATGTACTATTAAATAACTAAACGATCATTATTTTTATAAAATGATTGCAATATTCGATCAATATAAAGATGCACATGCTTTTTTATTATTTCCACAGTTTTCGTTAATCTAAAGAACGCTAATTCTTACATTAACAAACAGTAAATAATTTTGATACTTAGTGTTTATGACTTTATCTCATCACTGGTGCGATATTCTCTGTCTCTACCCCCACCACAATTATTCCCTTAATCCTTTAAAATATAAAATTGAATATCATTAGTGTAATTTGGACTTCGCTATTGTTTGGTCGTCTTTGATAAATCATTAAATCTGGGTGTTATATTTTGGGGTAAAATCTATCAATAGGTTGAATTTAATATAACTGAATCTGTCGCTTACGTTTATTTTTGCCTTTTCACTTCTTTCTTATTTATACGTGTGGTAATTGAGATCGTTAATTCTTCGTGATGTCTCAGCCGACAGAATACGATTATACTGATGGAGAAGATGCGTCTTTGGGACAACGCCTTTACGAGTTAACCCAGTCTGACGATTACACTCTGACCCAAGTCAATGGTCAGAAAGTATACAGAAGGAAACCGGAATCGTGGCCAGGAGAGGAACCAAGTCGGGCTTGCGAGGTTAGTGTTCTTCGATTGTTAGGGGTTATTTTTAAATTTCGAATTTTTCCAATAAATCAAATATTGCCTTTGACGTTATGTTATGTCTGAGCCGCCAAGTACCACGGTTAAAAAAAGTATGTATTATATTATCGCCATAACAATGAAATCATTTGGCTTAACTGTTCATTGTGCAATATGAAACGATTAAATGGATGGATTCATTCCACAGCTGTTTTGCAGGAGAGTTTGCAGAAAAGACAAAATTTTGCACAATATCTTGCATTTATAATATAAATGCAATATAATATGATTGCGGTTTGTAATGTTTCACATTCTCAAGCAAAATTAGTAAAAATAATGTTTTCCCCAGTAGAACTTTCTGAAAATAGGCAATAATAAACATTACATATATTTAAATATTAACTCTCTTGTTGCATCATGTTCATAATTATTATTCTATTTATCATATTTATAATTCATATGATTTTTTGTGCTGCTCGTTTATGCTTGTGAAAATTGCGAATACTTTTGCTACCTTTACAATATCCATTAAATTTATTTTAGATTTTCATTGGGCGTTTACCCAGAGATATAACTGAAGCTGAACTTATTCCGTTGTTCGCCAAAGCTGGAGTGCTTTTTGAATTCAGGCTTCTTATGCAATTCTCAGGATACAATCGCGGGTAAGTACATTTTATGTTAATTAAAATTTTTTCATTATTTTATTGCAATATCTATTTCTCTCCAAAAAAATAATACGCGTAGCCTAATGCGAACTTGTGAAAATAAAATTTATGTATTTTTTGTTTTGTTTTCAAAAATTGCATCGTCATTATTAGTTGTGATGTATTTTAGGTACCTACTTACTATTTTTTGCACACGTCATCTCGCAACGGTCTTTTCGCACCGCCATTTTGTTCTATAGTTTTTTTTTGCACTGCTATAAATTCACGTAGATACGAGAGTTTTATACCACACTTACACACTTACACAAATGCTATTATTTTAGTCATTTCGTTTCTATTGCAATGCGCGATTATCTTACTATAGTAACTATATCCTATATTTATACCATTAATATGTTTTATTTCAGCATAGGTTGAGTGTGTTCACAAATAAAACAGTTTTTTGGCGCCGACATTTTTTCTGAATTTTCGTGTCCTTCAATAATTTCTGTGTAGTTGTTTGCGTTGACGGCAATACACTCATTATATTTTATAATTATTTAATTTTTTCAATATTATCACCCTAAGATCATTATCTTTACTCTTACTATATGTGAATTATCTTTTATAATGGCTGTAATTTTACTATTAATCGTTACTATTTACGCATAAAATGCGTAACATTCTTTTGGAGCCGCCATTTTTACTATGATTTTTATTTTGTAGTTGGTAGGTAACTAATATGTAAATAGTATCATAACTTTTTGGCAATATGTACTTTAGCTGTTATAATTTCAGCGTTATTTAATTTCAGCAAAAGCAGCTTATTAATTAATGAATTCTTTCAATTTTGCTGATTTGTTTTTATTCCTTTAATTTTAGCTACGGTTTCGCGATGTACACGAATCCTGATGATGCCCTCTTCGCTATTGAGATGTTCGAAGGCTATAAGATTCGGTCGAATTGGACTCTAGGTACGCTACCAACCTACAATCACTTATTAATGAAAAAAAAAACACTTTTTTTAGATACATTCTTTCACAATTTTCTCTGATTTCGAGTCCATTAACAGGTTCTTAATTCTTCGAAATAGGGTAAATAAACAAATACAGTAAAATATATATTGATAATCTCAGCATTTAAGGTAGAGCTGTGAAGTCGTTAAAAAAAATCCAACTCTGACTCAGACTTGAAATAAGAACACGACTTCGACTCTGAATTTGAAATGGTCTTCAATTTTTTATTTCCCTTTCTTCTGATTACAAATGGGCCCACTAGAGGTGAAGTGAGCCAAGTGGTATTTAATAAAAAAAATTTTAGATGCTTCGTAATATTCTACACGTCTTTAAGTATCATAAAAGTGAAGTAACCTCAGTTAATACACATTGCAATAGTGTTATCTCCGTAAAATTAAATATGCAGTCCACCAAAACACCAACTAGATTGTATTTAAAAGTACAAGAAAAAAGTTTTAATCTTTTTAATAGTTGGCTCACTTCTCCACTCAAAGGATCACGGGATAGTGAATCTCTCATATCAGTATTTTATCTCACTATCTCAATAAAGACTTGAAAAATTCTTCCCCGATTTTTTTAAATACATATTACAAAATACTATTAATTTATTATATAGCTTAATTGTTTTCAATAACTCAATTTAGAAGAATTAAAAAAATAGTCATCTAGTTACAATCCGACTCCACGAGTTAGCACAAGGCCCTGGAAAATCGATGACAAGTTTTAAGCTGGCGCGAAGTCGTCCACGATTTGGTGAAGTGTGTTCTTTATGCACATTGGGCATAATAAAATTGTGGACGACGACGCTCCAGTGTAAAGCTTGCTAATATCAATGTTCACAACCCCACTGTCAAAGGACTTTCAATTTTTCATTTAATATTTACCAACTGCTTAATTTTTGACATAGTGTGTTTTATAATCAAAATGTCTGATAAATGTTTTTAATTTTACTTTTCAGGTGTTTGTCCATCATTGAACAACTGCTTGGTGTTTATTGGCAAGGTGCCTCTGCACATCACCGTCGATCATATCGTCAGGATTCTGATGTCCGTCTCCGATGAAGTCGTTAAGGTTAGCATCTATTTCCAACATACATATTATATTACTCTACATCAGTCCTTCTTAACCTTTTTCATGCCACGGACCCCTAAATCTGAAAACAGTAATCTGCGGACCCCCGATTTTTTTTTCATACTTCATCACAAAGAACGTTGAAAGAATGAAAATTTTCGCGGACCCCAGGATAGGAAGCACTGCTCTATATCACGGTCGTTTATTTTGACTACTTAAAAGTTGTATTCTGGAACAAATTTACGACATTTTTTTTAATGGCGTTCATCCAAAACAATCATTTCAATTATCAATGGTATTGGATTGCTTTTCATGATATTTTAACATAAACTATTTATTGATTTGGCATTTACTTGGTAGAACTCCATTTTAATAGGGTAAAAATATCAAGGTATTTCAGTTCTACAGTTTTTTATATATGTTATACGTTGATAGCTATTTCGGCTTTCGCCATCGATCAGGATCATTATCTATGAAAAATATAATGATCCCGAATTGTTTTTTTTTATTATTTCGAAAAAATGGGATTGTTTGTAAAAAAGGGGACGCGCCAATAACCGCTGCCTAGGGCGCCAAATAACCTCGCCCCGGTACTGGTTATTTTACGAGATACTTACTCACTCTCTCTCGGTGTGTTTTTGGATTAGATGGATGGTAGGAAAATACGATACAAATGACTGACACTTATGCCTTTGGCCACAAATTCATAAATTATTTCTGGGTACTATTGAACATTGCAAACGGACCCAAGGATATTTACCACTCGGCTGTAGGCGTGGATAAAACATAAATCTAAGATATTATTATTCCTGTCATTTATAAACTGGGCGTAGTGAGAGCGATTAGTTAACAACTAGTCCTCTTATCCTTCTATCATACTACTATATTTGGAAAAATAGATATTGAGCGATTGAGTAACAAATAGTTCTCGTAGAAAATTTTCTTTTGAGATACCTATGTATATTAGAAGGCAATATGCTCCACATTGGGAGCTGACAAAGTATTATTATGTGTATGCTTTACAGCTAAACATTTTCATAATAAGCGATGATTTTATTAAATAAACGTGGAATTAGAACGATTTTTTTTTTATATTTTGAATAAATAATATAATAAAATATTTTAATAGTATGAAACAAGTCCTATATTTCAACCATCTCAAAACTATTTTAATATTTTAGATTTATCTCAGTGTTGCTTTCTGGCAGTGGTATTAACAATGCTTTGAATAACGTTATCTTTATTATAACATGCCGAAAAATATTATCGCGAACCCAAGAAGTTGATGTCTCGACAAATAAAAGGCAGCTAACAATAAAACATAAAATATTTATATGAAGTATTTGGCTGTGCTTAAAACCTTATGTATAATATTTCTTACTTATCCAGAACATTATTGATTATGTATTTCGATGGCTCACGTATCCATTGTTTAAGCTCAAAAAAAACTAAACGAAATATTAAAGATTTTATAAGCATTTTTCACAAGCAGAATGTAAAGCTATATTGTCCTGATTGTTGTGTTTTGCTTTGCCAGTTAATAAAAGTTACCGTGTTCGAAAATTTCAAATAATAAACGCGCTAAAAAGTCAGGGCCACCATGCAGAAATGATGTTTTAAAATCTATTGTAAAATTAAATTAACCACTTGAATACCATGCGGACACCGGTGTCCGGAACATATGCAAGCAAACACGGATGTCCAAGACATTTAAAAAATAAAATACTTGGTATTCTAATAGAATATAAGCAATATTTTGATGAATATGTGTAGTTCTATCTATACTGAGTCAATATAGGTTTTTAAAATATCGAATTCGAGTGTATATTAGGCAAAATTATTTTTCTCAAAAACACGCAGTATCTCTGGGACATATTAATTTTTTTTAAGATTTATTTGCGCGGTATTCATGCGGTTAAAGCACGGTGTAAGAAGATATATTTTTGTGTTTTCAGTACATACTAGTGGGTTCAAACTACATATTTTCAATACAAATAAAGTTTCTGTCTGCATATTTTCAATTATAAATATTTGTATAAATTAGATGGATTCGGCGGTAACTTTGTTGAAGTTCATTTAAGTATAAAATTTATATTTATATATTTTAGTATAAAAAATGAATGGTCTCTTTTTGCAACAGAAACCCATGACTTAACCTCATTATTTTCGTTTTGTTTTGGGAAGGTTCCAAAACTACATTAATTCGTAATGCTAAAATTGCATAGAGGTTTCAATTATGTATATAAAAATATTGTTAATAAATATTTGAAACAACATCTGAAAAACAGTTAATAACTATGTCTTCTATAGAACAAGTTCTGACGATAGCGTTATGTCAAAATAGTTATCAACTATTTTTTTATAATTCTCGAAATAATAGCGTATATTTTTTCCTTATAGTCAATTTTATCAATTCAATTAAGAGCTCAAATAAAAAATAGGAATATAACACTGTAGTTTTTTTTTAATTTTTTTTAAAAATATTAGATTTGATGATATCAAGAAATAGGTACATAGTTTCTAGATTCAAAAACATAAATATTTTCGTCGTTTTTTTCGCTTGAAAATAGTCCATTCTCACTATTTTTTTGTTGTTTAATTTTTGCTTACAAAGCTGACAAATAATTTGATATTCTCTTATATGATTACCTATTTTTTTAATTAAACATTTAACATAATTGTATGATATATTATCTCTGTTATTCTGCGTACTTCTGCACGGTTTGCTGACGGTCTGCAAACCTTTTTTTGAATTAGAATCGAGTTGAAAGCATTTAGATTCTAATTCGAAAACAGTTTGCAAACCGTCAGAAGTACGCAGAAGAACAGAGCTATTATAAGCATTCCGTTCCCAAAACATCTTATCATTGTGTTTTTCGCGCTGTCCCTAGTCCCTACTACGCGTGATGTTTAACTTTTTAACTGCCGCTAGGTGTAAATATGGCGGTACCTAGCACGCCGCGAATTTTACTGCAAAAATAAAACCTAAATATAATATGTCGTTATTGAAAATGTATTAAAGTTTATTTATGAAAACTTACCAAATACACGAAGAGTGCGCTAATGTTGTCGTGTGTTCAACATATTTGTATGTTTAAAATAATTGATTTACGTTAGTAAAATCTCTTTTAACCCTTTCTTAACTAAGATGTGTAAATAAAACACATTTCTTCTGATAATTTTAATTTTTTTTGTATATATAATAAATACTTGGCCTAAAATTCAGGTATTCCTTCCTTATACATTTAGGCATTGAGTAATGCAATAATAGAAATATTGTAGTAGTGTTATATAATTGTCATGATTCACTCCCGTTTGCCTGATGTGTAACGGATACACAGCTCAGTAGCGCGTGATTTTTTTCCATAGTAAAGAAAAGTTTAAAGCGGATCGTCTAAAGACGTATTATTTGTATGACCGGCGTCCCGCCCACCAATAATTATGCGGCTTAAGACGCTTATGGCAGTTAAACGGTTAAAAAAATGTTCGCACGCGCCTAGCTTTATATCGCCCTGTTGGCACAGCTGTGCAATAAATCATATTTAGTATGAAATTTCAATCACTTATTAAACTGTAATACATTTTAAATTAAAATTACAAACTGTTGTATCGATTGGAATTTGCTCAGTTGTAATCGATTATATAATTTCCTTAGATTGAATTTATGCCGCAATAGCTGTCAATTACAGCTGTTTACAAAATATGTGCTTATTCAAAATTTGAGATTTAATTTGTGGATATTTTTTTTTGCGACACCTGTTTATTTTTTTTGGAACTAAATCCTTTAAATTTATTTTCAAAGCTTAGTAAAATAAACCCATTGACTGTAATTGTATTTTTTTAAAAAAAATATTTAACTCAGTGCTCCGCAACCTTTTCTCTCCCACGGCACACCAAAAAAATTTTGCAGCCCACTTTAAATATATGTACATAAGGATATAATCAAAAATAACATTAGACATCGTTCTCAATTGTGTAATATACATATATTGCCACCTCAGTACTACAACTGGGCAACTCTGATTTGATCATTGTTTGAACAAATTATTTGATCTTTTCTTCATTGAAGTAATATAATACGTAAATGTTTTTGATTTTATAAAGTAGATAATTAATAGATAATTCTGAATTGGTGAGGCCCTGCATCCCTTCATTAGTAGGTGCTCCTTCCACATTAACTTTTAGTATTACCGTTTTTAATTTCTTCAAATTTATATTTATACCTATCGCTGTTGATAATGATGATATTAAGTTGAATTTAATGTCACATAATAAGACATTATATTTCCATGTGAGTAACGAATTAATGACTAATGGCCATGCATGCTTTGCGTCTTTTTAAAGTTTGCTACGTTATGTAGAATTTTCTTATTCACACAATTCATAATTGGTTGCGGATGGTCGCTTATTGTTGAGAGTTGACATGCTCAAAAGGATGGTTCAAAAGTGAGTGTCAATTTTGAAATATATATTTTTTATTTTTTGTTACCATCTCCGCTCCCAACGTGGAGCATATGGACTCCTAATGGAGCTTATCTCAACAGAAGTGTTTCTACGAGAACTGCTTGTTACTCAGTTGCTCAACCTATCTTTTTCCAAAGAGAGTAGGGATATAAGGACAGGGCTAGGACAGGACTAGTGGTTAGCTAATCGCTCTCGATACGCCCCTTTCATAGTATAGGATGGGTGGGAGGTGGTAATTCAAGACATCACATACATCCATGTCTTTGAATAGAAATTCAAAAATCGATATGAAAAATCAATTTATAAAACTGTTCGCACCGGGATTTAAGCCCGTGCACTTCGTAACCGAAGCCAACGACCACACAGGCGGCTATGTGGATTATAAGTCGATAAAAATAGCTGTAGAAAATAACTTCTCCTGTTATATTTAATTAACTATGGCAACACGATAAGATATCTTGTTTGTTTATACCAGTGGTTCCCAAAGTGGAAATCATTTGGGGGGTGCGTGGACAACTTCTGGGGGTCCGTGAAAGAATACATATAAACATATCCCTGACGCCTTTTTCATTATTATGAAAGTTAAAATAAATAAAATTGTAACGATTTTTACGTCCTCACTAAAATATTATTGTAGTACATATGACAACAAGTAATGACAATCATGGACCTAATCGTCGAACATAAATAATATCATTATGTTCACCCATGTTTTGTAGATAATATATATGTCAGAAAAACCAAATCTACATCACCGCATTCTTTAATTTAATTGTAATGCTTATTAACACATTATGTAACGCATGAATCTAAGATAATTTATTCTAAATTTAACAAGGGGCTCGCGTGAGACACCCCCTGAGCTCCCGCCAGCCCACTCCTGTACCAACCAGCATTAGCAGTAAAAAATATCAAATATAAACACAAACTAACCACTGGATTCATAATATAAAATATTATACATACATATCAAGTTTTTGAACACCCAGTCAATGTCCACATATTATTGTTGTGACCTGTAAATAAATAACAAAAGAATCAGTCATTTTAAGGTCTTGCTGTGGGAAACAATTACTCTTTGATAAATAAACAATGAAAAGGCAATAAGATATTTTTAAAAATAATTTTCTGTTACGTCAACTTGAAAATGAATCTTTCGTGGATCAGAATGAAACATAATTTTTATTATATGTTGCATTTTATTTCTGGCATTAATAACTGACTTGAAAAGTTCAAATCACGTTTTTTTAAACCTATATCTTGAAAAATATTAATTTTCGAGATATGAAAGGAATTTAACGATAGGGATAAAAAAGATCTAGTAAAGGCGTGGGGAGCCCGCGGCCTTTTGGCTACTCTGGTGCGGCCATCTGGCTAATTCTGTATTTTTTTGTAAATTCGTAAATTCCCGAGATTTTGGATTTTCGATGTCAAAAACCTTGGAAGACCTAAAAAAAGGTCCTACTGTGGTAATTTTGGGAAATCCACAAATTTCTGGGATTTAGAAATTGACATGAAATTCTTTCCGGCCAAAGATTCCCTGGTTAATGTTTACTGCGGCCTTGTGTCGAATCAGAAAAATGAATGCGGCCTTTAGAGTAGAAAAGGTTCCCCACCCCTGATCTATTAGTTAGTAAAATAGCTTATCATCGCTCTTTTTGCGTTCTGTTTTCAATATCGATTGAAAAATGAATTAATAAAACTGTATGCCGCCTGTGTGGTCAAGTGGTTAACGTCGTTGGCTTCGGTTACAGAGGTCACGGGTTCGAAAAATTACATACTTATATACAAATATTATCTTTCACGTTGATTTCCATCGGTTGAAATAAATGCTAATAGAGTTTATACAAATCAGGGTTGTGGAGTCGGAGTCGCGGTATTTTGGCCGGAGTCGGAGTTGTTGAAAAACATTATTAGAAGTCAATATGATCATAATGCATACATTACATAATACAGTAGCATAAAAAAATCATACGCCTCTACATAAGGAACGAACCGGGTTACAAAAAAATAACTTATTAATACATACCACTGTTGGGTCAGAAACGTTTCGACCTAATTAATGTTTATCAGTAGATTTTTTATTCAGGCGATTAGTATTAGGCTTGTAAAAGCCCAAAGACAAAGCCTTAAATGTTAAAATCTAAAAATTGAGCGTAGAATAAAAAAAATCATTAAAAATCAGTTGTAAACGGCCGATTTTATTATTGGGCTCGAGGCGGAATAAGCGAACAATGAATGAAGGTACATAAAAGGGATTTAAGAAAATAAAGCAAAGGAATAGATAAAAGCGAAAGACGCCAGGAGTAAGGAAAGATAGAGGCAGGAAGGAAGGAGTGTCGCTTGTGGCCCAATTAGCAGAAAACCGACTGAAAATAAATTGTAGCACTTTGTCGGCAAGATGTTTTCTCCACCTAGAACAACCAAACATTTTTCATCTCAAATAGATACGCAGAGACCAGAATGGGTAGATTTTTTTTGTCACAAGTTATCTTACTCTTGATGTAATATTTTACTCTTAATTTGTTTCATATTTTTATCTGCTGAATATTGCTTGACAAACAAACATTTGTCGTAATCCACTTAAACAGTATGTAGGATGCAACATATTTATTTAAAATCAGCGGTAATTTATTATTATCCACGGATTTTGGTTTCAGAATGATAAACTCGTAAAAAAATAAACGAATTTATTTATTAATAAATCAGCAGTAAAAAACTACAAGAAAACTTGTTCATAAAATGTTAAAATATTATTTCGGTATAATTAAAAAAATATATGTTATCGCTTAGTGTCAGGACCGTAGAGTCATGGTGTTTTGAGTGGAGTCGTAGCCGCAAATAAGAAGGCAACTCCGACTCTTTTTTTTTTAAATCTTGGGAGACTTTTACAATTATTATTTTTTTACCATGTCCGCTTCCAATATGGAGCATATGGACTCCTAATGGAGTTTATCTCAACAGAAGTGTTTCTACGAGAACTGCTTGTTACTCAGTTGCTCAACCTCTCTTTTTCCAAAGAGAGAAGGAATAAAAAGAAAGGGCTTAGGACAGGACTAGTGGTTAGCTAATCGCTCTCGATACGCCCCGTTCATATGATAGAATGGGTGGGAGGGGGGAATTCAAGATATCACATACATCCATGCCTTTGAACAGAAATTCATAAATCGACTGAAAAAATCAATTTATTAAACTGCCCGTACTGGGATTCGAACCCGTGCCCTCCGTAGCGGTAGCCAACGATATTGACCACTCGACCACACAGGCGGCTTTTACAATACTAAATTTTAAATATATTTTTTTAATCGCAGTCAGACTCTTCCTGAGTTGCAGTTTTTTTTCCCCAACTCCATAAAGTTATTGATGGTGATTTGATTTATATTAATCTCAATTGAGATATTGATCACACAAACATTTCCAAACTCTGTAGGTCTCTGAAATAAAATGTTAACATAAGAATCGATAATCATTAAAAAGCAATATTAAAAGTTCATAAAATAGAAATGCATACTCATTTTTAACGGGTTAATATTATCCCTTCCTGTGTCGTTAGTTACAAAACGTACGTGTACAATATGTTAACAATTTTTTTTCTTTCGTTAATACTGAAATGAAAAAAATTGATTCAGTTAAACCCTACGGTCTACTTAAAAGTTTTGCCAAAGAAAAATTGAGCAAAAACTATATTCTAACGAACATTCATGTTTTGTCATGTCAAACAATTTAATTTCCGGAAAATTGTTTGAACATTAGATTTACAACGTTCGTGGAAACGGCGAAAAATATATTATATTATACAACTTTGGCGTCGGAAATCGGAAGCAAAAACAATGCATGCAATCAAACAGTGACTACTTGCAGAGTCGACAGCGTAAAACAGAGTTGAAGAAATTCTGCAGAAATGAGGTCAGAGTTCATAATATCCACATCGACGATCGCGTGCCACGCCATTATCTAATTTATTCACAGATATTTTACAGTCGCATCGATCGCCTTATTTTACTACGTGTAATATGGGCTTATGAATAGAATTTTCAATTCACGGTACGTTCATTACATCGCTTGTTTATTCTTTGCTGGTAAAAGTAAACATATACATAGGGTCGTTGGGGAACTAATTACTTTTTTTTTCGAGTGAATTTTGGTACAAAATATACACATTTTATTTATGCCGCTTCCAATATCAAACATATTATTACAAACTCTCCATATCGACTGTGGAAATGAAAAAGGACGTCACACACACATATAAAATTTTACAGGAGGCGCAAAAAACGTGTTTTGATGATTTTGGGCCATATGCAAATTATGAATTATACACAACCTTGAAGTGCATGGAGACTTCTAAACTAGTGTTTAATTGTCATAGTCTAATATTAATCAAAGAAATTGTTTAGGAAAAATCTTTATTTCAGTCTTTTTTCTTGGTCTTAATCTGGGTCTTCTTAAAAGCTAAATTTAGATACTAATTCGGCATTTGCAGCTTGCATCCTTTTGATAGAACGCGTATCAAGTTTGATAAATTGTGATTATCGAAAAAAAGCTGTTTTGTAAAAACTGTTGGTTACGTCCTTTTTCCTTTCCAAGGTCGATATGCATTTTAACAGAAATGATTTTACGTAAACCTATCATTCTCCTTTTTTTTTAAAAACTTATTTTTTTTTACAAAATTAAATTTTCTTCCCACCCTTCTGATCCTTCAATAACCAGGTCAAGCAATAGCGATTAGTTAACCACTAGTCCTGTTCTAGCCTTATCCTTCTTTTCTTACTACTCACTTTGAAAAAAAAGTGACTGAGTAACAAACAGTTCTCGTAGAAAAAACTTCTGTTGAGATACCTCCATTAGGAGGCTATATGCTCAACATTGGGAGCGGACTATATCACTATAGTATTTCAACAGAAGTGATTTTACGTAAATTGATCGTTCTCCTTTTTTTGAAAGTGTAAAAATATGGTTATAGGAAATGACGAAAATAATAGTCAAAAGTTATGAGTTCTTACTTCAGAAGTGGTGAGATAGAATAGAATATTAACGTTACAAATCGGTTAGAAAGTCATAAACCCGAATCTAAGTATGTAACTATGTAGCAGAAACGTCCTTGAATATATTAACCACTCGGCTACAGAACAGGCGTTCATCATTGTACGTTAAACAATGACTAACAAAGTAAACTACAGAAAGAAATAAATTTGAGACAGACAATTTTATAATAATATATAAATAAGCATTGGCCATATATTAGTATTTACTAACCGCAGCTAAGGAATTCCTTTTTCGAACTTAATTCATAAAAAACCTCTAATTTTTCTAAAATTTTCTAGACCATATTATTGTTATGTATATACAACATCCTACCTCTATACTATGTTAAATTATCTATGACAACTTATTGTAACAATAAACCTATATCGATATCCAATTCCTTCTCTCCAAATCTAGTCAGTTGAAATCGAGAGTTCAAATTGAACGACTGACGGCTCAGTAAAGACGCCTCGATACTCATATCGTATCATTAGATTAATAAGATTAAGTGATTTATTTTAAAGTGTAAATTATATATGGAATAAAGTTGAACCAACATTTAATAGTGTTTCAGTAAAAATATATCCATAACATTATTGTAAAATAATATTAAAATATTTGATAATTTTGACTGCTCGTTCGCGTGGATTTATTATTTTTCTTTTTAAGTAAACGTGTCGCCAAAGTCAACTGAAATGGAAATAATAATCATTATTCCTTTCATGGATTCGAATTTGTATTTTTCTCATAGAGATCGCGAGAATCATCATCCCTCGAATGACGTGACCGAAATTTAAAAACCTAAATCTACAAATAATAATTATTAATATTAGCTGGGGCGGCTGAAAGGAATCGAGTGGCTCAAAAGCAAAGCGAAACATTTTATTTGCGTAAGCGCAATAATGTATTTTTAATATGACCGCCTTTTGATGAATTTTTCAATGAAAGTGTCACTTGAAAAGATTTCTCCAGCTAAAAATTCTTAGCTCCCTTATAATATCATCCAGAATTAATTAAATACGTACTCAATACACTTATTGTCCAATATACACAGTTAATTTATAACTGTAAAAAAATGTTTTTTTTACTAAGTCAGACAGTTTTGTTAACTATTTTTTCTTTCACTATCGTCCTCTATGTCAGTGCTTCTCAAAATTTTTCATGCAACGGCCCCCTAAATTTGAAAAAATAAATCACGCCCCCCTGAACAAAAAACATGTTCTGCGGCGGCCCACACTGGGAAACACTTTTATTGTCTAGTAGTGCAGTGCTTCCCAACCTGTGGTCCGCAGGTTTTTAGCGGGAGTCCGCGAAATTTTTCATTCTTTCAACATTCTTTGTGATAAAATATAAACAGATATGAACATAGGGTCCGCAGATTATTGTTTTCAGATTCAGGGTTTTGTGGCATGAAAAAGGTTGGGAAGCACTGTAGTAGTGGGTGTTATTCCTGAGCGCATATACTTATTTTGGACAGTTTGAAATACTCAACTCGTCATCGCGTTGGACGGTCTGTATACAAAAAGCGTGATTGTGTTGAGTATTTTAGATCGTTTAAAATAAGTTTTATGCACGCGGGAATAGCACCGCTGGTCCTGGAAAGATGAATAAAATCTCATTTTAAAATTGAATATAAAAAAAATAAAAAGGGTGTTTTTTCACTATAAAATGGTTTGAAAAATTTAAACCATCGGACACATTTGCAGTACTATTCTGTACTTAGATATTTTCCGAAATAAAGTTCAATTGAGGTGATTCAAATGCTATTTTTTCGGACTCGTTTTACACACCAACGTCCCTCCAGTCTTATAAGAAGCTTAATACATATAATTAAAAATAATACTATTCATACTCAGCAACATTAAAGGATTTACGAGGCTTGTGTGTTACATGACGATATAATAAATGAACGTATTCAGCAGGCCATAATAGCTAGTTACTTGTAATCTTTGACGTGGTTCGTTAAAAAAAAACTTTAGCACGCTTATAGTATATGTACCTGCATATACATTTTCAATGATTTATGCCTCGCGATTATTATAGATCAGCGATTCTCAACATATTTTAAGCAGATTAACTTAACGCAAATAAACTCATGGCATATTGGCAACATATAGCTAGAGTTGTTAACAGTGACGTTCCTAGGCTCTGTGCCGCCCCTAGGCGGACCCCTAAAATAGCGCCCATTTTCTTTCATTCCTTCCCTTTATTCTAGGAATAGATATACACATATAGAAGTTCGAATCCTCTACTCACTTGCACACACTCAAACAAATCTTTGGCACTTATTCCGTTTTGCTTTCAGGTGATTCATAGCGTGTAAATTATTGTCAAAGATCCTTACAAATAAATATGATCCAAAAGCCCACATTATTGTTCAATAATTATGAAAAAATAACTATTACCTTAATTACACATCATAAAAAGTTATGTAAATTTTAAATGCACTTAAATAATATAGTATCGAATCTTGATTTGGTATTTTGATAATCAAAGACAATGAGGCATCATATTTATTCGTGTCAAAAATATTTAGTCATTTAAAAAATCTGTGATCATTTGCCGCTCCCCAAGACTTGCCGCCCCTAGACAACTACCTACTCGCCTATACCCTCGGGACGTCCCTGGTTGTTAACCTTATGGCGGTTGAAGATAATAGTGGCGGTAGCACCCTGAGTTTCTAAAATAACAAACATTAAGTAAACGTATGAAATTGATTATATTGTTATTTAAAAGCTACAGAGTGTGGAATTAAAACTTTAAGAATTTCAATAAACAATGTTAATAAAAAAATACATTAAGATTAAATGTGGGGTTTCCGTTAATTAATACCCTGTAGATGGCGCATTACAATGATTACACGGGCGCATATGTGACCGCGGGCACAAGGTTAAGAAACCTTGATCTATAGGGTATTAATTAATCAGTCCATATATCCCTTTTTAGCTGGATTTTTTAAAAAACAAAATGTGTATTACATTAACACTAATTTGTCTGGCTATCTCTAATGCACAGCACACACTCGTAAGTTTACACACTAAGAGCATTTTTAATGGTGAAGTAAACAAAAGATCAGATTTTTTATAAATTTTATTATTCCTTCGACAGTAATAAACCTTCAATGAGTTAAATTTCATCTTAAACATATTTGGAGCAGTAGTATGAGCTGTAATGCCAATTTTTTTTTTTTAATTTTTAAAAATAAACATTGATTTTATTAGAATTAGTTTAATCAACGTTAAATTCATCTTAATATCATAAAAAAATAGTTTATTATACAAATACGCATACAGAGAGGGAGAGTGTGGGTGTGTTTTAAATTAAAAATTAGACGCGGAAGTTGTTCTACAATAACGTTCTAAATTTTGGTTTCTTAGCTTTGTTCTTCGGAGAGATTAAGGAAGCATAGGAATAAGCCAGGAATATTGGTTAGCTAATCACTTTCGGTACGCCCCGTGAAATTCAGGAATCGCACATGCATTCTAGTACAATTCCATACATCAATTTATCAGTGTCTATCCTGGGATTTGATCCTTTGAACACCGCAATCAAAGTCTACGATGTAAGCTACTCTGCAGGCCGGGTAGATGTAATATAAATGAGAATTATTAATATAAAGGTAATGAAAAATATTATTTTCAATTTTGAGGTTCACTGCGCTCTGTTGGCTATGAATACGCCAGTACTAATAATAATATGAAATTTTCCCTCTGCATGGGGAATGTTTTTCCCCTATTATTAAAATTCGATTATCGCTTTTTGCTCAGTTATTAATTTTCGTTCAGGAAAACAATCTATATTCAGCTTCCTTTCAAACACATAATATTGCCCGGACGTTCCTACAATGCAGGTCACCATTATTTTTTTTACTTGAATTCTACCAATTAAATATGTATTATATTTTACTTTTTATTCCGTATTGTGTGTGAAGCACTTGGCAACTATATCTATCATCAATCACTTTTAGATTTTTCATTGTCAGTACTTGGTGAAAAGACATTAAAAAACAAATAATAAAAGATTTTTAGTACTATTTCCACTTAAAATTTATTTGATCAGGACCGGTTTCGCTCCTCACGATCATTATCAACTGATAAGGAAAATAAATTGAACAGTGCTATTTATATAAGTTAAATTGAAATAAAAATGTGTAAGCAATTACTAACAATTAAAAGGATTTACTAATTACATTATAATTACACAAAATTAAAATACTTAACACCTATAACATACAATTAGAAAATCATCAATAATAAGTGGCAAATTATGTCAATTATAAACACAATTAAAATTTGGGAAATTTTTAAATAAATAAAATTTTAAGTGGAAAAAGTACTAAAAATCTTTTATTATTTTTATTATAATGCCATTCCACCAAGTATTGACAGTGAACACCTTAAAAGTGTTAAAAGACATTATATTTAAAAAAAATACTCATTTGTACTAATTCCATTTTTATTTAAATATTATGATCAGAACCGGTTTTTGCCCGTGAAGAGCATTATCAGCTGACAATACTCGTCAAATTATACATTAAAGAATATAATTTGAAGCTACTTTCATTTAAAACTTCGAAAAACTTTACTATAAAAAATTATAAACCCCTCAAAG
This sequence comes from Himalopsyche anomala, assembly GCA_031772345.1. Classification (NCBI taxonomy): domain Eukaryota; kingdom Metazoa; phylum Arthropoda; class Insecta; order Trichoptera; family Rhyacophilidae; genus Himalopsyche; species Himalopsyche anomala. The sequence goes on from CM062840.1 coordinate 695,274, forward strand.
AGCTACTTCTTCTGTTTTGACTTCGTATGGGCCTGCTTTTTATACTAGTTGTTTCGTAATATAAAAATAAAAATGATTTTCTGACAAACATCAAAACAAAATACATACCACAAAATACTTGTGAAAGTAAATAACTTGTGTAAATGAAATCTAATACAGTCGCACTTTAAAAAGAAGTTAATGCTTACTTAAAATGTCTTACTTAGTCTAGTTGTTGCATTGTCACTACACAATTTTTAGAAAATAATATTTGAAACTAATTTTAAAAAACTATATCCATTCTGGATAGGGAAAAGGACGTAACACGCACATAACATTTAACAGGATGCGTAAAAAATGTGTTTTGATGATTTTGGGCCATATGCAAATAATGAATTATACACAACCTTGAAGTGCACGGGGACTTCTAAACTGGTGTTCAATTGACATAATCTAATATTAATTAAATAAATCGCCTAGGAAAAGTCTTTATTTCAGTATTTTTTCTTGGTTTTAATATTTTACAAGGTCATCCTTTTCAAACATAAAATATAAATTTAGATACTAATTCGGCATTTGCAGCTTACATCCTTTTGATAAAACGTGTATCAAGTTTGATAAATTGTGATTATCAAAAAAAAAGCCTGTTTTGAAAAAAATGTGGGTTACGTCTTTTTTTACGTTACGTTACGATTTTTACGATACGATGATATCAGTTGAACAATCCAAATGTTAATAATTGTTCCAAAAATATTTGTATTTTTTTACGTTTGTATAATAATGGAGTCGAGGTAAAAGACGCATGTTCTGGACCATATTGTCGTACTAAACCATCCATTCATAGATCTCATATTTTTAGTAATAGAGGTTTGTTTTAATATATAAAACAATTAGTGTTGGTTTCTACAATTACTAAACATTATTTTGTTTTTGCGATACATTTTTTTTTTATAACCATGTCCGCTCCCAATGTGGAGCATATGGACTCCTAATGGAGTTTATCTCAACATAAGTGTTTTTACGAGAAATGCTTGTTACTCAGTTGCTCAACCTCTCTTTTTCCAAAGAGAGTAGGGATAGAAGGATAGGGCTAGGACAGGACTAGTGGTAAGCTAATCGCTCTCGATACACCCCGTTCATAGGATAGGATGGGTGAGAGGGGGAATTTTCAACACATCACATACATCCATGTCTTTGAACAGAAATTCATAAATTGATTGAAAAATCAATTTATAAAACTGTCGGTGCCGGGATTTGAACCCGTGCCCTCCGTAGCCGAAGCCAACAACGCTGACCACTCGACTACACAGGCGGCAATTCATTTAATCGTTTAATATTGTAAACCAATCTCTAGCTAGATGTTTTTTTAATCTCGTACTGATCAGCTTAGTGACAGTTTTTAAACATTATCAATTCATAATTGTGTCCAGGAACTAAATAATTACTGACCGTTTCTCGTATCCGTAAATATCTAATGTATGTTTATGTATATTTCGTATAGTGGAACCGTCTGAAAATGCAAATGACTAAAATTAACATTTAAATTAAACATTAATTTTCAATGAAAATATTGTCATTAAAATGTTTTATTAAAATGAATAGGTGTTTTGATTCAATTGTTAAAATTTATATGGTATGGTAGCAGCAATGAGGAAATACAAAATATATTTTTAGCACCTTGCCAAAATTAAAATATAATTGGTGCCTAATGTTATTATTATTGAATCTGCTAGATTTGTCTGTTTTCAAAAGTCACTTGTGTTACAGAATGTGACACGTGTTTCGCTTTTTTAAAAAGCATCATCAGACCATCGCAACGTTTACAAATAAACTAAAAAAATGATTTTAATTCTTATGTTATAAATTACAAAATAAAATTCGGATTATATCCTTTTCTACTAGACACACGGAGCGGTAAGATACAAAAATTAGCTTATTTTGAGTTTTCAATTAGTTTGACAGTTAGTCAATTATTAGTTTATTCGTAAACGTTGCAATTGTCTGACGATGCTTTGCAACGAAGAGAAATATATTTCAAATTATGTAACACAACAAGTGGAATAACAAAATTATTGAATTTAAAATGAGATTAAATATTTATATATTAATAGCGGATAATGTTTGTTCGTATAATGTTCGTATGTCCTGCCGCGGCCGCCATTTTGGTTTTCTTCTTTTCCGAAAAGTATTTTATTTTCATTATTATTCACTGATGACATCTAGAAAGATGGTCCGCCCCGCTGTCGCCATTTTGATTTTCTTTTTATTCATACTAACATATTTTTTCATTAAAAATCCTCCCGTTGAGGGCAACGGGTTAACAGCTCATATATTTTAATAGAGAGTATAAATAAATGAACGCGTTAAAAAAAAATTAATTTAGGAATTATTTTTAAATATTTTTGCTGTGCATATTGTGATTAAAAACGTATTTTATAGCAAGGAAAAACGAATAAAATTGTATAAACTTTAAGTGATTTTTTGTAACCAGTGTTCAGGTATACTTAGTAAACGTAGCTTTTTTTTTTTAACCATGTCCGCTCCCAATGTGGAGCATATGGACTCCTAATGGAGTATATCTCAACAGAAGTGTTTCTATGAGAACTGCTTGTTACTCAGTTGCTCAACCTCTCTTTTTCCAAAGAGAGTAAGTATAGAAGGATGGAGCTAGGGCAGGACTAGTGGTAAGCTAATCGCTCTCGATACACCCCGTTCATAGGATAGGATGGGTGGAAGGGGGGAATTCAAGACATCACATACATCCATGCCTTCGAACAGAAATTCATAAATCAATGGAAAAATCAATTTATAAAACTGTCCGTACCGGGATTTGAACCCGTGCCCTCCGTAACCGAAGCCAACGACGTTGACCACTCAGCCACATAGGCGGCGGTTTTTAAACGAGGTTTAAAAATTTAAATAGTCAAAATTAGATTATTTTGGGATGTATTGTAGTTCGAAATCCGGCTTTTCCAAATATCGCATAGTATTTGCCACTGCTCGACTAGTATACTGTTCATACCCCAAATCACAGTAGCGTTAATCACTCTGACATAATTGGACATGTGTTTAAGGGGCAATTAAGAGACTTAGATACTATGTACTATTTTTTTTGTTAGAAAATAACAGCAGTATTACTTCGATTTGAAATCAACTCAACCTCCATTCGACGCCATACATATAATGAATGTTGGATATTTCAGTAGAAAAACTGAAACCATTTTTGTAAAAAACGCCACAATTTCATGAAAGATCGCCCTTTTTAGATATTTTTACAATTCCACGATGTCCGATATTGGTAATGATCTTTGGATTAATATAAAATAAAATAGCTAACATTATTCCACGTATTGTATTACAAAATGTGATACGTGTTTCGCCTCTTTCAGAGGCATCCTCAGACAACTACTTTTGCAAATGCTTGCTTAAGTACGAATGATTTTAATTTTACTATTCTGATTTATTATAATAAAAATAAAATAAAAATGGGAGACAAGGAGAGAATGATAGAAAAACAATCAAACGATAATGGTAATGCAAATGACAATTACATTACATAATGATTAACTAATGAGTTGCATCAATTAGGAAGGGTTAAACCGTTAGAAAATATATTTAACAGAAATATTAATTATGATATCTTGAATAAAACAGGTGGTTCGCCACTGTTCGAACAGTATCATTGGATTAAATTGTAAAACGAATACAAAAATGTGTTTTGTTTTTATAGATTCAAATACATAGTGCATTCCCACGAATAATTGCCAATTGACATCATGAAAGTGAATAGATAAATATATCGACTGTGGGAAGGAAAAAGGACGTAACCCACACATATCAAATTTTACAGGAGGCGCAAAAAACGTGTTTTGATGATTTTGGGCCATATGCAAATTATGAATTATACACAACCTTGAAGTGCACGGAGACTTTAAAACTGGTGTTTAATTGACATAAACTAATATTAATTAAAGAAATCGTAAAGGTTAAACCTTTATTTCAGTCTTTTTTCTTGGTTTTAACTTTTTACAAGGTCATCTTTTAACCAATAAGGCATTTTTAGCTTCCATCCTTTTGATAGAACGCGTGTCAAGTTGTATACATTGTCATTATCGAAAAAAGCTGTTTTAGAAAAACTGAGGGTTACGTCTTTTTTCTTTCCACAGTCGATATAATATTTAACCGCAAGCCACTCGGCCACGTCGATATGCGGATGAAAATAATTTTCTTTAGACCTTTACAAATATTTATTTTATATTGATATTAATCACGGTACACAATTCGATTTTCCATCCATAATTCGACAGGAAAAAGAAGTTTAGAAAAGCAAAAGAACGTAATCAACAGTTTTTTCAAAACAGTTTTTTTTGACAATCACAACGTACACAGCTTGATACACGTTCTATCAAAAGGACGTAAGCTAAAATTGCGGAAATTATCTTAATTAGGCTTTTATGTTTGAAACAAGAAGAAATGAAAATTGCGACCAGGAAAAATAACTTTCATCAATTTATTAAATTAATATTATATTAAGTCAATTAACACCGGTGTACATTAAGTCTCCGTGCACTTCAATGTTGTGTATATTTCATAATTTTCCTTTGGACCTTTGGTCATCAAGAAAACTTTTTGTGCTTCCTGTAAAATTTGTTACGTGTGGGCTATGTCCTTTTGCTTTTCCAGAGTCAAATTATAGTAACTTAGAAAATTGGAAAGTATTTTTCGATATCAATCATTCTTAATATAAAATGTTGACCGTTGGTATGATATTAAATATAATACAAAAATATTATCATCAACTAAAACGTTTTCAATTGTTTAACCATGAAGATTTTGTCAGCTACAAACCTTTGCATTAAAATCATCAAAAAACTTTTTTGTGTCTCACGTAAAATTTGTTACGTGTGAGTTACGTTCTTTTGCCTTTCTAAAGGCGAATGAGAGCAAATACGCGGAAATAACATTGAAATAAATACGTGATTTTATGACTATCTATCACGTTGATTCTATCATGCACGAGGAAACATAAAATACCAAGACATATTATAATATTGCAAGTACTTATGTATTTATATCTTTCTGGAAGTTCCTCAAGTTAGGATGTAATGAATACTATATGTAAACCTAGTGGAAAAGGAAATGTGTATATTTTTGACAGTTAAAAAAAACTAGAAAAAATGAAAATTTGAATCGTTCAAATTATGTACACTCCCACAGATTTTGTCAATAACGACCCGGGTTTCGCTTTTCGGCATCTTCAGGCGTTCAAGTGCACGGATGAAGTTGAGTCAGTTCAAGTTCATCCGTGCACTTGAACGCCTGAATATGCCGAAAGGCGAAACCTGGGTTGTTAGTGACAAAATCTGTGGGAGTGTACATAATTTGAACGATTCGTAAATGAACGATGACGTAAATGAATGTATCGTGTTTAAATAAGAAATAAATATATCACTTAGTTTAAAGCCATTGCTGGCGAAAAGCTGGCATTGCTGTCAATGCTGGCGACCCGGTTCCTTATTGACAAAACTTGTGTGCATGTACATAGTTTAAACGATTCAAATTTAATATTGAAATTTCACCAAGCACCTTCAGTCGACATCTTAATGTTATAGTGAATCCCGTAATCGCCTAATTGATAGGAATTATAGAAAACTGGATGCCATATATAAAATAAAAAAAATGCTTTGTTTCATTAAAATAATATCGACTGTGGAAAGAAAAAAGGACGTAACCCCACATATATCAAATTTTACAGGCGGCACAAAAATGTGTTCTGATGATTTTGGGCCATATGCAAATTATGAATTATACACAATCTTGAAGTGCACGGAGACTTTTAAACTGGTGTTAAATTGACATAATTTAATATTAATTAAAGAAATTGACCAGGAAAAACCTTTTTTCAGTCTTTTTCCTTAGTTTCAATTTTCACAATCTCATCTTTTTTCAATCTTGAAAGCTAAATTTAGATACTAATTCGACATTTGCAGCTTACATCATTTTGATAAAACGTGTATCAAGTTTGATATGTTGTGTTTATCTAGAAAAAGTTGTTTTGAAAAAACTGTGGGTTACGTCCTTTTTCCTTTCCACAGTCTATATAAAATTAGGCACCCATTGATAACACCAAACACACCGATATATTGTTTGACAGACACATGCGCTAATGTTATTAATTAATAGTAACATAAGATTCAAATTAATTCCTGCATAATGAAATGAACGCATCAGTGTCGCTACTAGAGCTCCCCGAGGTACCGAAAGCCGTCCTGGCACGTACTTAAACGCGCCCCCGCGAATGTGAATTAATTTATTCTCACCCTCTCCCTGGTGCCGAGTACGTGACACCCCTGCGGGATGAACAGGCGCGCAATCTCTAACAATCGAATTCACTTTTTATACATGAGAATCATTTTTGTTCTGTGCACAAAATAGGGCTACGCTGGTAATATCTGGATATATATTTATTTCGCTTCTTTACTCTAATCGTATCATTTCTACCGGATCTTTAGGAAGACTTAATATCCACTGTAATGCTACGCGTACACCAAAACCGAATTATCGGCCGACTTCGTGTCGGAACTATTCGGACGTAATGTCTCGGCCGTTCATCTGCATTCACTGCTACCGTTGTCGGGCGACCGGTTTTGATCAAATGCATCGAAACTACTACAGAAAACGCCCAAATTATAGTAAAGTGTATATGTTTACTTAACAACATTGTTATAGACAGAGAAGGACAGCCAATATATAATTATTCCACAGATTGTAGAAGAAATTCTGATCAAAGAAGTAACTTTTATTCTAGAGGGAAAAACAGAACTTCTACAGAAGCTTATAACATTCGTGAAGCTTTCAAACAGTTCTTTTGTAATGATATATTATAGGGAATAAACTACATTTAACTAGTTGTAAAAAATACGTGAAATTTAAATATAAATACACTGGGCTTTTTTTACCCTGTAACGCGGCGGAACGGCACCTTTTTTTCTCGAAATTTTAATAAACGTTCGTAAAATTTTATTTTTTCTATTTTAAAACTTTCGTTTCTTTTCTTGGAAGCCGTTGACTGTTAATCCCTTTAGAATATATAGGGTATCATAGGAACCATAAATTAATATCATGCAAAAGATTGCAAATGCAAATTGGAATGTAATTTTGGATAGCGTTTTTAATAAATTACATATTTTTTTAATGTTTACATAATGTATGTAATGTTCTTTGTTTAATTTTCATTTGAAATTTCATTATTAAAAAATATATAAAAAGCCGCCTTTAATTCTATCAAAATGATATTCGAATATATAATAAATAGTATACCTTCTTAGAAAATGCTCGAAAAAAGTGCGTTCCGGCACCTTTTTTTTTCAAAAAAAAGCACTGCAAATACATATTAAGTAAACTGGTACATTTTCAAATAAAAATCAACAAAAGTTTCACAGAAAACTACACTATATGTACAATAAAACGTCTTTATACACCAAAAGTAGCCGGCAGACGGCCGACAAATCACAAAATGTTCGGATTTGTCGTTTGATCGGTCAGGGACGGTCGTCATCGTACGATGCCGTTTGTAGTAGTGTACGCGCTCTCATTGCTTTACATCCGTTTGTTTCAATCGGACGAGTCGGCCGAGCATAGTTCGTCCGATGACGGATTAGGTGTACGCGTACCTTTAGACAGTAATGTTTACGATCTCTTACAAATAATTAACTTCTTATCTGTTAATCAAAACATAACATTTTTTATACTTTTTTTTTTAGTTCCATGTCCGTTATAAATGTGGATAATGTATTATATAATAAAGGCTCGTATTTTTCAGGTCAGAATTTATACTAAATGGTCATAATATATCGGTCAGCGTAAATAGTCATAATTTAAATGAAATTAAAAAAAACCTAACCTAACCAAAATGGTTATAAAATATTCTGACAGTATAATATTTTTATTTTGACTGAAAATTGATTTAAATTTTGACCATTTAATTTGTTCCCTATTTGTAACTCAACCCCTCTTTTTTCGAAGAGATTACTAGAAATAGAAGGAACAGGACTAGTTATAGTTTCCGCTAACCCCCATTATTTTTTGGAATTGTAGACGGTGAGAGGGAATATTTCAGACATCACAAACACCCATGCCTTAGTACAGGAGTTCATAAATCGATTACAAAATAAACTGTCCGAACTGGGATTCAAACGTTTGAGTACTTTAACCATAGCCTACAGCGTTGACTGCTAGGACACGACGATTCCGGCTTCATAAAAACGTTTTTGAGACTTTTTTACAAGGTGCAGGATTTAAATTTTGTGGTCTTCTTAAATTTAATCGGTCTTAAAAAACTTAGTATTTAATCTATGGGCCATATTCAGGTCACGGGATGGGTTTTTGAATATCTGAAAAAATATAATTTAATATGAAAGTTCTTTTGAAATATAATATTTATAACGCGGTAGTGACTACTCCCTCCCTACCCCGTTATAAACGTCGACATCGAAACGGCGCCTGCATGATATCGACACCCCTTTCGATTCCATTGTGAAGCGAATACATCAGATCACTAATCCACTTCTGGATTATGCAGCCAAATTTTCCTATACTCTCCGCCATACAAAGGATCCGCCAATGCCGTTTGATGTATCAGTTATATGTCATACAAGAAAATACAAACGCCAGTGAATATAAAAAATTCAAAAATGAAACAGTATTAAGTGAAACAAAAAAGTAGAAAAAATAAATTCAACGGAAACGTATTGTCACTTGAAGGTTTTTTAATATACAAAGTAAAAATAATAATAAAAGATATTTAATACTTTTTCCACTTAACAATTTATTTGATCTGGACCGGTTTCGCTCCTCACGAGCATTGTCAACCGATAAAGAAAATTAATTAATATAAATAATAATTAATATAAATAATAAATATAAATAATAAAATTAATATAAATAATAATTTTGTTTAAAAATTTCCCAAATTTTAATTGTGTTTATAATTGATATCATTTGCCACTTATTATTGATGATTTTTTAATTGTATGTTATAGGTGTTAAGCATTTTAATTTTGTGTAATTATAATGTAATTTGTAAATCCTTTTAATTGTTAGTAATTGCTTACACCTTCTTGATTTCAATTTAACTTGTATAAATAGCACTGTTTAATTTATTTTCCTTATCAGTTGATAATGCTCGTGAGGAGCGAAACCGGTCCTGATCAAATATTTTTTTAAGTGGAAAAAGTACTAAAAATCTTTTATTATTATTTTTATTATAATGCCATTCCACCAAGTATTGACAGTGAACACCTTAAAAGTGAATATACAAAGTATTATGAAATTATTGGCAGAATTAACTAAATAGTGGTGTTACTTCTTCTTGAGTTGATCTTAAGTAAAAAAATACATCTTGGAGTTTATTTCGCATGATTTGCCAATTTCAAAATGTTTTTCACATTGTGAGAAAACGTGTACTCCGGGTATTCAAACCAGGTATCCACTGTCTATATTCTATCGAACGGGTTCCCAACCTATGGGTCGTGACGGGTTTTCTGGGGGTCGCCAACTTTTTTCGATTTTGGATTTGAACAACAAAACTAAAACTACAGTCAACTAAAATTACCTCATTGAAAAAAACGCCCTTTTCAATTGCATTGGGGCCGCGGGTCACACGGCTTTTATAAAAAAAGAGTCGCCACCCTAAAAAGGTTGAGAGCCTATGCTCTATCGCATTTAACATAATTAATTGATTGTCTTTTAGGTGAGCCAACGCTTCAATCAAAACTGCAAGAACTTGCTGGTGGAATTCAAGAGCCATCGCGGTGCAGCCATCGCACGCAAGACTCTAATCCCGGTGGTTGCAGCTCACTGGGGACCATCGGTGACAGCTGATTGGTCAGTGCCTATTTGGGAATTGGACATGACTCCAGTAAGTGTTTTTTTTTAAATTTAAATAAACTGATATTCTGTTTTATTCCATTAGCAATTATGTATTTAATATGACCCCAATGGTCGACTATTATAAATTGGCCGCTAAGCGAGGGAGCTAGTGTCATGGCCACCGCGTTATTTGTTAGAATTATCAATTGAGTGACTTCGTCTTGAATGTCAAACTTTTATCATTACCTGCAGTTCGACTCGAATTGATTACGAAACATTTAACAAATCATTTGATCAACTAATATTGAAGTTTAAACATTCTCTAGTGTACACAAAGTTGTAACCACCACAACTCGCTTCAACCGGTTTCACATACTTAGTCACAAAAAAGCCACATCAGAAATTCAAAATAAAAAAAGGCTGCAAATAAACTACTAATTTTATATAGTTGATATATTAATAAAAACACAATATTCCTTCGTACTTTATTCCACTTTATTTAAAAGACCAAGACCGGTTTCGCTCATTGCGAACATTGTCAACTGATAAATAAAGTGGAACAAAGTAATATTGTGTTTTTATTAATATAATGCTTTTCCACCAAGTACTTACAGTGAACATCCTAAAAGTGTATGCATTGTGATTATCGAAAAAAAAACTGCTTTGTTTTCAGTAGTAAGAAAGATTCTATTGTCTTCGTTTACATGTTTCTTTCCACTCACAAAATGAGAATCAGTTGAATTCCGATATCACAAATTCAACGCTAGATGTGTTTTTTTTTTGTTTGAGAGAAAACATTAGCGAAATGTAGCGTCTAGTATATATTTCACGAAAAAATGTGCGTGCGAGACGGTGTTACGTACTTAATAAAATAGGTGCGAGAAGATTCTCGGCGCCCATTTGTAACACACCGTGACTTCGCTGCCACGTTCCACCTCGTTCTGAAGAAAATTGTTCAGCTTTTCAAGCCGCTACCTTAGGGATTTTCAACTTTGTGCAGTGCCTTTGGTGACAGAGCAGTGGCTCCACACCAGCGGCATGATGAATCCATTAGATAGATAATTATATCTTAAATACAATGTTCGTGTAAAACACAATAAAATACAGTAAAACCCCCATTTACACTATAGTCGGGACCGTGTAATTGGGAGTAGTGTAATTGGAGGTGTGAATCTCTTACAAAATTAGGGATTTGGTTTTTTTCCGCGGAAAACGCAAAAAAATAAAATATGGACGAAATATTTAGTTTTTGTAGTAGTAAATATCCCGCACACAGACAGACGCCCAGCTATGCGTGTATAGCCTGGCACAAGTTGAATAGACAGACGCCAGCCAACATTTGACTGTATGCGCGACACACACGACCTTCTCTTAGTAACGACAATGGAATGCGAGCGTGTAATTGGGGAATTTGCGGCGAATATTTCAAGCCAGCGCGTAATTGGGGGTTCCGCTGTACACAATTTGATGTTTTTAATATAATTTAGGATTGCGGCTGAAGGTGCTTGCTGGAGTTTAAATATTTAATTTGAATCGTTCAAATTTTGTGTATTGACACGTTTTTTTCACTGACGACTCAGGTTTCGTCTTTCGGTATTTTCAGGCGTTCAAGTGAATGGGTGGGTGATAAAAGCTTCGAACGTCATCATATATGTAATTCTTATATACGCGACACTAGAGGTCTGCATGGGACGAAATTTTACAAAATTACCCGGTTCGAGCGCAAAAGACTCAGACCCGACCCTGCCCGTTCTTTCAATACGGTTAAGAAACACTGGTTTAGAATAACTGCATAGAATCTTCGTAACTGTAAAGTCGTAAATTAGCACGTTTCTGAGTTTCTCATTAAAACTGCTAATTTCATTTATTATTGCTGCTCTAGTTTATCATGTCAAATAATCGCACGTGTATGACATGCTTAATATTAACGAAATTTTACATTTGTTTTATGCCTACGTCTCAGACTGACTGGATGTGCGTCCTGCAAACTTTACGCCGTATCCCTCAACAATTAATAAGTAATCTAAAACTACTTGAATTTAATATTGTTTAATCTTGATAGAGTGATTGCCAAGTTGTAAACTTAAGTCAAAGTTAGTGTAAAATTTATGTAGAAATTGTACTCAAAAGAGCCAGATGTGTCGTAAAAGTTTTCAGACATTTATTTTCCGTTGTCGAATATTTGATGTGTTTTGTCTTCTTTGTGTTTAAATCCATGTAAAAATTTATTTATTAATTTTTGAAATTTTGGATTTAATTTCGGAAGCGTAGATGTTTAAATTCAATTAGTTTCATTGAATACGAGAGATTGAGCGACTGAATAATAAACAGTTCTTGTATTTTGGAAGAGACCACCGTATAAAAAAGTTCGGAAAAAATGTGTTTTTATCTGAATAAAAATGTGTTATTTCGTCATCGTATTCCTGATAAATACATGTGAAATTAGTACAAAAAGTGTTTAATTTTGTGATATAAGTCAGTGCTTCCCAGATTGGGGGCCGCGGAATTTCTCCGGGTTTTGTTTTGTTACATGTTTTGTATTGAGGAGGGCCGCGGATTTTTTTTTTTCAGATTTAGGGGGCCGTGAAATGAAAATGTTTGGGAAGCACTGATATAAGTAATGGCTTTTCACTAAGTATTCACATTGAACGTCTTATATGTTAACACCTGAAGCTTGCGATAGTTTGGAAATGTCGTATTTATATTGACGCATCATCAGTTTTTTTTAAACTTTTGACTACGAATGACTTATGAATATCTCAAGACTGACTTCCGGCTAAAGTGTGATATACAGGGGTGAGATGGAGAGGGCTCAGAGGGGCTCGCGCGAGCCCCTTGTTAATTTAAGAGAAAACAATATTATCAGATCAAATAGGTCAGAACTAACGGGTAACCGTCTTGTAGCTCGCAATATTATAAGTCTTGTATCTTAAAATTTTATTTTATGTTGGACGAGTGGTCAACGTCGTTGGCTTCGGTTACGGAGGGCACGGGTTCAAATCCCGGTACGGACAGTTTTATAAATTGATTTTTCAATCGATTTGTGAATTTATGTTCGAAGGCTTGGATGTATTGTGATGTCTTGAATTCTCCCCTCCCGCCCATCCTATCCTATGAACGGGGCGTATCGAGAGCGATTAGCTAACCAGTAGTACTGTCATAGCCCTACCCTTCTATTCTTACTCTCTTTGGAAAAAGAGAGGTTGACCGACTGAGTAACAATCAGTTCTCGTAGAAAAAACACTTCTGTTGAGGTAAACTCAACAAGGAGTTCATATGCTTCACATTGGGAGCGGACATGGTAAAAAAATAAAATTACGAGCGCTTTGTTGTAGTCACTAAAACTATACGCTTAAATACAATCGACACATTGTAAATTATGTATTATATTTGTATTAAAATTTCTCTTTTTATTATGTAGGATCTATATGTTCAAATTGAGTTGTCAACCCCTGTTATGTTTTTTTTTAATCCGTCAGTATCTCATAATATAACTTTGAAGCGTCACAAATTGCGAATCTATAAAATTATCGTGGTAGCAAACATAAAAAGCATTCAATTTAGTGTAATAAGTCAGTAATAAACAGGGCTTCGAACCGGAACGGAACCGATATATATTTTTTTACTTGAACAAAAAAAAATAGCGGTTCAAAGCCCTGGTAATAAATCGATTGAATTTACTGTGACCGCCTAGCACTATATAATCGTCCATCGTGTCTGTTATCAAAAGACGACATAAACAATTTATTATTAAATCTCATCGTTTTTTTATGTCGCATAAACGTAAACTGTTGGTGTCGGACGTGGCACGTGTCATACGTCACTTGGACCCCTATTAAAAGCGTCGAGCCGCTTTTCTCGCGCCAAATTAAAAATACGCGCCAAACCAGGAACGGACGAGGATTTTGTTAAATTTATGTTTTTGTTCATTTGAGTTGCGACGTGATGTCTGATTAAATTGTAGTTTTTTTTTATATACAAAAATAGGCACCGTAATAAATTGTTCATTCTACGTAGCGTATTAGTAATACTATAAAAATATACAAACGTTACCGTCATGGTAACTAATCCGTAACGAGCTTAGTAAATAGCAAATATACGAGGCTTAGAATTATCGATGTTATCCTCTGTCGCTTAAATGTAATATTTAAAATTCAACTTAGGCATTTTGTTAAGGAAACAAATTAAATCAATTTTTGGTCAGAATAAAAATATTATACGGTCAAAATATTTAATAACAATTTTGGTTGGTAGGTTAAGTTAGGTTAGGTTGTTTTTTTAAATTTCATTGAAATTATGACAATTTATTCTGACCGATAAATTATGACCATTTAATATAAATTCTGACCAATGTTCTTTAAACTCTGACCAGAAAAATACGAGCCTTTTGTTAATTGAACACTTGGTATGCCGTCAATATACACTGATTTTTTTGTACACGATTTCGAAATAACACAATGCAAAAAAAGATAAATTCGTCTATTGTCTCACAGTGACGGCGAAGACGAATTATTTTTTTAAATAAAATCAGATATAGTAAGCAATAATGAATTTTATTTTTTGATATCCTGAATTGATTTTTATGCAAGAAAACGTATCCACCATAAGTTCAATACTAATTGAACAATATATAACAGTAGACCAGAAAATGCGGCCCTTCATTGTGTCAAGTGCGGCTTATACTTGATATAGCAATTAATTTTTTTATTGCGTTGTGGAAGGCGACTGTGAAACAGCGGTTGCATACAAATAACGGGTGATGGTGGGACAATCAACATCAAACTTACAATTAAGATTTGTGTAAAAATGTAATTAAATTTGATTTTGTGTATTTAGTACTTCGTGAGAACGTGACTCCGCACTTGGGTCACATGGGTGAGAATCTTGCGGGCCGCAGGTTGCCGACCCCTGATTTAGATACTCACCCTTTCTAGAGCTCATTTGATAAATAATGTTTTTTTTTTTACTAATTGTTGTTTCTCCCGATGGCGGAAGTCTAACTTCTGATGATGCCAAAAAAGCTGACCCATGCAGCCGCGCAATATCCCCAAATAAGCGAAACCGAAATAAAATCCCTAACAAAGTGAAAAAGTGTATTTATTGAAACGTAAAAGGGGTGTGTTGGCGTCGATTCTGTTTTTGTGTTTCATTTGCGAAATGAAATAAAACCTGCTCACGTCCGCCGATAAAAATGTTTCGTTCTGCCCGTCATTCACATGCGCCCCACCCCACCGCACCCCTCGCCATAAACCCCTTAACGCCGCCATACCTCACCTTGGTGCCGAGTCGCATCTGAATGGGTTGAGCTATTTTAATCACAATTTTTCCATCACTGAATTTTTGTCAATCGTCTCTTTTATATTAGCAACATAATATCGTATAATATACATATCGACTGTGGAAGGGAAAAAGGACGTAACCCACACATTTTAAAGGAGGCACAAAAAACGTGCTTTGATGATTTTTAACCATATTTAAATTATGAAATAAACACAACCTTGAAGTGCATGGAAACTGGTGTTTATTTTCATATTACTTGTTATTGTATTTAATCCATTTATGGAAACTTCGACGGCCGAATTTTATATAAATATATTTGTTTTCTTAATGTTTATAAGAAAATGAAACCCATTATATAAAAATTATGTAAGACTTTCGCTCACATGTACAAATTCGTTATATTTCACTCTATTTCAAAACTTCGGAAAAATATTTGTGGGAATGATTCACTGTTTATGTAGTCTGCAGTGAGATTTTGCGTGTGCGCAATTCACGCTTTAACACAATTCGCGCAGTCTTGTTACATATACATTTAATGCAAATTTTTGCGTTTTTGTTATATATAAATATGTCGACTCTGGAAAAGAAAAAGGACGTAAACCACAGTTTTCTCAAAACAGGTTTTTTTCGATCATCACAATGTATCGAACTTGATACACGTTCTATCAAAAGGATGCAAGCCGAAAATGCCGAATTTGTATCTAAATTTAGCTTTTAAGTTTGAAAAATATGACCTTGTAAAAAAATTATACCAAGAAAAAACACTTAAATAAAGGTTTTTCCTAGACAATTTCTTTAATAAATATTATATTATGTCAATTAAATACCAGTTTAGAAGTCTCCATGCACTTCAAGGTTGTGTATAATTCATAATTTGCATATGCTCCAAAATCATCAAAACACGTTTTTTGCGCCTCTTGTAAAATTTTATATGTGTGGGTTACGTTTTTTTCCTTTCCAAAGTCGATATAATACATTAAAGTATATCTCCCGTTTTGTATTTTTTTTTAATGTGAAATATTTAAAAAAATACCCAGCTCAACTCTTTCGGTTCGTTGCATTCCCAATAATCCTCATAAGTAAGTCTTCCCACAAAGAATATCGAACCCGCAACCGTTCCCCGCCAGTCAAGTGCTCACTTACTCGCTGCACAAAGAGCATGGATGATACTATCGGATTTCACTTCCTTCATTCTTTGACGGGTCGCTTGTTTTTCTATACATCTTGCTTGTTATTATTTCAGCTTTTTCTTCGTTCTTATGGGACCGACTTCGTTTTATATCGCATCCCTGAGTGAAAGTTCTCAGGATTTTTTTCGTGTAAAAGAAACAAAAAAAGAAAATGTACATTTTAGAACCTTTTTAAGATAAAATTCTAATTTATTTTTGAATCATTCTTTTAAAATATATATTTGTTCCTAATCAGCCGCTGACTGGAGGTATGCCAAAAAACTCGGAGAGTTGCTCAACCTCTCTATTTTTCTAAGAGGGTAAAGTTAAGAGTAGTGTTCCCTCTAAGCCAGTGGTCGGAAACCTACTACCCGCGGGTAATTGAGTTACCCACCAAGAAATTATGATAATATTTTATTATCAAATTGCTTATTAAATAAAACCAAGGAACCACCAACAACAATATTATATATGTGTTTTTGTATTTACACATATGTATCATGCAAACATATTATTTATTGTACATAAATATACAATATGAAAAAATGGTAAAAAAATATGTTTAAATTTTACCCACAAACCAATTTTTTTTTAACAAGTCTCTCAAAAGGTTGCCGACATTGTTCTAAGCCAGAGATGGTGAAACTTTTTCGCAAGTGGGTCAAATTTTATTTAAAAAAAAAAATCATGTCACGGGTCACATAGGATCCCGGGATTGGGATTAGCTCACCGAGGAATTTGAAATCCTCAATTCGATATACTTTTTCCAGATTGTCACAAAACTTGTTTTTCATATTTCTAAAGTTCAGCGGTCAGATAATTTCTCACGCAGTGACCGCGGTCCTGGTCGCCATCCTGCTCAAGCTGTGCGCGTATGCACGCGCACAACTCGCGACCGCGCGCACATGCATTAGAACTGAGCGCACAAAAGTAACACCAGCTTTACCACCACCAGAAAAAAATAATTGTCATTATATAGTGTTGTTAATCATTGTCATTAAAACAAAATAGCCATTTCGTTAAGTAGGTCTAAATACCGCTATGTGGCGCACAAAAATTTAAATTTCCTTTCAAAGTTGCACAGCCAATGTATTCTGCGCACATAACCTTCGGAAAATTAGAGGGAACATTGGTTAAAAGTGTTCCAGCAGGGTTCCCGGTAAATTGCTCGAATGGAAATTGCTCGAATAACAAGATAATCAATTTGTTTCCGTTTGTTTTGTCCGTTTGTTCTGTCTTAGCCCTAGTCTTCTATGTGTTCTGGAAATATATAGAAACAGTTTGAGTAACTAATTAATAATCAGTTCTCGTAGAAACACTTCTGTTGAGATAAACTCCATTAAAAGATCATATGTTCCGCATTTGGAGCGAACACGGTTAAAATAAATACTTACGAAAATTATTTTTATATTTCACTCTCTAAACAAGTGTCGCACAAGATAAAAATGAAATTCGTAGAAAAAGTCGTGAAAAATCGTTTAAATAACCAAACAATTCGAATAATTTGTAATTCGAGCAATTTCCATTCGAGCAATTTACCGGCTACCTTCCAGTAGAGCTTTCTAATCGTTTTCACTACACCCCGTTATATTAAGATTGGAAAAGTGGGAGCAAATTTTAAGACATTACATTATAATATATGAAGTGTACATGCCTTCGAACAGAAATCAATAAATCGATTGAAAAAATGCAGTCGCGCACAAATCTCACGGGTACGAATCTCAATAAAAACAGGATTTTTTCAAACGAATAATCGATATCTGTTCGAAGGCATAAGTGTTTGTGATGTATGAAATTCTCTCCCGTCCTTCCAATCCTTAAATAACGGAGCGAAGCAAGAGTAATTAGTTACCTACTAGTCTTGTCTTAGTCCTGTTCTTTTATTCCTACTCTCTTAAAAAAAGGGGTTGAGCAACTGAGTAAAAAATAATTCTCTTTTACAATCGTCTGTTAAGATATATGGCTATATGCTCCACATTTTTTTATCCATGTCCACTCCCAATGTGTAGCATACATATGGCCTCATAATGGAGGTATCTCAACAGAAGTTTTTTTTTTACGAGAACTGTTTGTTACTCAATCGCTCGACCTCACTTTTTATTTTTCAAAGTGAGTAGTTGAATAACAAGGATAAGGGTAGAACAGGACTAGTGGTTGACTAATCGCTATCGCTAAACCCAGTAATTAAAGGATCAGAAGGATGGGAGGAGAGGAAATAATGTAAATTGACATCGCAAACACCCAGCCTTCGATCACAACTTGGAATTGAATAATTCTCAAATTCACTGTGATCTGACCGGGAATCGAACGCAGACTTGCGTGATCGGTAGAGCAAACTCTAATCAACTGGGCAACAGCAGGCAACAAATCTCTCTCCCACATTACGAGTGAATATGAATTACAAAATATTATAACGTTGTCAAAAATGAACGTATTTTTTTATTATTATTACAAATTAACAATTATTACAAGTCAAATTTTAAATAACAAAACAACTTCAATGTGTTTAATGAATAATGATTTTATAACCATTCTAAAGCAAAAAAAACGGAATTAAAAACATTTTTCCATTTTATATTGAATGTGTGTAAAAATCCGTTCTAAAATAGAATCAAAGTAATATATTTTAGACATTTGTAACATATATAATATAGAAATATGTTCTTTACATCGTAGTATTATATTTTATTTTAAGTATGTTATTCGGTAGTAGTAATGACATAAGGATGACATAAAAAATTGCACATTTCGGGATATATCTCGAAAATAAATCTTCTTTTAGTGAAAATAAAATAAAATATAGGGGCTATAACGAGTCGAATGATGGAAAATGATGTCAGACACATTGAGATAATGAAGCAGAAATAACATTTCTGGAAGACATATCTATATATATATATATATATATACAAATATACTTATCGGCTTTTTTTCTTCCTGTAAGTACCGAAAAATGTCGTTCGGATTGGGAAAAAGGGAATTTTGCCCTATGACATATTTTATAATAAAACGAAATCTTCAGAGCGTAAAGAATGGTAAGAACGAAGAAATGATTATTAAAATAATATTATTTTACAGAAATTTAGTTTTTATTTTGGATACAAATTTATCCCTTTTTAAATAGCGCATGTTGTTGAGACACGTGTTTCGCACAAGCGTAAATATCAAAGTATTGTCTTATTATGAGACAAATGACCAGCAGAGAATCCAATTAGAATATTGAAGGTTAAGTTATTAATTATGTTCTTAACGTTGTAATTTTTCAAAAGCAGCCATAGTGTAAAAACAAAAGACTCGTGTAGTATTAATATGAAACGATCAAACGAATCAAAAAAAGAACCCGATTACTCGAGTGTAAGATTCGCGAAAAGGTTTAAATAATAAAGAATATTTCACATGTTATCTATAATTTCACTTTTCGGGTATTCACTGTCAATACTTGGTGGAAAGGCATTATATTAATAAAAACACAATATTTCTTTGTACTTTATTCCACCTTATTAAAAAGGTCAGGACCGGTTTCCCTCATTGCGAGCATTGTCAACTGATAAGAAAAATAATAGGGTAAAAATATCAGGTTGCTTTGCCAAAATTGATTGTTTTATTTGTTTAAAAGATGTCTGGTAATTTAAATTAAATACTAAAGTCTAAATACCAAAAGAAGTGCACAATTTATAAATGATCTAATATATTAAAATGAATGTTTGTTTGTTCGTACTTTATGCGTTAGCACGCCGCTTATCCGATTGCAGTAAACTTTGAAAAACTTTTTGCTTGCGCTTCCGGGAAGGTTATGGGTATTATATATAAAAAAAATAATGTTTGTATGTCTGCCATACAGTTCATTTTGACAACGTATGCTTGCACTTGCGCGAAGGTTATAGTAAAATTAAATTACAGTAGTTGGCGCGTGTGTCGTACCATAGACAATTGGCAGCAAACGTCAAACGGACAGAAAAATAAAAAATACACTTCAATAAACACAATTAAAACACAAACATTTTCTTTCTTTGAGTGGCATTGCAACGCTTGCCGGGAGTCGGCTAGTAATATACGAATATTTCACCCCGATTCGATCTTTGGACTGAAACAAATAGACTATCGCGAAAAAATATATATCACATACAGTTGTTAAAATGAATGCAAAAAAAAAATAGCACGGCACATTGGCTAATATTACATTATCAACTGTCTTCGCGTATAACGTACGCCTTTTATTTCCTGCATGCAGCGGATTTGAACACCTACAGTGGATGCATCATACAGTATCCATTTACTTACTTACTTTTCCATTTCCTTTGGCAAAATGTACTCACGGCTTCCTTTGGCGACGTATTTGCTGCGAAGTCGTTGGGGGTAGAAGATATCCACGCTTGTATTACACGAAATCATAGCAACTAAATATAATAATTGTAGTATTGTACATTATAATGTTTTTCCTAACTCGTGTCGGTTTTGATTAACCATAGCCGGTCCTAATTTGGAATGACTCAAGTTGACCAATATCGGAGAATTTTTCGGGACTGTAGAGTCGATACAAAATAAGAAATCTTCGACTATGACTTTGAGTATATTTATTTTGTAGGCTTTTAAGTAGCAAGCAGTGACGCCAATTTTGATCGTAGCGATTTCAACATACATTTTTTTTTAAAGGACTCAAAAGTTGTGAGGTTTCTTACGAGTTCGAATACAGTTTAAGCAGTCTGACTCACTACTCAACATTAATAATTTTTAAGCTTAGTTGGTAAACAAAAAAAATGCAACAAAAGGTTTAAAAAAATCATTACAAAACTGTTTTCAATGTTGGTGCAAAAATATTTCAATTATTATTTAAAAAAAATAATGATTAATGATTTGTTATTCCAGGAGAAATTAAAAAGTAAAAACATTCAATGTATCTCCTATACAATTTACCAAAACTTACTCTACATACTTTCGTCTTCAGCTGACGAAATATTTCCGTTACGTATGTAAGCCGTGATATATATAAATACAAGTGTTGAAATACTCCATCTAGTAAATAACAAACGATTGAAATGAACAGTTAGCTAAGAGTTCTTGAAAATTGAAAGAATCCTTTACAGAAATGAGACAGGCGGCTCACCAATGTTTATAAATATATTTTGTTTGCTTGTTTTCTTTTTAATAATGTTCGCTCCCAATGTAGAGCATATGGCCTCCTAATGGAGGTATTCCTTTTTTTTCTACGAGAACTATTTGTCACTCAGTCGCTCAACCTCTCTTGTTTTCTAAGATATTAGTAGGGACATAAGGATAAAGCTAGGACAGGACTTATGGTAAACTAATCGATCTCGCTACGCCCAGTTGATAAAGAATCGAAAATGGTACGACATCTATGCTTTCAAACAAAGATACAAGTGAGGCCTGACATGGAAGCCCACAACGGTAACCGCTGCACCATATTATGTCAAGCAGAAAGAAAAATAACAAAATCTCAATTTTGTAATTTTAGATGTTGATTTTTACAATAAAATTTTAGCTTATTAGTAAATAGCTGTACGATAGTTTATCTGAAGATGCTTCTCAAATAAGCGAAAAACGTGTGAAAGTTTGTTACACATCTTTTGTGATAACTGAGTTATCAATTTTAATTTTATAAGATTCAAGAATTCCACGCAGGTTGCAGTCGTGTGTTTCCGTGTGGTATGGTCTTAATTCAGTTGGCTAAACGATTTCTGATGCTGCGCTTATTTACAGCTATGCTGGAATGTACACAATATGTACATATTACATAGAAATGCCCATCCGTTTTCCAGCTGATATTATGTCCTTGCGATCTTCAGGGTATTTTTCTTTATTTATCCTGCTATTGCCACTTCTTTATTCCGGTGTCGGTGTCGGTTCTTATTTTCAATAAAACGCAATAGATTCCAATATAAATAATAGATATAACCTTTTTTTTAAATAAAAAAACAGCAAAAAATCAAAAATCTTTAAAGATTTTTTGAACCATGGCCACTCACAATGTGGACCACATATTCTACTTATAGAGTTTATCTCAACGGATACGATAACTGCTTGTCATTCAATTACTCAACCTCCATTTTTTTCAAAAAGATTAGGGATAAAAGGATAGGGCTAAGACAGGATTAAAGGTTAGTTAATCGTCCTCGTTTTTTTTTTTTTTTACCATGTCCGCTCCCAATGTGGTGCATATGGACTCCTAATGGAGTTTGTCTGAACATAAGTGTTTCTACGAGAACTGCTTGTTACTCGGTTGCTCAACCTCTCTTTTTCTAAAGAGAGTAGGAATAGAAGGATAGGGCTAGGACAGGACTAGTGGTTAGCTAATCGCTCTCGATACGCCCCGTTCATAGGATAGGATGGGTGAGAGGGGGGAATTCAGGACATCACATACATCCATGCCTTCGGACAGAAATTCATATATCGTTTGAAAAATCAATTTATAAAACTGTCCGTACTGTGATTCGAACCCGTGACCTCCGTAACATCCCCGGTCAAAGCAACGATGTATAATACATCATTTTAAAATGTTAAGTGACTAAAAATCTCTTTCATATTAAAACTAAAAATCGTTTCATATAGCAATAGAAAATTTGTCTGATTAATACCTGCCAGATGTTTCAAAACATAAATAATTTAAATTCAATTAAGAAACGAACTTTTAAAAATACTTTACTCAGCGACACTATAAATCACGTGAAATAAATGCGTCTGATAGTTTAAATTATTATACTATTACATTTATATTTTTTCGATTTTCTTTAGCGTTCCAAGAAAAGCGAGAATTTTCCGATAACTCCTGGATGCCTAAGTTAATGAAGCGAGTTTTCCGAGCTAAAAAGAAAATCGGGAAAACTAGAGTTGCGAGCGTGAAGCAGCTGGAAAACTTTAATCTTTGCGTCGATAGATTTTCAGCGAGAAATATAACCACTTAAAGTAAACTTACTTATCCTACGGAGAAAAAATATAATTGATTTCTGATTGAAAGAAATCGAAAAAAGCGATAACTATGTAAATTTTCGTATTATTACGTAAAAAACAAGTTGGCTGTTTTCATGACGAAGTTAAGTGAGGCTTTATTGGAAATCACAGTGGACGAGTTGAAGCTCTAGGCGTCCGTATCAATTTGTTTTCGATTTAACACAAATCAATACTTGTATGTAATATGTACTATACATTTTTCAATCGGTTCATAAAAAAGTGTTGTGGGGTTGTAGTCGAAGAGTAATGAAGTAGTGGTGTATTTTAAAGAAAGTCGTATACAATATATAAGCTCCACCTTCCTTTTAAATAACCATTTTTTAAAATTAATTATTACAAATAAAAATAGTGTATTTATTGCATAAGAAGTGATAATGAATGAGTACGATTTGGACGAAGGTGAGAATGCAGATTTTTTCTCGTATTTTTTTAAATTCGTTTCAGTGTACTACATTTATTTTTGTTAATGTCTTACAATACCACCTTTGATGCATGCCACGGATGTTTAAATTATAAATTGTAAAACGAGCTGTGAAATAATCTTCTCTTGACCCTTTTTTTCTATCCATGTCCGCTTCCAGTGTGAACCATTTATGACCTCCTAATGAGTGTTTTCAACAAATGTTTTTCTACGAAAAATGCTTGATACTCAGTTGCTCAACCTCTCTTTCTTTCGAAAAAGGAGGAATAGAAAAGATAGAGCTAGAACATGACTAGTAGTTAGTTAATCGCTCTCGCTACCCCTCGTTAAATATTCGCCCGAATTGGGAGTATCCGAGGCAATTTTTAGACATCACAAACATCCATGCCTTTAAAGAGATATAACATACTATTCTATATTATAACATTCTTTTCTATTCACTATTATTATGTAAAATTTGATTAAAACTTTCCCTACAGTGCTAAAGAATACTTTCAATATTTTGCTGGGCCTTTATGAACCAAGCGAAGAACATGCTTTTTTAAAAATATACGTCCTGGGTTTTTACTGTCCACCAAAGAGCGATAAGTGTTAAAACATGTTTTTTCACTTGGTTCTTTAAGGGCCAGCAACATATCTGAAGTATTTTTTAGTGTTAATAATATCGACTGTGGAAAAGAAAAAGGACGTAACCCTCAATTTTCCAAAACAGCTTTTTTTCGATAATCACAATGTATACAACTTGACACACATTCTATCAAAAGGATGGAAGCTGAAGATGCCGAATAATTATCTAAATTTAGCTTTTAAGTTAGAAAAAGATGACCTTGTAAAAAATTAAAATCAACAAAAAACACTTAAATAAAAGTTTTTCCGAGACAATTTCTCTAATAAATATTAGGTTATTTCAATTTAACACCAGCTTAGAAGTATCCGTGCACTTCAAGGTTGTGTATAATTCATAATTTGCATATGTCGAAAAATCATCAAAACACGTCTTTAGCGCCTCCTGTAAAATTTGATATGTGTGGGTTACGTCCTTTTTCCTTTCCACAGTCAATATGTAATTGACCTGGCAGAATGTCATCGTTCCCACTACGTTTATTTGTTTACATAACCAGAAAACTAAATAATACGAGTAGAGTGGATTTACTTTTCCAATACTTGCCTAATACTCATTCTTCTTTTTGTACCTTTTTCTATCTAAGGCTTGGGAATAAATTGCACTATGTCACTATCACGTGTCAGTCGATTTGGATCACAGACACTTTGATCAAAAAAGCAATTACTAACCTAATTTTTAAACATTTCTCGCTGCTTTTGAATAAAATGTTGTAGTTTATTGTAAACATTTTAAACTATATATTCCATCCTGAGACCCAAATTTATTTAAATTACCACCCAATCACAATGCTTTCTATACTGGGCATCTGACGTCACCAAGACCGTATTTGCTCTACTTGATACTGATAGAGCTCTCCAAGTCAGCAGTAGTCAACCTGTTGAAAGTCGCGGACCATCTTTATAAAAATAATATTCTCACTACCTGGCAATTAGGGCTTAAACAAAAACCGACTTTGGAAAAAAACCGGTTTTCGAATGTCAATATTCTTTGGAAACCGGTTTTATCCAATTTTCGAAGATTTTAAAAAAATGGATAATTCAATTAAAATAGCGAGAAAAAATTCAAATTTTTATGTTTTTTTTTTTTACCATGTCCGCTCCCAATGTGGTTCATATAGACTCCCAATGGAGTTTGTCTGAACATAAGTGTTTCTACGAGAACTGCTTGTTACTCAGTTGCTCAACCTCTCTTTTTACAAAGAGAGTAGAAATATAAGGAAAAGGCTAGGACAGACCTAGTGGCTAGCTAATCGCTCTCGGTACGCCCCGTTCATGGGGTAGAATGGGTGGGAGGGGGAATTCAAGACATCATATACATCCATGTCTTTGAACAGAAATTCATAAATCGATTGAAAAATCAATTTATAAAACTGTCCGTACTGGGATTCGAACCCGGGACCTCCGTAGCGGTAGCCAACGACGTTGACCACTCGACCACACAGGCGGCATATACATAATAATACACAAGAAATAATTTAGCGTTTTTCCTCAAAAAATATGATTTAAGAAAACACAAAGCGTCCACCAATCGTTTTGTAACAAAATTTTCTGATATCGAAAATACCCTTCCGCTGGGTAATGATGTGGGGCATATGGTCTTTGAGCCATCAAATAAAAGATTCAATTTTTCTCTTCGTTTGTTTATAGACTCGTTTATGGAAAATTCGGCACAACCGGTAACGAAGTTGAAATACCGGTATTCGAATGTCAAATTTAGCTAAAAAACCGGTTTTGGAAAACCGACAAGCCCTACTGAGAATGCTGTTTTTATCTCAACCATTTTACAAACAGAGAATAAATTATGATGTAACAAGTTAAAACTAGTCATATTCGTTGAAATTTGTCGAGTAAAATAAAATATTTAAAATTTCTAATGTCAAGGTTCACCGTTTGACATTTTTTTTGTGACCAACAAATAAGTATTTCCTATTATTTGAAGTTAAGAATATACACCCGGGATTTGGCTTGGGTTGTGATATTCACGGGATCAAATCCCAGTGCGTACAGTTTCTTTGATTGATACTTTAATCGATGTAGTGGATTTGTGTTCGAAAACATTAATGTCCGTGGTAGATAAATTCCATTTAACTCATCCAATCGTTACTGGGCGTGGCAAGAGTGACCTAACTTACTAGCCCTGTCCTAGACCTATCGTTACTCTCTGAGACTGAAATATTTAACCGCATCTAAACTAGCATACAAATTCAATGGGGGGTAATATTAGTTTTATTCCTCTTATTAAAATTTGACTACAATAAATTAATAAAATAAAATATTCATTTGTAATAATTCCACTGTTATATAAAAAGATCAGAACCAATTTCGCTCACGACCAGCATTATCATCAGTTGATAATGCTCGTCATGAGCGAAACCGGTCTTTATCATCAAATATATAAAAAAGAATGTTTGTATGTTCGTATTTTATGCGTTGCCACACCGCTCATTCGATTGCAATAAAACTTTAACAAACTTTTTGCTTGCACTTCCGGGAAGGTTAAAGGCATAGTAAAATTAGCTTACGGTAGGTCTTATGTATAAAAATCAATGTTTGTATGTCTGCCATACAGTTCATTTTGACAACGTATGCTTGTACTTGCGCGAAAGTTATAGTACAATTAACTTACAGAAAGTGGCGCGTGGGTCGTACCACAGAAAATCGGCAGCAAACGTCAAACACACAAATAAAACATGCACTTCAATAAACACAATTAAAACACTAAACACTTTCTTTCTTTCTTTGAGTGGCACTGCAACGCTTGCCGGGAACCGGCTAGTAATTAATAAGATGGGGCTGGTGGGACAAAATCACTCAAATGACCCGCGGGACATGGTTTGAATATCCCTACCCTAGGTCTTCACGCTTAGTCTGCCTCGGGTTTGAGACGGAAGTTTAATCAGGGACTTAAACAGCTGTTGAGGAGATTTCAACAATCTATCTATATACAAGTACTTAAAATGAACATATTGTATGTGAACTCGGTAAACCGTTGACAAGGGACTATTGCTTTATTTAGAATGGGTTCTTCAGGCTATAACTATGCTTTATGTATTTATGGGCATTAATTGGTGGATAGAATAATGGGTATTGTCAAAGATATTAAAATTTTTAGTGAAGTATTATTGAAAGTAGTGTCGCCGGCAACTGCTTAGAGCAGGGCTGTGGAGTCGGAGTCGCGGAGTCGCGGTATTTTGGCCGGAGTCGGAGTCGTGAAACATGAGCAGCTCGATTTTTTTTTGAAAAATATATTTAACGATGTGTATTTAAACAAAATAGTCAAAAGTGTTAACATTTTATGATTGACCGACTAAAGATGATCTGATGGTATACATATATATGTAATTTAAAATGAAATTATTTAAAAATTTCCTCGGAGTCGGAGTCGTCTTTTTTTCACGTGACTCCACAGCCCTGGCTTAGAGCTTGCTCTATCGATCACGCTTGCCTGGGTTTGATTACCGGTAAGATCACAGTGAATTTGAGAATTATTCAATTCAAAGTTGTGATCGAAGACTGGGTTTTTGTGATGTAAATTCACATTATTTCCTCTCCCATCCCATCTGATCCTTTAAAAGCTGGGTGTAGCAATAGCGATTAGTCAACCACTAGTCCTGTTCTATCCTTATCCTTCTTTCCCTACTGCTCACTTTGAAAAAAGTGAAGATGAGCGACTGAGTAACAAATAGTTCTCGTAGAAAAAACTTCTGCTGAGATACTACCATTAGAAGGCCATATGCTCCACATTAGGAGCGGACATGGTTAAGAAAAAAGTTTACATTCCCACGTCGGTTTTCGTCATACAAAAGTAATGTCAAGAATAGAATATAATATAAGGAAAAAAAAGCTTATCCGAATAAATCATATTTGAAATCTACTGTTCATGTACTAAAGCAACTTGGGTGGGGAACCTTTTCATATCTAAAGTACAGATTCATTTATCTGATTCAACATAAGGCCGCAGTAAAGAAAACGTTGACCCCCCCACTTTTTTTTTCGACTGTCGAACTTATTATGGTTTGATTACGCTCTTTTTTCAAACGCTTGCGTATAATTTTTTGATCAAAGTGAATATTTTGATAAAGTCAAAAGGTCGCATCAGAGTAGCCAAGAGGCCGCAGGTTCCCCTCCACTGTACTAAAGTCTTGGAGATTTTTTTTCGAACATTTTAACATAACTTTTAGGGTGTTCACAGTCAATACTTGGTGGAAAGGCATTATAATATAAAATAAAATAAAATAACTTTGATTATTCCACGTATTGTGTTAATACTTAAGTACTTAAGCAAGCATTTGCGAAAGTAAGTCTGTCTGAGGATGCCTCTGAAAGAGGCAAAACACGTGTCACATTTTGTAGCACAATACGTGGAATAATCAAAGTTATTTTATTTTATATTAAAATGAACTTCCACAAAGTTACCGCCGAATCCATCGAAAGTAGAAAGGCATTATATTAATAAAAACACAATATTCCTTTGAACTTTATTTCAATTTATTTAATAGGTCAGGACTGGTTTCGCTCATTGCGGGATTGTCAACTGAAGTTGAAGTGTCAGTTCAAGTTCATCCGTGCACTTGAACGCCTGAAGATGCCGAAAGGCTAAGCCCGGGGGTCGTTAGTGACAAAACTCGTGGGAATGTACATAATTTGAACGATTTAAATTTGACGCATATACTTTTTATTCAGATTTTTATTATTCATGTGGCCTTCCATGTGGTTAATCCAGCACAGGCGACAAAAACAAAAACGTATTCTAATTGTCATTTCATAATACATAGTGACATTGGATAGATATTTTTTAGTGTAACATTAAAAAAACTCTTTTCAATTTACACATTTTGCTGACGTAATATTTCCTTAAAATCGATGTTAGTCAGAAAACGTTAATAATTGTTATTGTCACAATTTACTCCTTGCTCATTCACGTCACGTTTGTCATCCCGCGTAAATATGAGCTGCCAGCGTTATTATTTCCTAACAATGCATTCATTTGTTAAGTCTTGTTTACTCTCTTATGCAACTTGGACGAAAACATCTTACATAGGCTTCTCAAAATACCAACGAATTAAATTTTACCCGTTCAATTTTTGTACATTCCTCATGTTTTGTCATTAGTGATCCAAAGTTTGACTTTCGGTACCGGCGCGTGTGTCGCACCATAGACAATCGGCAGCAAACGCCAAACAGACCGAAAAAGAAAATATGCATTTCAGTTAGCACAATTAAAATACAAACACTTTCTTTCTTTGAGTGGCATTGGCGGCTGGGAACCGGATAGTAAGTATATCAACTGTGGAAAGAACCCACACATATCAAATTTTACAGGAGGCGCAAAAACGTGTTTTGACGATTTTGTGGCTTATGCAAATTATGAATTATACACAACCTTGAAGTGCATGAAAACTTCTAAACTGGTGTTTAATTGACATAATCTAATATTAATTTAAAAAGTTGTCTAGGAAAAACCTTTATTTCAGTCTTTTTTCTTGGTTTTAATTTTTTACTAGATCATCTTTTTCAAACTAAATTTAGATACTTACTTGGCATTTGCAGCTTGCATCCTTTTGATAGAACGTGTATCAAGTTTTATACATTGTGATTATCGAAAAAAACCTGTTTTGAAAAAACTGTGGGTTACGTCATTTTTCCTTTCCACAGTCGATATGATAAAATAGTTAATACATAAACGATAAAATAAAAAAAATACCACCTGTTTAAAGTTTGAGAAACTCTTCTTTGGTCAATATTTTGGACACAAAACAATTAAAATAAACGCAGCACAAAACAATTATTTTGTACGCATTAGGAAAGAGTACAGAGCAATTACTGTTTACCATATTGGCTCCTATTGACAAATACATAATTTGTGACACCTTTCCTACGCTCGTAACAATTTCGGATAACGATTAAATAAACTTTTCGAATTTACAAAGTTGTTACTTTGCGCAATTTTTTTTCACAAATGTGAATTTCGACAACCAACGTCTTTCGTTTTTAACCCTTCCCTTACCATGCAAAAAAAAAACACAAGCTCCTGAGCTGTGTATCCGTTACACATCAGGCAAACGGGAGTGAATCATGTCAATTATATAGCACTACTACAGCAGTACTACATATAATTGTCATGATTCACTCCTGTTTGCCTGATGTGTAACGGATACACAGCTCAGGAGCTTGTGCTTTTTTTGCATAGTAATGGAAAGGTTAAGCACCCTCGGGCGGGGCCTCTTTACGACGACTGTTCGGTTTAGATTGTTTATAAGAAGCTAGAACAGGACTAGTTGTTTATAAGTATGTCGCCTGCTGTGGCCCAGTTGGTAAGAGCTTGCTCTTCCGATCACGCAGGTCTGGGTTCGATTCCCGGTCAGATCACAGTGAATTTGAGAATTATTCAATTCAAAGTTTTCATCGAAGACTGGGTGTTTGTGATGTCAATTCACATCATTTCCTCTCCTCCAATCCTTCTGATCCTTCAATAACTGGGCGTAGAATAACGATTAGCCAACCACTAGTCCTGTTCTAGCCTTATCCTTCTTTCCCTACTCACTTTGAAAGAAGTGAGGTTGAGCGACTGAGTAACAAACAGTTCTCGTAGAAAAAAATCTGTTAAGATACCTCCATTAGGAGGCCATATGCTCCACATTGGGAGCGGACATGGATAAAAAAAAAAAAGTTAAGGATCTATTGTGTATTTTTAAACAAACACGAATGAAATATATATTTATATGTATGTATGTATATTATGAATGAGAAGATTTTTTAAAATATGGATCAAGTTGTAAATCATGCACTAGAAAAGTAGAATAAGATGTTATGTTCTAGCAGGGACGTCCCGTGGGCATAGGCGAGTAGGCAGTTGCCCAGGGGCGGTAAGTCCTAAGGAGCGGCAAATGATCATAGATTTTTTTAAATGACAAAATATTTTTGACACGAATTTCGTTTAGAATAAATATCGACTGTGTAAAGGAAAAAGGACGTGACCCAAAGTTTTTTCAAAACAGGTTTTTTCCGATAATCACAATGTATCAAACCTAATATACGTTCTATCAAAAGGATGCAACACTTACACTTAAATATATAAAAAAACATGTATTTTGGCTTCAAAAAGATAATTGGAATACTAAAAATGTCTTTAAATTATTGTTATATCATACGATTTACATATAAATACTTAATTTTAATGTTGGTCTTTTAAATCTTTGCGAATGTTTAAAATATTCGCCATTCCCACAACACTTAATTCACAAAATGATTGCTGTAAATAACTGTAATCATTTTTTTTCTAAATAAAGATAATAGCGCTGTACTAGAAGCATTATCATACAAACACACGCTGCATTCGTATCTATTGTCGGGATTCAAACCTTGAACCTTGGGCGTGAGAAACCACACACCGACCTCGCTTAGCAGCAACAGAAATGCCATTTTTACTTGTCTTGTGTATTATATTCTTTACATAGCTAACGTTTACGTTAAGACAAGATATTAATTCTTTAGATGCGTCAAAATTTTTCGTTTACATTTTCTTCGACAGCATATACATAATTCGACTTAAGAATGGAAAAACGATGTAACCCACAGTTTTTTCAAAACAGGTATTTTTCGATCATCACAATGTATCCAACTTGATACACGTTCTATCAAAAGGATGCAAGCTGCAAATGCCGGATTAGTATCTAAATCTAGCTTTTAAGTTTGAAAAAGATGACCTTGTAAAAAATTAAAACCACGAAAAAAGACTGAAATAAAAGTTTTTCCTAGACAATTTCTTTAATTAATATTAGATTATGTCAATTAAACACCAGTTTAGAAGTCTACATGCACTTGAAGGTTGTGTATAATTCATAATTTGCATAAATAGGTCTCAAAATCATAAAAATACGTTTTTTTTTGCCTCCTGTAAAATTTGCTATGTGTGGGTAACGTCCTTTCCGCAGTCGATATTTTTAAGCAATATTTATTATAGGGCTTAAAATGTTTTCTTTTATTTTTTTGGCAAACCCATTCATGTAGGATTTAAAAAATGACACCACAAACATTCATTCATTCAAATAGGAAACATAATCGATTGAAAAAAATGCTGTTCACACTGGGAATCGACCCCGTGAGATATGTCACGGAAGTCATCGACGTTGACCACTGGACTACGATCCCGCTTGAGTTTTTTAACGTGTGTTGTAGATATTAGAATTTACATTTGAAAATAATTAATTTGGATTTGCTTCAATTCAGTTAATCAATTCTTAGGTATACGTTTTTATAATGTTAAGGACCCAAAAAAATGCTCTAAGCTCTACTGTTTCTGCATAGTTTCATTCTA
Organism: Himalopsyche anomala; assembly: GCA_031772345.1. Classification (NCBI taxonomy): domain Eukaryota; kingdom Metazoa; phylum Arthropoda; class Insecta; order Trichoptera; family Rhyacophilidae; genus Himalopsyche; species Himalopsyche anomala. The sequence continues at coordinate 727,900 of CM062840.1, forward strand.
AAAAATCGTAATAATTTCAATTAAATTTGAATCGTTCACACTATGTACATTCTCACAGATTTTGTCACTAACGACCCGGGATTCGCCTATCATCCGTGCACTTGAACGCCTGAAGATGCCGAAAGGCGAAACCCAGGTCGTTAGTGACAAAATCTGTGAGAATGTATGTACATTCAAACTATGTAGTTTGAACGATTCAAATTTAATATTGAAATTCCACCAAGCATCTTCAGTCGAAATCTTAAATTATGGTTATAACTAAAATTGTTACTACCTTTCTTTATATTATGTACCATTCATAACCTTCGTTGACAATAATTTCAGTTGAAACATTATAAATACATTCGTAAATACGGTATTTATAGAAAGAATTAATTATAATTGAGTAACCTTAGGTAAAATCGTGCGCATTAGCGTTCTGATGACTACTATTAAAGTAATTTATCAGGTAGGAAAAATAGACTATCGTTTTCATCTCGACTGACTCGCAAAAAAAAGAAAACGTCACCAGTGACGTTTTCTGCTAAAAAAATATTTTAATACCGCCTACCAATATTAAGCAATTTAATAGTAATTATTTGGTTGGTGTCAAATTTTACATCTTTTAGTTGTATTGTATGTATATTGATTTCAGTCGTGTGCTGGTTTTTTATAAAACAACTTCTTTTCAGATTATCCATTTTGAGACCATACGCTCCTCGTTGGTAGCGGATAAAGAAAATGAAAATACATTGTAACAACAACGTAAATGAAATAACCCGAGTGTCATGGTAAAAACTTACAATGGATCCTCGAAATAAGCAATAGTCAAGAAATTCACTTGGTATCTGAAAAAAAGTAGTTCAATTTATGTAAATGTAGAAAAGATTGATCAACGGTAAATAGTAATAAATGTTATAATAATATAATATCGTTCAAATTATGTACATTCACACACGTTTTGTCACTAACGACCCGGGTTACATGTCACGGGTGAATGTACATAATTTGGACGATTCAAATTTTATATTGAAATTCCACCAAGCACCTTCAGTCAAAATCTTATCATTCAGTTATAAAAGTGAGATGAAGAAGTCTTTGATTGAACAAATGCTGTTCGTACTAGGAATTGAACCCGTGACATCCGTTTGAACGGGACAACAATTTTGAGCATTTGATCCAAAAACCAGACAGCTGTGATTAAATAGTAAATTTGAAAATATTTACTTAAGAAAATAGAGATTTTTAAAAATAAATTGTATACACAACCAAAAATCATAAATTTTTGACTAACGACACAATTTTATCGAAATTGCGATACGTAGAAATAAATAACAAAAGAAATGACTATCCCAACATATTATTAGATATTTTGAAGCAGTCAATCTAATCACTTTTATGGTGTTCACTGCCAATAGGTTTTTGAAGGTATTATTAAAAATATGAAACTAGCTATTGTACTGATTCCAATAAATCTCTTTCATTCTTAAGGTATTACAAACTGTTGTGACTAGTTTTACTTAGTTAGTATCAATAGCCATGTTAAAATAATCATAATTTCTGCTATCGGTCGTCCCATGACGTAATACATTTATTTTTTAACTCCTTTATAAAATAAAATTTTACACGTCACTGAGCAAGGACATTTGATGTTCAAGTAAAATAAATTGCTTAATAATGAGATGTTACGTTGCTTGTGCAGTGGGAGGAAAAAAGTTATAGCGTCGCGTCGTTCTAGAATACGGTCTCCATCATTAGTGCTGATGGGTGACTGTCTGATTGGGAAACTTTATTATTTCCAAGGAGTCTCCATTCAGCTTGGAAGACATGCAATTTAAATTAATCCACTGCAAAGATATTATTATTTGTATTTAAACGTATGTTAATAGCGAGTCACTTATATGTAACCTGTTCTGTGCCGTGCGGCATTAATATGACCGTGCATGGAGGGCCTTGATTTTCTTTCGAAAAAGAAAACCTAATAAATATGTACTTTTTGGACATATGATAATAGTATACCACAAAAACTTACCATATAAATACACGATGGGTAATTTCCGCCATCATTTATCCAAAAACGGAAATTACTACCACGTTAGCATAGCCCTTGCTAACAATAAATTTCAACATAAAAAAAGGTTTTTTTTAAATCGTTGTATTATAGATTACAAAACAATACCTTTTATGTTTAAGTATCACACTATGATTCCAAGAGATGTCACTACGTGCATGATATTTTAAAATTATTAAATACCTTTCTTGTGGCCTTTAAACCGCGTCTCGATCTCAAGTACTGCTTGTAAACACGCACATTTTGTATGACCGGCCCTACGAGCACAACATTGTATGGCGTGTTAACACGTCCGTGGCAGAGAATCGGTTAACTAAACATTAAACTTGATATCTTTTTTACTCCACTTCTTTTGCTACAAATTGTAACAACCACAAACCCACCAATGCTTGCCCTTGAACACGTGTCCATATATCGATAATATTTGACTCGCACATTGATTACACGTCAAAGTTACTCAGTGACTTAGTTATTTTCCACTGTAATTCTATGATGTGTTACTTAGTCATTCTGCCGGATGATTCAATTATCTGGTATCTCCTGTAATGACATTGTTGTTTTCTTTATTCTGTGTATAGGAAAAAAAGAAGGATATTCGGTTAACCTTGTTTGGGGCTCACGCGACATTGGGTACTTAGTAATGTTAATAAGGCGGGATACGAAGCCAGGAGTCTTCAGAAGAAGCTGATGTTATTTAGTAATTTAATAAGCGGTTAGGTCAGATTACATTTGGCCAGAAACTACAACGTGTAGCTCAATCCGCGAAGTGTGAACTGGGCCTGATGCAGCCATGTTCTTCGTTACAGTTATATGAAAATATCTGCCAAGTTGAAATAAAAAGACCGTCAAAAAAGACGTTCCCCGAATTAAAAAAAAACCGTGTTATTTGAAAAAAAGAACAATATTGTGGTACTTAAAATCGTGTAAAAAAGGTACTACACAAAAAACTACACATAATATGATTTAATTTAAGATTTCGACTGAGGCGCTTAGTGAATCTTCAATATTAAGTTTTCTCACTAACAACCCGGGTTTCACCTTTCGGCATCTTTAGGCTTTCAAGTGCACGTATGAAATTGAACTGACATAATAATATGTACTCTATTTTAATTAAGAAAAAAAAACTATTTATCGCTACTTGATTATGTACGGGGTTTTTATGAGGGACTAGACATAAATCGCTTTCATCGATATATTTTTTTGACACGTCTAATGCGTTCGGGTCTAATGAAGCTTTTTGTTTGTTATTACTGTTGTGTTGTTGAATTTCTTGTAATTAAAAATCCGTTTTCCAATTCTGTGATTTTTGACCTTTGTATTAGATCTAATGATTCCTTTTAAGCAGACCGTGTTATTTGAATATCGGGTAAAAAAACCGTGTGAAAAAGAGTTAAGTGCTTATTCTAGTTTGTGAAATATCATTTTATAAATGGCTGATTGCTTACATGAATTTTGGCTTATGCTTTCTGATGTATAGATGAATGGTTATGATAAAGGCATACGCCGAAATAGCTATCTACCATATCGGCTTTGGAAAGGAAAAAGGACGTAACCCACACATAGCAAATTTTACAGGAGGTACAAAAAACGTGTTTTGAATATTTTGGGACCATATGCAGGTTATGAAGTTTACACAACCTCAAAGTGCATGGAGACTTCTAAACTGGTGTTTAATTGACATAATATTAGGTAAAACGGAAAGAAATGACATTTTTTCTGGCGCGTCACTTTAAAATCTGTTTGTCAACGGTTGCCGTTGAGCTAACACGTCGGGGTTGGTATTATTTTAAAGCTCTGTGTGTACTCTTTCCATTTCAACATATTTTATATTTTTTTTGCCGTTGTGGAAAAATGGAGAAGCCTGAGATTGAATAAACACATTTGCGCTGTTTTATGCTGTTTTTATTCGATAAAGGATTAAAACCAAAAAAAGCTACGAAGACCATTTGTGACATTTACGGTGACGTCTTGAAACTTTGAAAGTGCTTTAGATGGTTTCAAAAGTTCAAAAGTGGCGATAGGGAGTTAAAGGACAAACCAAAAACAGGAAGACCCCTCAAAATCGATGATGACGTCCTAAAATCATTGGTGGAAGCTGATCCTCGTAAAATAGTGAAGGAATTGTCACACGACATTGGCTGTCCAATAACAACTGTGCAAGATCATCTGAAAAGATTGGGAAAAAAAACACAGGCAAGCTCTCTCAAAAACACACACTCTCTCAAACGGCCTTGGAACAAGCGTGACCATCTGTGCTTCTCTATTGTCCAGGCACGAAACGGATCCATTTCTCAGAAAGATAATTACCGGGGACAAAAAATGGGTCTCTTACAGTAATACCAAGGGAAAAAACAATGGCTATCACCAAATCAAGTACCTGTGCCTACTCCTCGGCCAACATTGACGTTAAAAAAGTTTTGTTGTGTGTTTGGTGGGATGTTTCGAAGATAATACATTTTGAATTATTGAAATCTGGTCAAACAGTTACGGCAGAGCTATACTGTGCTCAACTAGAACGATTAAAAGCAGAGTTATTAAAAAAACGATCTTTTTTGGTCAATAACAATAGGCGGATTTTACAACATTACAATGCGAGACCTCATGCGGCAAAAATTACTCAGCAAAAAATAAGAGAACTTGATTTCGAACTTCTGCCACTTCCTTCATATTCACCGGACATAGCACCTTCGGATTATTATCTCTTCAAGTCGATGAAGCATTCACTTCGTGACAAAAAATTTACAAACGCTGACCGGGTGAAAAATCACCTGGATTTGTATTTTGCCAGTAAGTCACCAGAGTTTTACGAAAAGGGTATCAAAAAGTTGCCTCTTTTATGGAGGACGATCAAAGACAACGAGGAAAATTATATAACAGAATAATATTGTATCATTTTTTTTTTAAAGATTTTTTTTGTCACAATAACAAAAAATGTCATTTCTTTCCGTTTTACCTAATATAATATTAATTAAAGAAATTGTCTTGGGAAAACCTTTTTTTCAATCTTTATTCTTGGTTTTCAATTTTAACAAGCTCATTTTTTTCAAACTTAAAAGCTAAATTTAGATACTAATTCGGCATTTACAGCTTACATCCTTTTAATAGAATGTGTATCAAGGTTGATACATTGTGATTATTGAAAAAAAATCTGTATTGAAAAAATTGTGGGTTACGCTTTCCACAGTCGATATGTAAAGTAATATTTATAGAGCTAAAAAATACAAGGATATTTTTATTGAATGTGTATTTTTTTATGAGAATATGTTTTATCAAGTAAATAAAAAAACGTGTTTTCGTTCCTCTATTTCCACAGATGAAGACCGAGAGGGCCACTCGTTCTTAGTCTATGAGTCACTTCTTAAGCCTCTCAAAATATCTAAATCTAGTTTTTGTAATTAACTTCGTTGAAATAATTGAAATAATATACTATAACAAATAAAAATACTTCGCGTTTCTTCGCGAGCAGTAGAAAATATATATCCCTTTAGCCAGTCGCAATTAATCCGATGTCGGTCGGATTAAAGCCATTACACGCGAGGCGGGAAGACAACCATAGCCCCACATCATGGGAGAAGTATGTGATACGTTGCGATGTATAGATTCAACCCTCATTAACTACCCCGCTATTTATCTCACTACGCGTTTCAGTGACGGGCGAGAATAGGGTTCTTAGTTTAATGAGAAAATAGTGAGGCTTTTTAAACACATTATGAATATATACATAGTGTAATCACTATCATCCGGGTAATTCTAGGGATGGCGGGTACGGATAATCCAAAATATCAATTTTTATTTAGTTTAAATGTATGTAAGTATAATATAAAATGCAGGTTAACATTTTTGCTTTTAAGAATCCTTCATTAATTTAAAAATTTATTCTGTATTTTTTAAGTACTATTTTATCGTTGTATTCGAATTAATTTTGGTAGACGATGTCCACTAGAGCAGTGCTTCTCAAAAAAAATCATACCACGGCCGCATAAATCTGAAAAAAATAATCCACGGCTCCCCTCAATACAAAACATTATCTGCGGCGGCCCCCGGAGAAAACCTGATGCCTTCAATTTGGGAAGCACTGCACTAAAGGCAGGCTGGAGAGGGCTTGCGAGAGCTCAAGTTTTACCTAGGCCGTCGAACCCCTTGTTAAAATAAACTGCAATTAGTGACACATATACATATATATACGGGACAATGACCCTTTAAAAGCAGTGGTCAAAAAAAAAATATGAACACTCAAAAATAATTACGTAAAATTATACGGTCATTGGTGTTTTTGTATTATTTTTGTCACTTAAAAAGTGGTTACACGCTTCTGGGGAACAGTGAAATACATAACACTTTCTAGATATGACCTAGCATACAAATCTACTAGCTATCAAATAGCGATCGTATTATTAATTTAATCGAGCCTATTTTATTCCGATGTGAATCATCGTGATAGAATCGCATTAGTTTAATTCAACATCCGTGTTAAATAAAATCTCGTTGTAATTTATTCACTCAAAATAACTTTTTAATACAACCAATCCTTTTTTACGCGATTTATTTTTGCACGATTGGTGTGCATGATGTATATGAGCAGAGATTGAAATACCGGACGAATTTATCGATTCCGGTATTTCATTTTTTTCAGTTGGAATCGCAATACCGGACGAGTAAATAAGTTGTCATATTGAAAAAATCCGACATAAACATAAATGGATGATTTTTGTAAGTAATTTAAAATTTAATATAAAATAAAAAATAACTTCCAGATTATTCCACGTATTGTGCTACAAACTGTGACACGTGTTTTGCCTCTTTCAGAGGCATCCTCAGATAGACTTACTTTTCAAACATACTTTTTCACGTACTCAAGCAAGCATTTGTGAAAGTAAGTCGATCTGAGGATGTCACAGTTTGTAGCACAATACGTGGAATAATTTAAGTTATTTTATATTAAAATGAACTTCCACAAAGTTACCACCGAATCCATCGAAAGTAGAAAGGCATTATATTAATAAAAACACAATATTCCTTTGTACTTATTTCCCACTTTTATTTACCAAGATCAGGACCGGTGTCGCTCACGGCGAGCATTATCAACTGATAAATTCAGTTGAAGTTGAATAAAGTATTTTATATAAGCGAATGAGTTAAAATGAACTTCCACAAAGTTACCACCGAATCCATCGAAAACTTAAAATTTATTTAAACATTATATTATCATTGGAAGGCTCATCACTTCTGATACTTCTTAATATTGATACGGTTCTTTAATTAAAAATATTTCAATTCATTGCGAACTTGTTTACAAAAATATGAGATGATTTCTACACGTAAAAATTATTATTTAAATTATTTTATTTTATGCATAGTATGTTGTATGGACACAAGTATTTTTCTTTCAAACTTCAGCAGATATCGCGTAAGAATGGTGTGAAGTTGTACCGAGTGGTGGTAGATATACAACTAACTACCCTAAGAAAATGATTCTAAGAGAATTTGGAATATTGAGCCTAGACTGTTACCAACCGGCTCAAGTAATACAGTAGTTTATTTTTTTAATCTAAATGTATACTAAGAACTCGCTAAGTCTACCCAGATATAATGGGAAAAAAAATATAGCTATGGCGTATCTGTAGTAAAGTTGTATGCTTGCGTACTTATATAAAGACGAGTCTGCTGAGAATGTGAAACAGCGCACAAATATACAATGAAACTCATTAACTACTTGTATTATTCATTGTTCTTTAAAGCCTTAAAAAGCAGCATTCGCACGTTGAATTGGAGCCTTTTTGTTTGACGAAAAATTATATCTTAGCGAAAAATTACTAAGCTTTCTTTTTTAAACAGTCTTCTGTGCCCTCTAATTAATACATTTCTACTGGGAGGCGTCGAAGTCAATGATAAACATTTCGTATAATTAAAATAAACATACGTATGTCGATGACGTTATTTATTTGATGGTCTGTAAACATTATGCCACCTGTGTGGTCGAGTGGTCAGCGTTGTTGGCTTCGGCTACGGAGGGAACGGGTTCAAATCCCGGTACGGGACAGTTTTATAAATTGATTTTTCAATCGATTTATGAATTTCTGTTCAAAGGCATGGATGTGTGATGTGTTAAATTCCCCCCTATCACCCATCCTATCCTATGAACGGGGCGTATCGAGAGCGATTAGCTTACCACTAGTCCTGTCCTAGCCCTATCCTTCTATCCCTACTCTCTTTGGTAAAAGAGAGGTTGAGCAACTGAGTAACAAGCAGTTCTCGTAGAAACACTTCTGTTGAGATAAACTCCATTAGGAGTCCATATGCTCCACATTGGGAGCGGATATGGTTTAAAAAAAAAACATTATAATTTATTGTTAAATTTGAAATTTATGTACATTCACACAAGTTTTGTCACTAACGACCCGGATTTCGCTTTTCGCAATCTTCAGGCGTTCAAGTGCACGAATGAGGGCACAGTTAAATAGTATACCAATTTTAAATGAGCAGGTAAATCTGCCAAATTTCTCACTCGTGTATCCTATATGTACATAAGTAAATATGATTATAAATTTTCCAGCAAACTAAATAAATATGATTCTTGAAATAACTTCCCTTTGAAATCTGTAAGCATATTCCCATGGGTAAATCCATTTCGCCGGCAATAGCTTTAAACTTAGTAATGCATTTATTAATTATATAAACACGATACATTTCTTTACTAAACGTCAGTTCAAGTTCATCCGTGCACTTGAACGTCTGAAGATGCCAAAAGGCGAAACCCGGGTCGTTAGTGACAAAACTTGTGTGAATGTACATAATTTAAACAATTCAAATTTAATATTGAAATTTCACTAAGCACCTTCAGTCGAAATCGTAATTATTGCTTGTAACTTACTGACGTAATTAAAAGTGATAATTTGTAAAACTTTACGTTATATGCATTGATTGATATGAGCAGTTTATTACCCAGTGACTAAACACTACATTATATATTGTTCTCATTAAATATAAAGCCAAAGTTTTTTTACTAATGTGTCTTATAGGACCTTCTGATTTATTTTCTTGATTTATTTTCTCGAAAAAAGTTTGGGCCGGAAAAGTCACAAACAATAATTCCAATAATGAAGTTATTGTGTTCAACATTATAATAGACAATGGCTCTGTCGTCTGACGATGATGATACACCCAGTTAAGAAGTTCGAATTCAATTATTCGGAGTAAAATGTCCGTCATAAATTTTCATCCGAGATAAGTCGACATTGCTTCTTGGTTCGTAATGAAAGGCAAACTATGGGTCACTTAAAAATGTTTGATGCTGAGGGGTGGCGAGGGCGGAAGAGGAAATATTAAGTGGTTTGCTTTTGCAAGACGTGACCTTTGTAGAAGAGATGATGGGAAATCCCCTAGAGAAATGTGAGAGTAAAATGCTTGTGTTTGGCGTGCAAATGGGTAAAATATTGGGCCGGGAAAAAACATTTAACAAATATGCTACTGTTGGTATTAATTTGAGTTAAGTTAAATTGAAAACAATAAATTTTGATTAGACTTGCCCAAATGATTTTTAACTACAATGCACTTAATTTATAAGTGTCTAAAAGTGAGTGTTTTTAATTTTAAATAAATTCTTTATTTATTCTATTCGATCACTTTTAGGGTGTTCACTGTCAATACTTAGCGGAAAGGCATGATATTAATAAAAAATAAAATATTCCTTTGTACTATATTCCACTTTATTTAATAGGTCTAGACGGGTTTCGCTCATTGCGAGCATTGTCAACTGAAAAGAAAAATATATAAACAGTGCTATTTATACAAAATTAAATTGAAATAAAAGGTGTAAACAACAATTGACAATGAAAATAGTGACTCTATACTTACATAAAATTAAAATGTTTAACACCTATAACATATCATCAAAAAATCATCAAAGATTACTAAGTTTTAAGTGGTGAATGATGCTTATTATAAAGATAATTAAAATTTGGAAATTGTTTAACAAAGTGAAATTCTACATTACTAAAGTAAATAACTTAATGATAATTTTGTGTTTTTCCCGCTTCCAAGTAATAAGTCTGAGTCTGTCTTGTTACACCTTTTATTTCAATTTATTTTTGTATAAATAGCACTGTTTATATATTTTTCTTATCAGTTGACAATGCTCGCAATGAGCGAAACCGGTCCTGACCTATTAAATAAAGTGGAATAAAGTAAAAAAGAATATTGTGTTTTTATTAATACTCAATTCGATTTGCTTTTCCAGCACATTACAGTATTTTTCTGTCCTCTCCTATCGACCATTTTGATATGATGTACAAATATTAGCTAAGAACTTTGATAGTTTCAGAAAGTGACGTTCATTTTGCTACCGAATCCTACAACTTAATTCTATTATATGTACAATTAGATGAATTATTTGTCAATCAGAGATTTTTTGAAATTGCGTGTTATGTGTGATTAGTTGATCTCGAATGACAATACAAAAACTCTTATTTGATCACTTTTAGGGTGTTCACTTTTAATTCTTGGTGGAAAGACATAATATTAATAAAAACACAATATTCATTTGTACTTTATTTAAAAGGTCAAGGCCGGTTTCGATCATTACGAGCATTGTTAACTGATTTTTGAGTAGATTTTATGTAACTCAAATTCTATAAAATATTCTATAAAATAGATAAATCCTTGCATTTTTTGTTTACCACGATTCTTAATTAATTTAAATAGATTTAAATAAATAAAAAAAATAATCCTTTTTCCAACGTTTAAAACAATTCAATGCTGATCACCAATATAAATTTTGATATATTTTCACGTAAAAATGTTTGGAAAACGCTGCAGCAGTGGGTTTCAGAAGAAGCTAATATGTTGTGATTAGGAAAAATTCACGCAATATTGCTTCGGTCAAACAAACAATTGGATCACGTAAGCGGTGCGGGAAATACCGTCGGTGGGTAAACAAACGAAAGAGAGATGTCTACGTCGGATTGATGCTAGTATTAAATAAATACTCGGGTAAAGCACCGCGAAAGAACGGGAACAAATAATAATAATGCAAAATCCTCCGATGGAATGATTTGCGACCCCTGGGGGCTTACGTCAACCTCACACTACATTCACGTGATAGAGGCGACGTAGAAATAACGAAAAACATCAAGATTTTTCACAAAGTATAATTAATTATGTCTGGTTTTCATCTTTTATTTTGGCACTCATTTATTAAATCGAAGACGATAACAATGTTACTACATTGTTAACAAACAAGATTTTGCATAACATCGAATGAGGTGAATTATCTATTCTCTATTGAAGATTCGAAAAAGTGTGCTATAGGGATTTTCTCGAGGTTTTAAAAGTCAAATAATTTGATTAAAATTAAATATTTGCATGTATGTATTTTTATGTATTGCATACACTCGGCGCTTTTTGAATGTACGGACTAGTAAAAATCGCGTTTTCTTAATACAATGTTTAATAATTATTATTTTTCTTATGTAATGGATGTGTGCAATGCTTACGGCTAATTTTTACTAAGAAAGGATGGTAATATGCTCCACATTAGGAGCGGACATGGCTAAAAAAAGTGTATATAACTTTACTGTTATTTATTTTTCGACAGCGTACAAGACTTATGTTTCACCCCCTAATGTAAAGCTTTCGCATACAATTGTAACGCCGATATTTGCTTTGAATTATTTCAATGTAAAACGATTTTTCACTCGTTGTTTCACCAAACATACGCACAATAAAATACAATAGAACTTCGATAATACGAAATAAACTGGGATTAGGAATTTTCGAATAGCTATCGAACCGGATAACCGAGACGAGTAAACAAATGTTTACTGTGAATATTTTTAATAGAAAAAAAATATAGCTCAAATAATATTTTAAGAAAAACTACGCAATGCTTGTTTTGTGAGATATTTATGTTATCATTTATTTACTGAAAGCAAGCTGCCATTTCGGTGCTTGATAAATAAAATATTTTGCAACAGTAAGATAAAATAAAATAAAACGATTTTGATTGAAAAAAGTATGCCAATCGATTTTTGAAAGCTTAACCCAAATCATGAAACACTGTTTTTTTTTGTTGTTGTATATATAATCCATGTCCGTTTATACTAGTTTATTTTAGACCAGTGTCTTATTGTTGGTACAACTTTGATCACCTTCGTAACTGTTGTAGTTATGTGATAGAAGGATACCTACTCACCAAGCTTTTTGATTAACACAATTATTACGTAGGTTCTGATTTATTTTGCAAATTATCTCCTCTATGCTTTGTTCTTATCGTTCCTGTTTTTTCTTCTTCTATAAAACGCTCGATTCATATAGCGAGGCTTGCTTCGTTTCAATTGTATGCAGCGATACATACCTATAATCTAGATCAGTGTTTCTCAACCTTTTTGGGCCAGTGGCCCTTTTTGAGTGTCTCTATTTTTCTGTGCCCCCCCATATCACTGTTTTGTCTTCCCTTAAAAATTCGATTTTCAAAAACCCAGGAGTTAGAGAAATTCCCAAATTTACCAGCGTGGGACCTATACCATATCGACCGTGGAAAGGAAAAAGGACGTACCCACACATAACAATTTTTATAGGAGACACAGAAAACGTTTTTTGATTATTTTAGGACACAGGAAAATTGTGAAATATACACAACCCGGAAGTGCATGGAGACATAACTTAGTTTTTAATTGGCTTTAGCTGATATTTATTTAATGTTTTTTTTTCAAAAAAAACCTTTTTTTGAGTATTTTTTACTCATCACAATTTTCACAGATCCTTCTTTTTTCAATCTTAAAAGTTAAATTTAGATACCAATTCGGCATTTTAAGCTTACACCCTTTTGGTACAACGTGTATTAAGTTGTATACATTGTGATTATCGAAAAAAGCTGTTTTAGAAAAACTGTGGGTTACGTACTTTTTCCTTTCCACAGTCGATAAAGTGTAATATAGGTATTTTAAAAGAAGTTTTTCTACGATATATTTCTGTTATTCAGTTGTTCAATTTCTCGTTTTCGAAGAGAGTAGGGATAGAAGGATAAGGCTAGGACAGGACTCGTGGTTTACTATAGCTCTCGCTGCTAGAAGAATCGGACGAATAGGAAAGGAATTTTCAGAGGTTACAGAAAGAATGCTTTTTGTATAGTGACACATGAAATCCGTCACGGAAGCCAACGACGTTGACCACTACGCCACGGACTCGACTTCTTTCCCATTTAAACGAAAAATTTCACTGGTGCATTTATTTATATTGCGAAGCAACATCAAATAACCAGTCGAGTTAAAATATATCTATCTTACTATTGTGATGTTTGAACTAATGACAAAATCACGGCTTAACCTCTCCGAGCTCCTACAGAGAGCGAGTCCTGGAGGATTAAGCTGTACATTTTTAAAGAATTTGTGTTTGACAGTATATTATGTCAAATTGATACTTATTTACGATGATTCGTTTGTAATTCTATTGTTATACATATTAATTTTGTATTAATTGTATCGTATCTTTCATTTTTTTTTGAAAATTGTAAAACACATGTATTTCTTGTTTATTAAAATTACATAAACGATATTCAAAATCTAAAATTTTCCGAAGAAATAAATAAAAATAAAAGAAAAATCAGAAGATTTCAGGAAAGTTATCAAACGTCTAAAAAATCTTCCTAGGGCGGAAAAATGTTTAAAACATTTTTGCGTAGGGAAAACGTAAAAAAAATATATTTCCCATCAGCCAGCAGTACCTACGTAGGGAAAGCAGAATTTCCAATGATGTTTGCGTTTTGCCTGAAATTAAGCGCAGTTGGACGAATTTGATTCGCATAAAGCAGTGTTTCTAAACCTTGCCGAGCCGTGGGAAATTAAAATAAGCGTAAATATTGTCGTTTAACGACTAAAACTATTATGAATAAAATAAGACAAACAAACAAAAATATAACTTGATTTTTAGAATAAAAAATACAGTATTGTACCAAAACAAAATAAAATAATACGATTTAGATTGAAATACGTATATCAATCGATTTTTGAAAGCTTAACCTACATCATAATACACTGGGATTTTTATTTTATTTTTATAATCCATGCCTGATACTAGTGAAGCATATGACCACATAATAAAAGTATATGAAATGAAGTATTTCTACGACACCTGCTTTTTATTCAGTTGCTCAACTTCTCTTTTTTCGAAGAGAAGTTGAGCAACTGCCGCCTGTGTGGTCGAGTGGTCAGCGTTGTTGGCTTCGGCTACGGAGGGCACGGGTTCAAATCCCGGTACGGACAGTTTTATAAATTGATTTTTCAATCGATGTATGAATTGCTGTTCAAAGGCATGGATGTGTGTGATGTCTTGAATTCTCCCCTCCCACCCATTTTATCCTATGAACGGGGCGTATCGAGAGCGATTAGCTAACCACTAGTCCTGTCCTAGCTCTATCCTTTTATTCCTACTCTCTTTGGAAAAAGAGAGGTTGAGCAACTGAGTAACAACCGGTTCTCGTAGAAACACTTCTGTTGAGATAAACTCCATTAGAAGTCCATATGCTCCACATTGGGAGCGGACATGGTTTAAAAAAAAAAAGAGAAAAGAAGGTTAAGGGTTAAGTCAAGACTAGTGGTAAACTATAGCTCTCGTTGGGCCCCGTTAATTGTAGGATCAGACGGGTGGAAAAGGATTTCTTAGACATAACAAACACCCATGCCTTCGCACAGAAATTGAAAGAATACTTTGGGCACTGTGACACGAACACATGAGATCCGTCACGGAAGCCAACGACGTTGACCAATACGTCATGGACCCGATTACTGTCCCATTTGATATAAAATTTTAATAAAAGATTTTTAGAATAAAAAAATACAGTATTGGTACATATTGAGATTGTACTATATTTATTTATACTTTGGTTTTAAATAAATGTTAACAGTTCTTTAAAGCAAGTGAAAATAATAAAGTGTACTGTATATGGTATTGTAGTTAGTTATTACTAACTGTAATAAGTGACTTGTTAAATAAAATACAAATATTGTTTTATTGAGAATTTGTAACCTACTAAATATGCCAATCGACCGAATGATGGGTCGTGAGTCGTGACTAGACTCTCCAGTCCCGGGATCCTGTCCAATTTTGCGATCCCTAAATCCCGGGATTGTTATGGTCGCGATCCAGGGATTTTGGGATTGTAAATCAGCAAATTCCTGTGTTTTGAGATTTTCTTATTCTTGGAAGAGCTAAAAAATAAATAAAAAAAGAGTCACGGTGATATTTTGGCAAAATCGGGCAGATTCCTGCGTTTTTAAAATTGGTAATGAAATAATGAAAAATTCCGACACCAAAACTTTTCTCAAAGTATACACGATTTCACGTTGAGTGCCCAATCCCGGGATTGAAAATTAGTCAATCCCTAAATCCCAGGACCACAAAAAATTCTGAGATTGGACACCCTAATTTACACTAATGTTTTATATGATATAATATTATTATCGACAGAACTACACACGAAATTATACTACGCAATGGTTTTGCTCAAATAATGATAATTGAAAATTAATCAATTCCGAAATCCCGGGATCACAAAAAGGCTCCGGGGTTGGATAATCCTAGTCGTGAGCCATATGCTCAGAAACACTGGCAAAAAGTAAAAAAAAACTTTTTCCATAAATTCATAATTATTTTATCGACTAACTTTACATAGTAACATTGTTGAATTCTAACCAATCAGAAAAGCTGTGCGACAACCATGTTTAATAAGAAAGGCATTTTTAATAATAACAAGAGTGATTGATTCAAGTATCTTCTAGAACAAACGCAAAGGCAATTCTTGGGGGTATTTATTAAACAAATATTTTTATTTCGATCATTTATTGAATTCCACACAAAGACCTTCCGAGAAAGCAAAGTTTCACTCGCCTGATGCTCGAAAGTCGTTTTCTATTTAAAACCATTTGTGAATATAAAATTATACGTGAAGGATATATAAAAAGGTATACGACCGGCTGATTATTTTTTATGAGAGATGGGTCTATTATTTAGTAAAATTCTCTTTTCGAATCTTCTTTGTAATTTATAATCTTTAATTTTGGGGTCCGTAGTGTAGTGGAAAATCTCACGGGTTCGATTCCCACCACGAACAGCATTTTTTTCAATAGATTTCTGTTCGAAGGCATAAATGTTTGTGATGTATGAAAATTCCCTCTAACTCTTCCAATTCTTAAATAGCGAGGCGTAGTGTGAGCGATTAGGTAACTGCTAGTCTTGCCCTAGCCATATCCTTTTATCCTTACTATTCTCTTCGAAAAAGAGAGGTTGAGCAACTGAGTAACGAGCAGTTCTCGTTGAAAAACTTCTGTTCAGATATTTTCATTAGTAGGTCATATGCTCCACATTGGAAGCGAACATGGATAAATTCTTTAAATATATCACTATTACTAAGCTAACGGGAGATAGCGATAGCGAGTAGTTAACCACTTGTCTGATCCAAGCCCTATTCTTTTCTCCCTACTAATCTCTTTGAAGAAAGAGGTTGAGCAACTGAATAACTTTTGTTGAAATACTTCCATTAGGAAGCCATGTTCCACACTGAGAGCGGACATGGATAAAAAAATATAGCATAGGTAAATAAACAGTGGCGGATTACTTTATAAGCGCAAGAGGCGCGCGCATGGGGCCTCCAAATCTTGGGGGCCTTAAAGATAGCATATTTTATATAAACCATTATATTTTAATTTCAGTTTTCAATATTCATTATTATTCTACGAAGAGGTTTGTAGCACATAAATGTTATTCAAAAAGCAGGGCCTCCAAAATTTATTGCGCCTGGGGCGCACAATATTATTTTATAAAATTCTTTTGAATTATTTTGTGAAGCCACACCATTGTATTTATTATTCTGAATAGCGTTTTAAGACATTAATTATTTAGAAACTTTTAGGAGTTCTTTTTGATACAGCATGCTATGGTCACATCAGTTATAAAACGTAGGAATGCAATTTATTTTAAATCGTAAAATTTGTATATTTATTAATAAAAATAATGTTCACATGTGGATTTATGATTTGCGCATTGCCTTCCAAAACATTCAAAGTGTCAGTCCAGTGGGGCGTACGCCTCACATTGGGAAACACTGATCTAGAGCTCATAACAATATTTGCTATTTTAATGTGTATTTCGTTGGAATTATATATCTCCTACAATGTGTACTTCTAATGTCAGTCTATAATAATGCAAAGCTCGTAAGCTACAATATGTCAACCTAACTGCTTCATTATAAAGGTTATTAATGCGTGTGTGTATGGTTAAAATATCACAGTATATTACTTTGCTAAAATAAAAATTTATTGCTTATTAATTTTACTGACATCCTTAAAAAATAGTTTTTATTACTTAAGTATGTAAATACACATGAGTACCTAAACGAATTTAGGCATTCAAATTTCATTGTCTGTTGTCAGGACTGACTTTGTAATAAAAACTAAAACTATAGGTCCATCATTTTTAATGTGATATCTGAGTCAAACAGTCTTCCGATTTGTAAATTGACATTAAAAATAAATTTGGCTAAAGTCTTATAATATATTTGTACAGTTTCCAGACTTTAAAATTGTTATTTTTTGTTTTTAATTCTTTAAAACTTTAGTCTCCGTAGAGAATTTTCCTTTCATATAATATAGAGTGTTAGTCAACCTTTTTAAGTTTATGCTTTATTTTTAAATTTAGGTTGAACTGAACGAACGATTCTTACAATAATATTTGACAATTATTTCCCAAATGAAAAATATAGTAAAAACTACGTCTTGATACGAGATATTTATTTAAAATCTAAACGGTTTTTTTTTTTTTAAATTTTAACATTTTAACACAAAGCTAAAATCAACCATTAAAACAGTCGCCGGTAGAAGTCAGAATTAAAATGGCCAAAGAGCTAGTAGCTGTCAAACGTAATCTCACGAGTGTCATGAAAGTTGTTTTTCTTAGCAACACTAAATAAATATATACGATAGGCAATTTCAAACGCTGCTGATTGCGTGGCTGTCATGACAGCTAGAGTAGTACAACATTTTACCGTGAAACAAACGCCCTTTTAAAACGGACAACTTATGACAGCCGAACTTGAATTCTCTTCATATATTTTTTTAATAAAAGCAAAAACGGTTTCGATCTTTGATAAAATATATATTTTATAAGAAGTAGTAAAATAAATAAACAAAGATTAATTTTAAAATGATTATTGGAAAGAAAGCGTTAACATTATTTTTGTTTTACCATATCCACTACCAATGTGGAGCATATGGATTCCTAATATATTGAGTTTATCTCAATACAAGTGTTTTTACGAAAACTGTTTGTTACTCAGTTGTTTAACCTCTCTTTTTGTATAAATATAGAAGGATAAGGCAAGTACAGGACTAGTGATTAGTTAATCGCTCTCACTACACCGCATGCTTTAGATAGGATGAGTGGAAAGGGAGAATTAAATAAATCACATACATACATCCATTCCTTCGAACAGAAATTCATTAAAACTCCGTATTGTTATTCGAACCCGTGACCTCTGTGACTGAATCCACCGACGTTGACCACACAGCAATATTTATTAAAATAAAACTTTTTTTTCTAATTCCACAAATGTATTCAATTACCATTACCTGTTTCACTCACCGTACGTATTCAATGCGATATTTAAAACCGGTTCTGATAATATTATGCAATTCTGGAATCAGTATAAAAAATGTGTTTGAACTGTATATGTATATATTTTACTTAATCAGTAATAGAACCATGTGATAAAACCCACTTTCCACTCTGCTTGGTAGGGCGTTGAGAAAGATTATTAAATTACGTTTTATGATTTGTTATCGATTGCATAATAATATTATTCCGCATGACTAATAAATTTTCCAATCACGAAGGGAATTGAAACGCTGATATAACACATCTAGATCCCCCTCTTAGGACCTTAGGCAGTAAATGTACCGTACATTTTTATTTTGCCCGTCCAAATATATTTTATTCAATTAATTTACCTTAATTTATATCTAACACAGTCTTCTCTTTGTTTAATTTGATATTCATCTTCGGAAATGAAATTCTTTTTTGGATTGATCAATTTCGTACGAAATTACTAAGAAACGTCGGAATGCAATAATACGAAATGTCAAATTTAATAATAAAGTCGAGCCATTTTTTTTTTGCGATTTTTTTATCGACTAATACCGACTTGGAGGTATTTTAACATATTTTATTCTACGATAACTGTCTGTAACTTTTTTTCGAAAAGAGTTGAAATTATATAGACCACGTACATCTATGTATCTCTTCGAACAGAAATCGATTTAATAATGATGTTTCGTACTGGAACTCGAACTCATGGTATAAGTCACGGAAACCAACAACATTGACCACTGCGACACGGAGTCGACAAAGACTTGGAATAAATTACAAAAACTTATCCTCACATTCTGACAAAATCATTATCATTGTTAATACAATGAAACATAGTTTTAATCTCCATCTGTTAAAATACCTATGATTGTTAGTTTTTGGATATCTGATCTTTTTCTCATGACAATTCATCTACAACCGCTCAGCTATATGTGATTTATAACGTCTTGTGTGTTAGACTTAAAAAATAAGGTTTTGATTAAGTTTTTAATAATGGTTTCACTTACATTCATATCTCAATATTTAAAGCAGTGATCGCCAAACGGTCGCTCGCGACATACCGGTAGCTCGCGTAGGATATTTTATCATATTTATAAATTTGCCTATAACATTTTATTATTGAATCTAATGAATGCATTGTTTTGTTTTATCTACTTATGTGAATCAACGTTTTTTTTACTATGAAGGTGGTTAAAAGTAGATATAAAAGCAAACTCACAGATCTTAATAATCACCGAGAATTATAAAAATTGTGGAGCAAAGTGAATGCCATTCATTTCACTAATTATTTTTACTCGTTATTTTTTCTTTCATTTTTATATTTATTTTTACTCACACTTATTTTTCAATTATTATTTTGTTTATAAATAAATAATTGATGTTTTATTAAAAAATATGATTTTATGATTAATTTCAGTAATATAATAATATTATGTATGCAACGATAAGGGCCGATGATAACAAAAAAAACTATAAAGAAGGAATATGTATAGGATGCTCACCAGAAAAATTCAATTTCCGAAATTAGCTCACATCCTTATTGAGTTTGGAGACCACTGATTTAAAGAATTTACTATACTAATTTTCAAAGTGACATTCACTAAAAACAGTACTGTATTAAACACATGAGAAGTCTCAGGCGCAATACAATTTGGAGGCCCTGTTTTACGGATAACATACAAACGTCAGAAAATTCTAATTAAATATATCAAACTCTGAACAAAAAGTGTATGGGTTATATTATATAAGCTATTTTTGAGACCCATGAAGAAAATTTTAATAAAAATAGTACATATTTAAAATCATTAATTTTACATGTTCATCACTGGCTGTTCAAGTTCCGAACGGTATCAAGTTACGGATACATACACTCATGTCGATACTGGACGGGGCCAGTCGAAGTTTTTAAGTGATCTCTGCGCAAGAGGATAGTTGGGAAAGTATTGCTCGGGGGGGTAGCTAACTCCCCCGTGTGGACTCGAGGGTATTAGCGAATGGGTTTGTTTATTCGTCACTTCATTTAGTTAGTAAAGTAAACCGAAAACGTAGCCGGCAAAAATTACCGAAAACCACTGTGATAGGACTTTTTTTTATTATTTATTGTTGCAAATATAAAGACGCATAACTGGAGTGTTTTTTTTTTAAAACAAAAGAGGTGCTGGAACTATATTCTTGTCAAGCGTTTTATTTAAAGTTTTTTTCCAATCGATGTCCGTTTCCAATGTAGAGCATATGACCTCCCAATGGAGGTATATCGAAAATAGAGAACTGCTTGTTTTTTTTCTCGGTATTTTAATGTTTCTGTTTCTAATCAATATTCGCAAAAAATAAAAATATTTTGCTTCGAAAACTATTGAAAATATTTCTTTAAATCATCATTTCGCGAAGAAGTAAAAACAGCGAAAAATTTGAGCTGAGTATTATAAATCAGCAAAGGAAAATCAATTTTTCAGTGTGTTGAAAAGTGAAATTAATATTATGAACGAAATGGAAACAAAATGGCTTCGATTCAGGTCAAGTTCTATTCGACAGCGTGGGTGTGATATTTGAATTGCGAGAGCGACTATTTGACCACTAGTCCTGTCCTAGCCCTATCTCTTAATCTTAAATCTCTTAAAAAGGAAGGTTGGGCAACTGAGTAACGAGTAAACACTTATCCTACAGATAAACTCTATTAGGAGTCCATATGCTCCACATTGGGAGGGGACATGGTAATATATATACCTTTGTCCGTTATATCAAGGTTTTACTCCGCAGTTGGTGTCAAATATATAACAAAGTAAATGCGAAATTCAATAAAAAAAAATCAATACGTTTAGTATTTATTTATCGTCGCAATCCATTATCTGAAATTTAAATTCTTGTCAACTTTGTGGTAATTGCAACAGCCCCCATTAATTAGCCTTAACCAAAAAAGAATAATAAAAAAAAAACATTGAACGACGCTGATGGGCAGCGCTCTCCAATTAGCGGACGATTTATGCATAAGAAATAAGTTTAAGTTCGCCTTCGTCTTGACAAAGACAGCCAGTACAACCTTGTATAAAATCAGTAGGGTGGGTGATTTAATATTTTTTTCTTATCTCGGATGAAACTTGCCAGAAAAGACTGGATTTTTAAATCAAATTGAATGCATATTTTTAACACGATCAGTAAACATTATATAGAAGTGTCTTTTGACACAACTTTAAGTGTTTATAAGATTGGCAGTATAATATAAATTAAAGTATATTTAAAAGAGATGCAAAAATTAAGTAATTATTTTTAAGTCAATACATCATACCCAACCCGCCTCAATCAAAAATTCATCAATCAGCTTTTTCAAATCGAGAACTCTTTTGTCGAAATATATCTGGATATTCAACAAAATTAAAAATATAATTATGTACATATCAACCCATAATAGACAAAAAAACTTAAGCGACACAATTCGGTAAATTGCAATTTAAGTCAATAAATGTTCATTTCAGGGACAAGAAAATTAGAGCGTTATCTCATTGGCCTGATCTTTTCTAGGGACTTTGCATTTTAGTGTTTTGGCTTATTATCGTTTGATTCACGTGGACGCCGGTTGAGAAACGCTGATCTAGAGAACTGTCAGTAGTCAGACAATTTTATTATAACATCAGAATAGGCATTAACCGCAATACCTTTATAAAAAAAACTGTAAATTTATAAATTGTCAGTTACGATTTTCTGCCTATTAGTCGATTTATGTGATATAGTTATTTTTTAAAAGAAAAAAATAGATTTAAAAACTCACTTTCGATTATTATGCGCCACATCACATCTAAAAAAGACTTATATTTTTTTTATTGATTTGGCATTTAATTGGTAGAACTCCATTATAATATGGTAAAAATAACAACATATTTATTTCTACATAGCTATCCACTCATAAATATAAAAATCTGTAGAACTAAATACGTTGTTATTTTTACCCTATTACCTTATATTTTATTTTGTATATTTTTTGAAAATTTTATAGCTCTGTGGTCGAGTGGGTGAAGTTGTTGGCTTCGGTAACTTACGGTCCTTGTTCGATCACGATTTGATTCAATTTTATTCCGGTAGGTGCATGATATACAACATAATAATTTATGTCATTGGATCATCATTGGTTGATGTAAGTCACGAAGCGACTTCTAAGTTTATGCAAAATGAGAAAAAATAACTTTGTTTAATTTAACTCAGGTTTGACCAAAACTTCAATTAATGTCTTTTCGCAGCAAACCGATGATATTGTTTGTGCTAAGTGTTCTCAATTATATATAAATAAATATCCTTGAGTAAAACTAGTTCTAATGTTAATTTAAAAAAACATTTATTTTTTTCCTAAGCACATTACTGTTGGACTATAAACAAACGTAGTTAACCTAAAAAGCGTCAATTTTGATTTGTATTGTGGGTGTTTGTCGTGCGAAACATTATTTAAATTGCTTTCAACATAACATACCGTTGATAGTTGATTCAAATATAAATCTAAAAAAGTTTTATATTATCTAGTTTTTAGATTTATATTTACTTTATCATTTTCCGGTTCCAAAAATGCCACGTTAATTTTTCATCGCCTCCTAATCAACGCTGCATTAGTCCAAGGTTCTCGTCTTTCTCGTTGTAGTTATATCCGCAGTCTTGTATCATCTCTTCAGCAAATTATATCGTCTCCCTAATCGCTTTCAAAGCATTCTCAAACTTCGTAAATAGTCTATTTAAATTGTTTTTATTCGTAAAACTGTTATGGATATATTTAATAATTATATAATTAACTTTATAAAATGAAAACGATTGATGCATTGCATGTTTCGTTATGTACAACATCTACCTCTATTCTAAGTTAGTTCTCTATGACATACTTGTACGTGTTATGTATACACAAAATTATAGCATGAGAGTGCTATGTTAAATTATCTATGACAACTTGTAACAATAAACCTTCCAACTAAACCGATATCCTTCTCCTTTCACGCCAGTTCAAATTGAGAGTTCAAATCGAAAGGTCGATAGCCAAGTAGAAACTCCTCGATACTCACATCGTTATCATTTTGATTAATAAGATTAAGTGATTTATTTGTAAAGTGTAAATTATGTATATGGAAGAAAAGATTTCTCACCCCTACTCTAGTGTATTTAATTTTTGACCTTTATTACAAAGTTGTAAACAAATAGGCATTGAATTCAAATTTATATCATAAGATTCTGAAATAAAATGATTTGCAAGTTGTGAGTCTGATTTTTTTTATTATTAGACGATTTTACATGCTCTTTAGCTCGAGTCGATATACTCCTTATACGATATACTATTTTGTACCGTTTTCAATGGAGTTCTACCAAGTAAATGCCAATTCAATCAACAGCAAAATTATTTATATTGTGTTGATTCCTTGTCCTGCCAACCTAACGATTTCAGTTAAGCATCGCTGATCTAACAAGACACGTGTTGTAATGGCAATAATAATAATTAATATACATGAGTTTTAGTATGCGGCCGGGGTGCGTTATGCCGAAAGTTTGGCGACAACCCGCCGAAGCCACGCCGCCCCGCTGGAATCCCGCGACCGCTAATTGAACGAGGAAGCGGGCGGTGGCGATTAATTACCGACAAATGGAGGACAGCCCTATCCCCTTCGTTTATCCCTTAAACGTCTTCCATACCCGCAATTCGCTGTATCTACACCCAAGGTTGGCATAGCGGTAAAATAACGAAGGCATTTAATAAATTGCATATTTCCGTCAATATTGCATTTCTTTTTTACCCCAACTGTATCATCCACTTTCAATGTAGCCAATATTGGCTACTAATCGAGCATCATTTCAAAAGCAGTCACGCCATCGGTACATATTCTTAATTAGGGCGGTGCTTCCCAACCCAGGGTCCGTAGGTTTTTCGCGTGAAAAAAAAAATCATTCTTTCAACATCCTTTGTGATAAAATATGAACGTGTAAAATATATTTTTTCGGGTGTTCGCTGATTATTGTTTTCAGATTTAGAGGTCCGTGACATGAAAAAGGTTGGGAAGCACTGGTATAACGCACGGTTATAATGTCAATCTGTCAATTATGTTGCCAGGTATACCCTTGTTTTCATACTTTATAACAGCGGTCGCCAACATGGCCCACTGGCGGTCCGGAAAGTTATTCCAGTAACGTAATTATTTTTTAAATATTTACAATTTGACCTCTTTTGATCAACATAACTTCATTACAAATATATTAGCAAAAGAACTGTAAATAATTTGATGTTTTGATAAAAAAATAACTAACAGTTTCAAAAAGGCCATTAAAAAAAACTGAAATTCAAAAAATCGCATGTGCTTTTGGTGGCCGTTTCTGTCCCCGCGGCTGATGGCTAACTGAAGTCTGTACCCTTCTTAACCAAATATGAGTGAAAGCAAAGATATTCAGCTAGAAAAATGATGAATAGTGGGATCAATAGATAACGGTGTTTATTGTGACCATATGGTCACGCTCGTCCTTGGAGGGTTAATGTATAATTTATCAATTAATTTGCGTCTTTAAAATTACACAGCATAGGTGTCATAACAAATAAGATTTATGAGAGTTGTGTACACAATATAAGATTCAAATATAGAGACGATAAATTCATTTAAACAGCGCAAACTATTATTACACAATGTATATGACGGTTTTATGTTTTCGCAACCCTTGTCATTAAATTCATAGGGCTGTCGGTACCCGTTCGTTAAAGACGTCTTTGATGAAATGGTTCTATTGGAATCTGTAATGCTGAGGGTGTGACGTCACTTAGAACTTATTTCACACACAAGCAAGTATTTGATAGAATTGTAAACGCTAAGAGGAAGCTGCAGGCAGCTGTTATTTCCGTGGAACACTTTTGAACAATATGTATATTGAAAATCAACCTTATATAAAATAAATTTACTGTAGAATAGAAGTGAAAACACTTTTTAAATCTTTCAAATTTTGTACATTTCTAAGCATGTTGTCAATAATGAATCGGGTTTCGACTTCCAGTATCTCCACGCATTCAAGTGCGCGAATGAACTTCAATTTAAGATTTCGACTGAAGGTGCTTGGTGGAATTTCAATATTAAATTTGAATCGTTTAAACCATGTACATTCTCACAGATTTTGTCACTAACGACCCGGGTTTCGCCTTTCGGCATCTTCAGGCGTTCAAGTGCACGGATGTTCAGTTCAAGTTCATCCGTGCACTTGAACGCCTGAAGATGGCGAAAGGCAAAACCCGGGTCGTTAGTGAAAAAAATCTGTGAGAATGTACATGGTTTGAACGATTCGAATTTAATATTGAAATTTCTCCAAGCACATTATGTGTTATGTTATGAGTTGATTTTTTTAAAAATCATTTCTGTTCTCAGTGTAGAGAATATTGACTTTTAAAGAAGCATATCTTCGGTATACTGCCAGAAAACGTCAATAGTCACTATATCGTCTGAAAAAAAAGCTCACTCATTTTTTTTGATTTTAAAAGTTTTACGTTTTAAAGTTTTAAAAGATTTTAAAAGCCATACAAACTTAGTCAATTTCTTTGACAGTTATTCCTGTCAGGCTTCGGTTACAGAGGGCACGTCTCAAATTCCGGTACGGACAGTTTTATAAATTGATTTTTCAATCGATTTATGAATTTCTGTTCAAAGGCATGGATATATATAGGCTCCCACCTATCCTATGAACGGGGCGTATCGATAGCGATTAGCTTACCACTAGTCCTGTCCTAGCCCTATCATTCTATCTCTACTCTCTTTGGAAAAATAGAGATTGAGCAACTGAGTAACAAGCAGCTCCCGTAGAAACACTTCTGTTGAGGTAAATGCTCCACATTGGGAACGGACATGGTTTATAAAAAAATATCTTAATATTGTATAAAGTATATCAAATAAACTAATTACATATAATTAGTTCGATTTATCAAGTGTTTAATATTAGCAATTAGCTCACTTTTATCAAAATTAATTAATTTAATAAATCATCCTAGCATATTTGCTTTTGAAAATCGACATTGTAAATGAAAAAGAGACTATTGTGTTTCATTTGAAATAATCAAATTTATATTTGCGTTTATTTATAGCTTGGCGGGTAAACTGAAGTGTAATACGGAAATAGCACAGAGCCGGGGCGGTTTAAATATTGCCCATATTTATTGTCGCCTATTCCGACTCCGTGTCGTATATATTTTTTTGCTCTGCATGTGACATGTAGTGTGATTTATGACACTTCACTCCGTGGCCAGTTTGCATGCATAGGCATATTCATAAAAATAATAATAATGCACGCTTTCTATTCGATGAGTATGCATTAGCGGTCTTTACGGGCCCGGGTCTTTACCCGGGTAAACGCAATTGTCGCCTGCTGTGGCTCAGTTGGTTAGAGATTGCTCTACCGATCACGCTGGTCTGGGTTCGATTCCCGGTCAGATCACAGTGAATTTGAAAATTATTCAATTCAAAGTTGTGATCTAAGTCTGGGTGTTTGTGATGTCAATTCACATCATTTCCTCTCCTAGCATCTTTCTGATCCTTTAATAACTGGGTGTAGCAATAGCGATTAGTCAACCACTAGTCCTGTTCTAGCCTTATCCTTCTTTCCTTACTACTCACTTTGAAAAAAGTGAAGTTGAGCGACTGAGTAACAAACAGTTCTCGTAGAAAAAAAACTTCTGTTGAGATACCTTTATTAGGAGGCCATATGCTCCACATTAGGACCGGACGTGGATATGGATTAACAAAAAAACGCAATTGAGATTCGGGCTCGGGCCGGGCCCGGGTAAGGAATTTATTTCTTCAGAAAAATATTTCAGACTGTTCGTGTCATAAGTCAGCCATGATGATTTAATTATTACCAGTTTTATAGAAAATCGTAAACGGTTGTAAATTTAAAATAAACAGGTTTTTTTCGTGCTGAGGATTATAAATCTGGGCTTCGAGTCGGTTTCGGGTAACAAGTGTGGTATTGGACTCGGGTCCGGGCCGGGTCGGGCCTGATTCTTTCGGGCTCGGACCGGGTAATTTTGTAAAATTTCGGCCCGTGCAGACTTCTACTATGCATGTTCAAAATATCAACTGTGGAAAGGAAAAAGAACGTTATCCACACATAACAAATTTTATAGGAGGCACAAAAAACGTTTTTTGATTTTGGACTAAAGACAAATTATGAAATATATACATCCTTTAAGTGCACAGAGACTTATTAAATGGCGTTGAATTGACTTAAACTAATTTTAATAGTATACATTTTTGAAGAAAAACCTTTTTTGAAGTCCTTTTTCCTGGTTGCAATTTTTACAGCCCATTCTTTTTTCAAGCTTAAAAACAAAATTTAATTACTAATTCATCATTTTTGGCTTACATATTTTTGATAGAACGTGTATCATGCTGTATACATTGTGATTATTGAAAAAAAGTAGTTTTGAAAAAACTATGGGTTGCGTTTCTTTTCCTTTCCATAGTAAATATGTATTGTACAGTGGGTCTTACTAACGTAGTTTAGTAGTTACGCTGGTGAGAATTATAAAAAAAAAACAATTATTTACGCTTATTTCATATATCGATTTTCATGGATTTTGCAGCCAAAAAATTGGAAAAATTGTAAAATGATATATAGAGGCAGTGCTATTTTTCATGTAACGCGGTGGAACGGCTTTCGGGCACCATTTTTTTCGAAGTTTCTAATGTTTCAAATCAAAATTCTCAAAAAAAATCCTTTGATCACAGTAAAAGTAATAACAGTAAAACATGAAATATCAAAACTCAGATTTGGCTTACAAGATTGATTTCTGTTCGAAGACCTTGATATTTGTAATATCTATATGTTTCACTTTTACAATACTAAAATTAACAGGTCAGAGCGAGAGCGATTTGTTAACCACTATTCTTTCACCAGCCGTATCTTTCTATCTTTACTCTCTTTAAAAAGGAGATTGAGCAACTGACTAACAAGCAGTTCTCGTAAAAAAATCTTTGCTGATAATACTTCCATAAGAAAGCTATATCCTCCACATTGAAAACGGATATGAATTAGAAAAAAAACGAATTGAGTTCGGCACCTTTTAAAAAAAAAAAAAATGAAATTTAATGTATGGCTAAAAAGCAGAAGATTTTGATCGATTTACGGAAATGCATTAAGCGGTGCAGGATGCAATTGCCTGTTATTAACTTATTTATTATGAGGAAAAAAAATGTCCTACGAACATCACTCACATATTTTAATTTTAAATATTGTATTGCACCTTTCACCGAAATCTTAAACTATAAATTTTTACCCAATACTCTCTTAATAAATGATTGCGATAATGTTCCTTTAGTAGTCCCGTTTTCATATTGCTTTTACTGTCTCCGAAAAAAGCAGCTGAACAGCGACAACCAGTTTTCTTAAAAAAAAATCCGTTTAAATTTTTCATTAAGAGTCCATATGACATATAATGGCATATGTCGTAATTGGCTATGATTGTTTTTATAAGAGTACTTGAAAATGATTTGTTTTTTTTTATTTTGCAGTTCATTGAAGTACTACACCTAGAACAAATAATGGAACAAGTTCGTCAGACTCCAAGCACGGTCCCCATCAGGCAAGAATTGCCCCTCGAAACTAGGCAGAGACGGATGAAGATGATCACCGAGGCTCATGCCCTTTCCCAGCGGTAAGCCTTGCATTCAAAGTCTCAATCGTTCCGTTTAGGGCATCCAATCCCGGGATTCGGGATCCCGTTCAATTATCTGATCCCGAAATCCCGGGATTGACATGGTCGCGATCCCGGGATTTCGGGATTGAGAAATTTTGAGTAAATCTCGAAAAGTGAGATGAAATTGGCAAATTGTCGATTCCAATTTCGACGAAAAAAAAAACGAGGTTTCGTGAGAATTCGGGGAAAAAGTATACCAAATCGAGGATTCCAAATTCCTCGGTGAGCTAAAAAAAAAAAAACGAGGCTTCGTGATAATCCTAGGAAAAAGTATATCAAATCGGAGATTTCAAATTCCTCGGTAAATTTATCTCAATCCCGGGATTGAAAATTTATCAATCCCGAAATCCCGGGATTGGAAAAAGGCTCCGGGATTGGATACCCTAGTTCCGTTATATTATTTATATATATAAGTGTTTCCCAAACGTTTTTATGCCACTCCCCCCTAAATCTGAAAAAAAGATCCATCAGATCATCTTTAGTCAGCCAAGCATGGAATAGCAATACTTTGTAATATTTTGTTTGAATACACTTCATTAAAAATATTTTTCAAAAAAAATCGAGCCGCTCATTTTTCACGACTCCGACTCCGGTCAAAATACCGCGACTCCGACTCCACAGCCATGCTTTTATTAAATAGTAAAGATAAGTTAGAAAATGTGTCTTAATGCGATGGGCTGAATATGATATTACATATATCAGAACGTTTCGATCCGTTCGTTCTCGAATATAAAATAATTGCCTTGAAAGGTAGGAAAGTAAAACGGTTGGGCGTACGTACCGCCATTTCGCAAATAGGCGTATGACCCACAACCCCGAGCTTTTAGGTTATTTGTTTCGGCCGGGGCAACCCTTACCTTCGTTAGGGCGAATTGGCAAACTGTATTACGCGAATTATTCGCCGCGTCGCGGGGTCCCGGCGCCGACACATGTTCGAGTGCGTGACGCCCACCGCAACCTTAAAGGAGAAATGGGTTATACAATAATAACGGCATGCGATAAGGAGCAAACTGATTGCGAATATTGTTCGACGACTGAATCGTCAAACTTTTCAGGACATGGTTGATTGATCGCGTCGTTATATCGACTGGAAAGGAAAAATTATGTAACCCACACACAAAATTTTACAGGAGGCGCAAAAAACGTTTTTTTATGATTTTGGGCCATATGAAAATTACGAATTATATATAACACAACCTTGAAGTGCACGGAGACTTCTAAACTGGTGTTTAATTGACATAATCTAATATTTATTTAAGAAATTGTCTAGGAAAAACGTTTATTTAAGTCTTTTTTCATGGTTTTTATTTTTTACAAGGTAATCTTTTTCAAATTTAATAGCTAAATTTAGATACTAATTCGGCATTTGCAGCTTGCATCCTTTTGATAGAACGTGTATCAAGTTTGATACATAGTGATTATCAAAAAAAAACTGTGGATTACGTCATTTTTCCTTTCCACAGTCGATATGTAAAATGATATTTATGTTAAATTTGAATCGTTCAAATTATGTACACTCCCACAGATTTTGTCACTAACGACCCGGGTTTCGGCTTTCGGCATCTTCAGGCGTTCTTTAGCGATAGGCGTTCAGGCGATATTTATGTTGTTAAACCTGGAAACCGATTCGAAATTTTCTACTTTTGTCATGTGCTCTCCCAATCTAGAGCATATGGACCCCTAATTGAACTTGTAATAGTAGATGTTTTTATATGAAAGCTGCTTGTTACTCAGTTGTTCAACCTCTCTATTTTGCAGAGAGTGTTAAGTTTAAAGTCTGCTCGATCACAAACTTGACACTGATTGTTACGAGAAAAAATCCAATTATTTTGTTTAATAAAGAAAAAAAAATAACTTAGATTATTACACGTATTGTGCTACTAATTGTGACACGTGTTTCGCCTCTTTCAGAGCATTCCTCAGAAAATCTTACTTTCACAAAGCATGTTTTCGTACGAATATAGTACGGTTGTAGTACAATCACCATGACCGGTTTTGCTAACCTTATCCTTTTTCAACTGTAAGGTTATACTGTAAGGTTAAACTGTTCCTGATAGTTTAAATATAATGTGTTTTTTCTTTATTAATCGTCGAAGAATGTCTTCCCATCGAGTGGAGATTGACTCCGTTAAAATGATGAAAAATAAAAAAAAGAATATGTTTTCAATCAATGGAACAACACTGACCCAACGGCGTTAACGTAATGCCAACTGAAACCACCCCAAGTGTCTGAGGGTAGTTTCAACAGGCAGACAGAGCATTATTAAGATAAATGAATGTTTACGCAATACCCGTCTAACAAACTCTTCGAAACAGGTCCAACTTCTCGCTTCTGCACCACCTTCTGTAATATATATATATATATATGTCCAGTGTTTGTTTATCTTGCGACCTGTCAGCAATCGATCAATCTATCTCACTTTACCACCCCTGACGAGAGAGATGACGCCCCGTTTTAGCGCTGAAGTTTTGCTTTTCGACCGCCGAAACAATATACCGCTAAGCTGTCGGCTTAGGCTGAGTCGCACAGTGCATCGCCACGACAGTCATTATTTCGCTACGTGGAAGAAAAAATCACAGTCATGAATTATTAACACTCACAATATTTTTTGAGTACAATATTTTTTCATGTGCTGTTTTACAAAATTGAAGATTCCAGTTTTTTTTCATTAAATTTATCGTTTATTCAATACATCGGTACGTGTGTGTGTATGAGAGAGAGAGAGAAAGTGCGTGTTTGTGTGTTTTAAATTACAGTATTCCCCAACCTGTGGTCCGAGGCTCGGTGCCGGGTCACAGAGACTTATCGCTGGGCCGTAAACAGTATGCCAAATTTCAAGAAATTCACCATGCAAAAATAATACATATAGGATCCTTTTTCGTCTGCACGTTTACTTGTATTTTGACTTATTGTTAAATAATAATGATTGGTAGGATGATGTGACACTAAGGAACTTAAAAATAATGGGAAGTGAAATAAATACCCAACAAATGTGGTGAAGCCGGCAACCGATCTCGAGTGTGGTATAATATGGTATGAATTTAAACACGTGTCAAGAAAACGTCATTTCAAATTATATCCTTTATCCAATTATGTCCTTTTTTCTATATCTATAAATTATATACCCAACTAATTGTGGGTAAAAGTGTAAATTAAGTACGCAGAAACAGTGTTAATTAAAACACCGGTATTAGTAATATGTATGATTAATATGAAATCTTTCTAGTAAAAAGTAAACATCAATAATGCGGCTCTGCATTAGTGGTCCGCGATTTTTTTTCCCTTTTTTTACCGGTCCTCAGGTCTAAAAAGGTTGGGTTACACTGTGTTAGATCATAAAACGATCCGCCAGTTACGAAATATTAAAAGGAATTCCAGCATTTGATATTTTTAACATTGAGATTCTCTGTCACTATAACATCAACTCGTGACTTGTTTAAAAAATGTATATTATATACCTTGTTTTTTGTTTTGAATCATGTTTTCTTTTAGTAATAGTGTACACATGTTTTTTTTATTATAAAAGAGTTTTCTTTGAGTTTCTAATTGTAAAAACGGACACTCTTGATGAGTCAATCGAAACAAGTAACGAATTTTTTTGAAATTTTCTGAGAAGTCTTTTCAATTTGAAAGCCTTAAACTTTACAGTAATTTTAAGCTGACTAAACACACGTAATACAAATCTCATTATGTGATTCATGTTCTATTTGAATGTACGAACTATACAAGATAAAAATATGAACGCTAAAATAGTGAAGCAAGTATGAATTGCTGACTGTCAATTCTTGATGGGAAGTACGTAACGTTATATTATTTAGATAAATAAACATGTTTTGAAACAATTCAAAAAAAAAATTCGATTGACCAAAACATAAAGAGCATTTTTTATTTTGAATATCAATTGAAAGTAGAAATAAGTATTTATACAAATGCACGTTTTGAACATTTTTATTCACGCTTTGTGTGCAAGGAAACCTTTGAAAGTTTATTTGGTTAGTTGCCTTTTGAAAGCGTCCCACTATGCGATGATTACAAGTGCCTTTGCCTTTCTGTCGTATTTCATCTGCCACTCCACCCTCGCTGCCCTGTTCCTGGCCTCTATTGACGCCTTTTTGACTAACGAGAGGTCAAGCCTCAAACATTTCCCCATTTTATTCGGCTTACGCAAGAGTGGACATGTTTCACTGCAACCTACATACACTCATGCACTATCATTTATATTGCTATTGTTAATTTATTTACGGCATTAATTTTCACAGGCCTTTATTTTTCCAAACTTAAAAGCTAAATTTAAAAACTAATTTGGAAATTTCAGCTTACATTTTTTTGACAGAACGTGTATCGAGTTGTATACAGTCAATCCTCTTTATACGGTAGATGCGTTCCACGAAACATCCATTGATTATCGAAAAAAAATCTGTTTTGAAAAACTGTGGGTTACGTCCTTTCCCTGTTCCACAGTCGATATATATGTATTATAAAATTATAAATGAAAGTGTGTATGTCGTATATTTTTTTATTCGAATAATTCTAGCGACTTGAAATCATCTTGAACACATTTTCTATATTTCTGAGAACGAAGCTGCTTTTTCACACGAAGGCATTATTTGCCATTCGGAAATAGGTAAGCTGCGGCGTATGGCGTTTGCGAGTTGGACAGTGCCGGCGTAAGGCTTAAATGGCCCAGTGGTCAGTTTGAGCTGCCACTTCTCCCTGCCTGTGACTGATCACCTACCCCTTTTCCCCCGTTCTCACCGCTGCTGCTCTGGAGCCCGATGGCTTGGCACCCTCAGCCTGCCTCTGTGTTTACCCGCTCTGCGGAAACACAGGGGTCTTCAACAATGACAATAAAAAATATTATTTTACCAGTTTTGAAAAATATAAGCTTTCCATTAAGAGCACATTACCCCCATGCAGTGCTTCCAAGATTATTTTTATTTGATTTGTTTTCATGACACGCCGGTATCCTTCCGCTCCTGGACTTCCTACGTTTTTTCGTGACCGCTGACATTACAGGACTTTTCTTAATGTATGACTTCTCCCCGAAATCAAATCATCATAACAGCAATATTCAATGCAAGCAATTATTTCGGAGTTCAGTACAGTAAAACCCCCATTTACAATAAAGTCGGGACCGTCTAATTTGGATTTGTGTAATTGGAGGAGTGATTCAAAATGCAAAGAAAATAGTATGGACGAAATATTTAGTTACTTAATGATAAAATGCAAAGCGCTCGCATAATCCAGCACACTGACAGTCACCCGGCTATGTGTGTATAGCCTGGCACGTTTTGAAGACACAGACGCTAGCCAACATTTGAAGTATGCACCGCACGGACGGCCGTCTCGTAGCAACGACCGTTCAATTGGGGGATTTGTGGTGAATATTTCAAGGCAGAGTTTAATTCGGAGTAGTGTAATTGGGGGTTCCACTGTATATGTATTATACAATTATACATACATGTGCCATGAGTTTCGACTGTAAAACAGCGCTGGTAAAATGATAGTGTTAAACAGCTGAACTAGACTGTTAAACTAATATAATATACTAAAAATATCCACTTCTCTAGGCAATGAGTTGATCAATCGAACGGCCCTAGGAACTGGTGACTCACACCTCCTAATTATGTTATATGAACATTAAAAAGTAAATCAAATGAGTTTCCTTCGTTTTAGAACCTCTTCGGGTAAATTAATACTAAGGATTATTTAATATGAAAGTAAATTTGATAACTTTGTTATTCTACTGTTACACGTTTCGCCTTTTTGAGAAGCATTTTTAGTTTGGAATAAAAAAGTTTATTTTTATTTATCGAGTTTAATTTATTTTTAAATCCATTTCCACTCTTAATGTGCAGTATATGTCCTCCTAATGGAGGTATTTTAACAGATTTTCTACACGAAAACTGCTTGTTACCCAGTTCCTCAATCTTAGAGCCAAGAGTAACAGAGAATAGGCATAGAAAAGATAGTGCCAAGAAAAAACTGGTGTTAAGCTAATCGCTCTTGCAACGCCCCGTTATTTTAGGATTGGAAGAATTTGTAGATATATCAAACATCCATGTATTCGAAAAGAAATCGATTTAAAAAACATGCTGTTCGTACTGGGATTCAAACCTGTGATTTCCGGCATGGATGCCAAAAACGTTGACCGTAGACCCGAAATTTCGAAAAAGTATTTTATTTTTTGTTTTATGTTTTTGACAAAGTCTAATGGTGAAAAAAACATTCTTGGTATAATATTCGAATAAGGCATTGATAAAATAAAAAAACATATTGAGATCACCTGGCCTTTAATGTGCGGCCCCTCCCTTGGGTTCGACGTCAGTGTGAATGTCATCATTGTAAATAATGATAGTGATTAATCTCCCGGAAAGGGGAAGGCCAAACGTTTGTTTAATTATGTCGATTTTTTATTTTACCCACCTGACGCGACTCCTCTCGCTTCACTCTTATCCACTGATTGCCAAATACATTGAGAAAAAAATTTCCGTTTTCATGCGGGTAAGCTAGTTACTGTCGATTATATTATACTGTGTAAATCTAAAATATTAATGTTAAACGAAAAATACATACAAATAATGATACTAACGAGTTTCAGTTTGGGATTTTTCCCTTTTAAGAGAAGCAAGGAGGGGATTATAGAATCGAAACAAAGCAAACAAATCATACTACTAATGACGTTAAACATTACAAACTAATAAACTAATGAGCTGCACTCAATCAGATAGGTTGGTGATTACTCTATTAATTGGAAACAGTGTAAGTAATGGCGAGGAACCCGTCTTATTAAGAATATTATTTAATAATATTTCTTTTTTGTTAAGCGTTTTATTTATTTCTAAAAATTCTAAGCTATTCATCTTAAAACCCT
This sequence comes from Himalopsyche anomala, assembly GCA_031772345.1. Lineage (NCBI taxonomy): Eukaryota > Metazoa > Arthropoda > Insecta > Trichoptera > Rhyacophilidae > Himalopsyche > Himalopsyche anomala. Next base: position 764,138 of record CM062840.1, read on the forward strand.
TTTTATTTACTCGGTGGAGTATTTCTAAATTACTAATCTGATTAAAATTATGATTATTTTCTATTAAATGATTGGCAAACTCAGAAAAATTGTTACTTTTTAGACATCTTATATGTTCTTTAATTCTAATATTAAAGTTTCTACGTGTCTGTCCAACGTATGAAGCTTGACAGTCTCCACAAGAGAGTCGATAGATACCAATTTATTTTGTTACAGCAAAATATGTAGAAATCGACAGTTGTTTATGAACAAAACAGAACTGTATAGTCGAAAAAATCATAAGACACTAACCAATAGAGTTCTCACCACAAGAGTCCCATAGTCTTGACACTGAATGCTAAAGATCATCTGATCTGGTATACATATGAGGGTATTACTTGCAAACTCGGCCCATTCGAAAGTTGTTAAAACATGAACCATGAATGTAATTCAGTAAATAAAAATAAATTTTTAGAAATCAGTCTCAAACGTGGCTTGACAACATCCAAACTTCATTTTTTAACCATTTTGGAATAAGCCTTGCTTTCAAATAATACACTCGTATATTATGTAAATTAAACAGAATCGATTGAAAAAAACAATTCGGAGTCGTCAGTCGGTTTTTAATTTAAGGCCTGAGTCGGAGTCGTTTTTTTTTTACCCGACTCCATAGTCCTGGAATACAGTTTAAAAAATCATGAAATATTTGATATTACTTATCTAATACCTTATTTATTATTATAAAACATAAAACAATACGAAAATTCAGGCTATCTATTAAGGGCGGAAATTCTGAAAAAAATATCTGGTACATTGCAAAACACTAAGAGTAATGCAAAACATTTTTTTATGTTCAATTCTAAATTTTAATTATTTAAATAAGTTCTTACACTTAGGTCGATCAACATATCGTAAAACATTTTTAATCTATGAAACTAATTCTGTTCATATTCTTTATATATTTTGCTCGATAGCCTTATGGCAAAAATGTTCTATCTTTAAGTGGTTTTATTAAAACAGAATTACTTTATTATATCTTTTCTTCACTTGTTAAGCAAAACTCACTTTTCCGTTCACTTGTTGGCATTTTCAATCAATTACGTTCGTAAGTCGAGTACTGTTTATTATATCGCTCCTTGGTCAAGTGGTCAATGTCGTTGGTTTCGGGTAAGGAGATCAAGGGTTCAAATCTCGATTCGAACAAATTTTTCAATCGATTTATGGATTTCTTAAATTTCCTTTTAGCCGTGCACTTGAACGCCTGAAGATGCCGAAAGGCAAAACCCGGGTCGTTATTGACAAAATCTGTGTGAATTTACATAATTTGGACGATTCATATTCCTTTTAGCCATTTGGTCCAACGAAACGGGGCTTAGCTAGAGCGATTAGTTCGCCACCAGTTCTGTCCTAGCCGTATCATTATATCCCTACTTTAAAAACATAAAACAATACGAAAATTCAGGCTATATATTAAGGGCGGAAATTCTGAAAAAAAAGAAGATGAACGACTGAGAAATAAACAGTTCTCGTGGAAAAACTTATAAGGCAATATGCTCTATATTGAGAGCGAACATGGATTTAAAAAAAAACAAAATCAATAATGTTATGTAAAATACAGTAATATACCATAATCATAAATAGGTGAATGTCATCAATCATTTATGGTTTTTTTTAAACAATACACCATTAAAAGGCTCATAAATTCTGGGGCATGCCAATATTGATACAAATCTTCATCGCAAACAATTTTATCAAAACGTGTGATGTTTAGAAATATACATTCAAGATTTGATTTTGGATAATATTTAATTACTAGATACCGATATTTTTTCATTTTCAATACCGGTATCTAAATCATTTGACAAACGCCGGGATCCGAGTTTCAGTAATACCGGTTTTGCAATCCCTAACCACGAAAATGGCCTTTAGACACAAGCATTCTGAAGTTATCAATATTCGCAAATAAATCAATCGTTTCAAAAAAAAAAAAAACTATGGCGCTTCAAATTGCCGAAGAATATTGTCAATCATAAAATCTTACCACTGTAATAGTTTTCCACATTCAACCATTTTGTTTTTGTGTAGGTTTTCTATAAGTGGCGCAAAAGATTGAGCCGAAATTGCCTTCTTAATTTAAAAGAATACGCCATCTGTGAATCTAATTGACCGATATGAAGTTATCTCCGGATTTGAAATAAGAATAGTTGTTTTCGTCGCGCCGATTTTCAATTAAATTACTTCCCAATCTGGAATAGAATTGCTTTGTTTTTTTTCATATCGACCGTGGAAAGGAAAAAGGACGTAACCTACACAGCAAATTTTACAGGAGGCGCAAAATACGTGTTTTGATGTTTTTGGGCCATATGCAAATTACGAATTATACACAGCCTTGAAGTGTACGGAGACTTCTAAACTGGTGTTTAATTGACATAATCTAATATTAATTAATGAAATTTTCGAGTAAAAACCTTTATTTCAGCTATTTTTTTTGGTTTTAATTTGTTAAAAGGTCATCTTTTTCAAACATATTAGCTTACATCTTTTTGATAGAACGTGTATCAAGTTTAATACATTGTGATTATCGAAAAAATCCGTTTTGTAAAAACTGTGGATAACTACCTATTTCCTTTCTACAGTCGATATGAATTGAATTTTTCTCTTCAAACAATAATATACCGCCTTGAATTTTAGAAACACTGGCCGAAGAGCTTGTTTCATATATTTAATGGATATATTTTACTTTCTTGCTTAAAAATCCAATATAAAAACAGATTCGGAATATATTTCCATCAATTTATGCTTTATTTTTATATTTTATAACCCTTTGCACTCTTTAATTGAAATATGTTTACACCTTAATTCGTATTTAATTAATCTATTGCCATATAATTAAAATATAAAACATTTTGAATGTTTCAGTATAGCAGAATTTATTTTGCGCACGATGCGTATTGGTAATATTTGGATGAAAAAAAACTTATATTATTAAAAAATTCAGCTTGAAATAGGAGTTATAAGGGTTAATAAACGATGATTACTTTTAGACACAAACCTGTATAAGTAAATAATGTAAAAGTATAAAGGTGGGGAACCTTTTCTTCTCTAAAGGCCGCATTCATTATTCTGATTCGACATAAGGCCGCAGTAAACATTGACTAGGGCAGAGTTTCCCAAACATTTTCTAGAATGGAACATTTCGCAAGTCCGGAAAATATAACCGAACACTTAACTGAATTTTTAAGATTTTTTTTAAACTGTGTTGCAGCGTATAAAACCATTCCAATTTTTTTCGGAACACCTACTCTGGCTCCGCGGAATATAATTTGGGAAACGATTGGACTGGACTAGGAAACCTTTCCCTCCAGCACAGAAATTTGCGGATTTCCCAAATTAGCAGCGTGGTACCTTTTTTTTTGGCCAGAAAGCCGCACCAGAGTAGCCAAAAGGCCGCAGGTTCCCCACGCCTGGTGTAGTGTAACCATTAAATTTTCATACGCGTGAAAATCATTTCAAAATAAGCCGTTGTCACCTTGTCGGTGTAACCCTATTGAAACAAAGCTTATTATAATTGTCTAAGCTTTCTATACGTATCATAGCTTTTATATTGAATGGTGCTACAGTTACCAAAGCCAAAGCTCTGCGAGTATCATTATTTCGGCAATCGCAGTACTTAACGTCACTGCCATACATTTGCAAAACGCCAGTCGAGTGTAGAATTTGCACTCCAATGGTGGGTTCCCTCTCCACCATTGGTACTTTCGAGCATTTTGAAACAGACTCCGGTTATATTATTTAAAATTTCCAGTATTATATATCGTCTAAATACGTAAACTGTACTAATCGGTCGATTCAGAAAAGGGTTGCCAGACATTCCTATTTAATCGTTTAATGTCCCGAGTTCAATAGAAAAATTCCGAGCCCTGCATTGCAAGTCCTTGTAAAAATGTGCAAGTATAAAAATCCTCGAAATAGTTGATGCCCTAATCTGATTTTTTGGAAATCTGATAACCTTGATCCCGTAACATAGTGGTCAATAAATGAATGCTCTTGGACTTTCTTACCACTGACAGTATCAATTTCAGGACGGATGCTTTCATTCAATGTCTTATAAGTATTAGTTAATAGCTTGGATGTCTTTAACGTTTTAAAATCTTTTAATGCGATCCCAATAGGACCACGAATACCAAGTGTAAAAAGAGTTACAATGTAATTTTCTAACTTCACCATTCATTGTTCTCTTCAGAGTGTGTGGTTGGGCGACTGACGTACAACCAGTTTTCGGTAAACAAAATTTTGTTGAGATTATCTGTCCGGTACTGACAGTCCACATACTTCCACGTTAGAAGCGATCATTTTTAATTTAATATTTGTTTATATATTTCCATTTAGATTGCAAAAGAATTACAAATAATAAAAAAAAACACGTTATAGTGACATGTACAATAAAAACAATTGATTAGACTTTTTACATGATAATTTTTAAAATGCAATTAATTAAACTAAAATTTTTAAATGTCTGCCAGTTGTCATCACGAAAGAGGTAGTGGAAGCTTAGGCCTATAAAACTCATTCATATCAATAGTTATTTGTGTGAGTCGAAGACCGTCTCAATTAATAGTTCCGATAATGCAATAAGATTGTTGCTCATACTTACTTATACACTGAATATATTAAAAGCTGTTTATTTATGTTTTTTTTTTCAAATTTACAGGAGGAGGGCTGAAAACCCGAATCGCTCACTGGCAACACTGGGCTCGCGCATGGATCAGTACGTGAGAACTCCGACACCACGCAACTTATTCGTGCAGCCATACCCTGGCATCCCAGTTGTACGAAGCGACCTTGCTGCACCTTTAGCCAACACTACCAACCCTCGTGCGGTGAATTCAAGCAATGCCGGCCCACTACCAAACCGACTTCCGACTCCGAGGATTCGACAGAATGTTCCTAATCCAAACGATTTGACGCTGAATCAGATGAATATCTCGCCTCCGGCTAGGGAACAAACTTTGGATCCGAACCCAAATTCTCTGCTCGAACATCTTCAGAGAGCCGCCGGTAGAGTGCCAGAAAATCAGAAAGCTGAAGAAGAAGAGCGCCCGTCTAATCCATGGGATTACTATTGGAAAAATGAGTAAAACAAAATGCAGACGACTGACAAGAATACGCATAATTTTACCGGCTCAAAACCACGTATTTTTTCATTAAACGGTTTATTGATGGGAATTTGTATATTTTCGAAATTACAAATTCGTTTGACATTTAGCTTTCCTTTCAGTTGTATTGAGTAAAATTTTTTTTGTCAAATAGTAAATTCATATACTTTATTTTATGAATAACGTTTAATATAATATCAAATTCAATTCGTTCACAAACTATTTAACGTGCTGTCAAAATTATTAACATACATAATTACTTCTAAAGAGCGTTAAAGAAAAATAGTAATTTAAACTAATATATGGAGCAAAATATTAAAAAGACTGTATCAAAGACTTTGAGAAATAGAATAAGACTTATAATGTTACAACGTATTTCAATAATATGTCGGTATTTAAGTTAACGTAAGTCTGCTTCTTTGACCATTTTGCATGCATAACAGCATGCGTACTTAAAAAGTGGTTAAAAAAAACAATGATTCCTATTACATATTTTCTTATTTTTAATAATTCTAATAAGAAAGGCAATACAAATTTATATACGAAAAACTAGTGTTTGACGTAATTTTATATTTTAAAGATCTTCCAAAATGTGCCATTCCACTATAAAGGGCCAATTTAATTATTTAAATATAAATTAATATCCATCATATTTTTAGCATTTAAAAACATTAATGATAAGTTATGAGTATTTTTCTAACCTTAAATTAAAAATGCATTAACAATGTACCCTCCTTCTTTCTATACTATTTTTTTTTTGTTTTCAAAGACAAGCAGAGTTAAAACTACTTAAAAAAGTGTAAAAATCTCTGTAAATATAAAATGTAAAATTTTTCTCTATTAAAGTATTAATTTAACTTCAATTGCATGCATATTATATCTTACCTAAAAGTTAAAATACATATTCCCGACATCAGTGATGCAACGCGGCCCAAAAATACATTTATTGTGGCTCGCAGACTAGATATACAGTTTCTAAAGATTAATTTTCAAAATTGGTGTGTGAGAAGTTTTTTGAACAATGTAAATTAAATTTGATAACTTTGTTGTTGCACAGATTGTGCATTAAACATCTCATTAAGAAGTTAGTATCTTCAGACTAACCATAGTAAAATTATTTACGAATAAGCAACAACTTTATTTATATTTCTTAACTTATAAGTAACAAAATTTGAATACTGTTTAAGTTTACTCGTAAATAACCCAACGATAGTTAATCTGAAGTAAGTTCTAAAATAAGCGAAACACGTGTAACAATATGTATCAAATTTAATTTATATTAATAATGAACTTTCACAAAATTACCGCCGAATCCATGGAAAATGGAAAAGTTTGATATTTTTTATTTATTTCGATATAAACTTCGATTAACATTCTCAACAAGGAATGATTTGTCTTACACTGTCTACAATGTAGGTCTAGTTTTTTTTTTGCAAAACACATATTTTAAGAATTAGTTCTCTACAAAATGTTTGTCAAAAAGATGCGAATTGTGAAAGTTTTTTCGGTAAAAAATACATTTCATTTGTTAACATATTAGCAAGCAATTAATTACAGAGAAGTATCTGGTAAACACTTATTCAATTGAAAAAATAAACTATTGTGAAATTAACAAATCGACCCCACTGTTAAATAGGTCAGTTAATCACTGCCCTATAAATCTTTGTTTCAATAGATGGTTAATCAGCAATAGTACAATTATTTGCGTTTAATATTTTCAGTTGATTTGCCATAAATTTGGAATCAACGCAATTTTTTTGAGTATCTAATTTTATTCAATAATGTCTTTATAGTTTATATTTAACGAAAATTAAAAATCGTCGAGGCGTATCATTTTTAAGATTTTCTCAAAATTGTTGAATTTTATGTAAATAAGTTTACATTCGATTTTTTAGATTCCGTTTGACGAATCGTGCTTTTGCATCAAAAAATGTATAAATATAATAGTCTCAAGAGATTTTTATATCCCGATTAACAATCAACGCAATTAAACCAAAATATTTCACACATAATTCCACGCATTAAATATTTAATATAAAGTTTTTTTTCTCCATATCCGCTCCCTAGTCGGAGCATATGGCCACCACATGATTCCTTCAAGATTCTCTGTCCCCCGCCAGTCTTCTTGCTTCCTGCCATGTCATTCCAGCATCCCGTAGCTCCGCCGAGTACATCATATAGAGCACAGTATACGGTTACGCTGTGCTTTTTTAATGTGCCATGACTCGTAACCGTAAAGCAGCACTGTCCAAAAAAAAAAAAAAAAGACAACGTAATTAAACATATCTGAGCTTTTAATTAAGGGAACAAATTAAAGATTAATTATTAGGTTCTGATTTTAAGATAGTGATAATACGAAAAAGAAGGAAATGTTTTTTTTTCAAACATATTGTTGATAAAATAGAGCCATCTGTAATAAAAAAAAACACGGATTGTTTTTTATAATACTATGCATATCACTAAGCCATTGATACTTGTATAGGTTGGATATGGCTCGATTGGTATGCAAATACCTACGATATTTTTTCAAAAAATACTCCATGTCATATAATTTCCCAAAAAAGGAAATTTAAAAAATAATTAGCTATACAATATATTTTTTCTCTTACATCCCTTAAATTTTGATGACAAAATTATGTTGTAAATAAAAGTCTCTATTGAGTTGTCAAAATGTTTTTATAAAAAATCATTTATTTAATCCTGATTTCGTTGTTTGTATAAATTCATTTTTTTTTTTGTAAAAATCAGCATTGATTATTAAAATTATTGTTTTGTTCAGCTATCACTTCCAAAATAATGTAGTAAAAAAAATGATAATCCATATGATTTGATTGGACTGTAAAAATTAATATGACTTTTTTTATTTTCTTAATGGGTACATTTGAGGCATTTACTTATAAGTTTTAATTCACTTTAATATATTTCATTATTAATAATTATTTGCATTATTTAAGATTTGTGGAATTTCAATATTAAAGTTGAATCGTTCAAATTATGTACATTCACATAAATTTTGTCACTAACGATCCTGTTGTTGAAAAAAAAAATGTTGCGCCCAAATACGGACGCTCATAAACTCTTTTTCCAGGAAATTTTATAAATAAGCACAGCGATTCACAGAGACTTCCGATTTTAAATGAACAGCTACACATGCCTGGCTCTCCGCTTTTATACATTATAAAAATATAATCATAAAACCTTTTCCTACAAACAAAAATATATATAATTCTTAAAACTACTCACCATTCAAATCTGTGGGCATTCCCATAAGCTTATCCTTTTCACCAGCAATGGCTTTAAACTCAATGATACATTTATTTCTTATATAAACGTGAAACATTCATTTACTAAGCGTCAGTTCAACTTCATCCGTGTAATTGAACGCCTGAAGACGCCAAAAGGTGAAACCCGGATCGTTAGTGACAAAATTTGTGTGAATGTACATAATTTGAACGATTCAAATTTAATTATTTGCATGTTTATTTGAACATTTTTATAGATAAGTTCACTTACTTAAAATTATTTAAACACATTTTTTTAAAGTAACAAGTAAAGAAAATTAATAACTTGCATGAATAAATAAACGGCGATTTGGTATTTTAATTTTTAACCACCATTTTAATATAAATAGTGTCATTGTGAGAAATATATATTGACTGTGTTTAGGTAAAAGAGATTAACCCACACAGAACAAATTTTACAGGTGAGACAAAAAGCGTTTTTAGACGATTTTGGGCTAAAGTCAAATTATTAAATAAAAAAACCTTGAAGTGCTAAATAACGGGTGTTTTATATACTTACTGTAATATCAATTTAGCAAGTTGAAAACCTTTTATGAAGGTCGTTTTTCGTTGTTGCAGTTTTCACTGGCCCTTATTTTTTCAAACATAAAAGCTAAATTTAGAAACTTATTCGGCATTTATGGCGTAAGCCCTTTTGACAGGTGATGAATTTTGTTGTAAACATTGTGATTATCAAATAAAACTACTTTTCAAAAGGATTGGTTCCTTTTACCTAAGCACAGTCAATATGTATCGACATTCATTGTATAACAATGAAACAATTTTGTGTTAAAATATATCGACTGTGGAAAGGAAAAAAGGCTTTTTTTCGATAATCACAATGTATCAAACTTGATACACGTTCTATCAAAAAGATGTAAGCTGCAAATGCCGAATTAGTATCTAAATTTAACTTTTATGTTTGAAAAAGATGACCTTGTAAAAAATTAAAACAAAGAAAAATAACTGAAATAAAGGTTTTTACTCGACAATTTCATTAATTAATATTAGACTATGTCAATTAAACACCAGTTTAGAAGCCTCCGTGCACTTCAAGGTTGTGTATAATTCATAGTTTGTATATGACCCAAAATCATCAAAACACGTTTTTGGTGCTTCCTGTAAAATTTAGTATGTGGGTTACATCCTTTTTCGTTTGCACAGTCGATATATATAAAATATTTTTGCAAATTCCATGCAATTATTGTAATAATATAATTAATTAAAATTTTCAAATATTTGTGTTTCTATAGTGTTAAATGTTGTAGTGGCTTTTATTTCAAAAATGTCTCTTGCCTATACATATAAAAGTAATACATGGTATAATTTTATTTAGATATAAATACTTCGCTTTGGATTTTGCCATTAAAATTTAATTATTTTAAATAAAAAAAAACACTACTTTTAATAAAATATCAACAAACGCATGGTTGCAAATACGCAAAAACATCTTGCTTGCTCATTCTAGCCTTTCTATACAATGTTTTGTCGATATTAAATAATTTGTGAGTCACTATAAAAACACTACATATTTTTCTGTACTTATCTTAAGATGTTTTATTGTAGTTTTAGTCATTGTTCTATTATTAAGACTAAATAATTTGTACATTACAATAGTTATATGTATTTAGAATAAATTAGTTAATTATTTGTTTTGTAGAATAGTAAAATTTAAAACAATACCTTTCACATACCATTGTGTCTTATTTTTAATTGTCTAATTTTCAATATTTTTTTTTTTATTATAAATGTTTCGTCAATTTAATGTATAAAACTATTAAATGTTATGTAAAATAACGTGATAAAAACAAAATTAAGATTTTTAAAAACTTTGATATAAAATAGTGTTCAAAATTTTTTAGTAAATATTCACAAAATATTATTTTCTTGCTCGGAGTCATCTTAATATTTATTTTATTCAATTAACTCTTCAACAAAATAAACTCTTGTTAAATGAAAACAAAACCGTATCAAAATTAAAAAAAAACGCGGATATTAAATTAAATAAATATTAAAAATTATTGCATTGAGTTGTACACACATTGTATGTATCAAATAATTTCGACATCCTTTTCATTTTCCATCACAAAACATTCTCAATGAAAATTACTTAGAAATTTATAAAATTTAATATAACACATTCTAGAAAAAAATATTGTGCCTTGTAGTGTTTTTAAAAATTGGCGAGACATGTTTAACATTGTACTTTTTCCCATTTTTTTATGTTTCCTAATAAAATTATAAATAAACAACATACCCCGTTTTATTTTCTTTGAAATTTTCATATTCAATTTGAATGATATTATTTTCAACATTTTTATTTTTGTTCAAATACAATTGAACCGTTTGGAGTGGGGATGGGAGGAGGGTTACTAAGCTTCAATAGATTGTGGTATCTTTATTTTCTCAATAAAAAAATCTGTTATCGATCCAACTGTTCTTGATTATTAACGTATATTAGAAATGGTCTAATTTTTCAGAAGATAATAATGTCAGACTAATTATCTTCAAGGGTTGCCAAAGAGACGTTATAAATTTAATTACACTTGTGAATTTATTTAAAGAAATTAACAATCGCAAAAAAAGACAATTCAATTTTTGTACAGTCGAAAATGTCAGTCGTGGGGAACCTGTGGCCTTTTGATCTGATCGACCGATTCTGGTAATTTTTGTAAATTCGTAAATTCCTGGAACACCCAAAAAAGGTCCCACGTTGCTAATTTTGGCAAACTCGTAAATTGTTGGGATTTTGGATGTCTAAATCCACTGAAGACCTAAAAAAAAGGTCCTTCGCTGGTAATTTTGGAAAATCCGCAAATTTTTTGGTTTTATAAATTGGCATGGAATTGTTTCCGGCCAAAGATTCCCTAGTCATTTTTTACTGCTTTACTCTTGAATCAGAAAAATGAATGTGGCCCTTAGACAAGAAAAGGTCTCCCTCTCTGGATTAGATATTAGATTTGGACAATGGTCAAACTCATTAGTCAACTGAGCCAAATATTACGATACTTTCCAAACTATTGAAATTTCTTTTGAGAGACAATTTTTTATAACTATAAAGATAGGTACATAAATTGCTATTAACTTAATTAGGGTACTCATAAGCTGGCTTTTGTTCAAAAGGTCCTCATGCTTATAGTGTTACGTTCGCTGAGATCACCCCTTCCAACTCGCGTGCGACACGAAGTTTCAAGTGAACTGTATGTGGTTTTTTTTGAATGAACCACACTTACGGACCCAAAGAGCCGTATCTGGCTCGTAAGCCGCAGTATGCCGACCACTTGGTTAGGTAGTTGATCATTATTTAAACACTTTATATTGGGTATCGCTGAGATTTACTGTATATAAGTATGTTCATTTTTAATAGCTCGGTAACAATCATATCAGAAAGAATGCATATTCGAACATACAAAACAACTTATTTAAAAATATATAATATACCTTGTTTGTGCAGAGATTCAGGTATATGAGTTGGTGCAAAACAATGGCAACCGAAGTGTAACCAAAAGTTCAAACGACAATGCAATTAACATGTACCTAATTAATTAATAACCAAATACCGCAATTCCTGTAATTTGTACCAAGCTGCAATGCGCTCCCTCTGTGATTTTCATCGAATTGAATTTAATATGTTAATCATCAAATAAATACCTAATTTAAACGCACTGCTATAAATACATTTTAACATAACGTAAATGACATTTTTTTCTTCGATGAAATTAAATCTTTAAAATTCTCTATTGAACTGAAAAACGTACTATACACTACCTGCTGCTGATTCAAATTTAGAATGTGTATTCGACAGCGTGTTTGTGTTTTAAAACACTGGACTATCTGAAGACAATTTCTTAAATTTTGATTACCTGTACTTTTTGCCTGCCTCTGTCTTTAGAGGCTTAGATCGATTATTACAATGAATGACTACAAAACATATCACTGTTTATCTAGTGAATAAAAACATTTTGACAACGTGCCTTATTACACAGGGTATCCAATTCCGGGATCACGTCCAATTCTGTGATCCCGAAATCCCGGGATTGGGACAGTACTAATCCCGGGATTGAGAAAATGAAACACGGAAAAGCGAAAAAAAAGAGGTTGCGCTGCTATTTTTGGTAAATCCGTAAATTCCTGGGATTTTGGATTCGAAAATTCTTAGAAGAGCTAAAAAAGATCCCATGCTCTTAAGACATTTAGGCAAATCCGTAAATTCTTAGGATTTAGAATTCAAAAATTCTTGGAAAAGCTAAAAAAAAGTTCCCATGCTGGTAACTGTAGGAAAACTGCAAATTTCTGGGTTTTTTTTTAAATTCACATGAAATTGTTTCAAAAATCCCATGACTTCAAAATCACCAAAAAATTTTTCTATCCCAAATCCCAATTTATACACGATTTTATGTTGAGTGTTCAATCCCGAAACTCCGGGATAACAAAAAGGGTTCGGGATTGGATACCCTTGTACCACACATAATGTGTTTGCAAGGCCGTTTTGGCTTACATACCGTAACTTACACAATATGATCCAAAATTTATTGGAGATGGCTTCATTTCATTGTGGCAACATCAAATAAATATAAGATTTTCCTTATATAATCAAAAAACAAAATCAGTCCCTCAGTTTCCGAATAACAATATGTAGAATGTGTAAGTAACATGAAGGCATAGTAAAGTTTTAAATAATGCGGTGTATGTGGTTTTCTCCATCAATAGCCAACTGACAGTTGAGTTGTTCTGCAAAATTATTTGTGGCAAAACTTAAGTGTGGAAATGTTTCAAATTTAATTATCGCAACTAACTTTCTTGGCGTCAAAAATAACTAATTCGTTTGCCTGTCTCTCAATGATTGAAGTTTTGGTTTACTGGTCGAAACTCACTCACTATTCGCTAGGCAATTGTTCTGGATTGGTTGGTTGAAAGATGGATTTATTTTAAGGTTGAACACAACAAAACAAATTTTGTGCTTAGTATTATAATATATCACCGTAGCTACTTTAATTAAAAATGTTTTTCTCAATAAATATTGTAACTGTTAAATCTACCATGTATTTTATTACGTAGAGGTGATTTTGGTTCAATTTATGCTGCTTCAATCAGTATTCGTTGTACAACTTTATTAAATCTAGGAGGTTTTTGTCTTGGGTGCTTTTGATACAGATTGAACGTCGCTAAGCTGAGAGAACAGATGATTGCCGCTCGGGTGAACAAACGGTTAGCGGATAAACTTAGGAGACCAAAAAAGTAATGCAATTGGTATTTTGAGTACGGTCGATGTATCAAGGGTTATAATAAATATTTACATCTTCAAGAAACCTTCAAATGTGAATTTTTATCTGACGTGTCCTTATATATATTTTTTGTTGGTTTTAATTTGTTATGAACATTTTTAAATAATTAACTGAATGTTTAAATTCCTTTACTTATGTATGCTTAAAGCTTGAATTAAAGTTATTTTTTGCTTACTAACTATTTGAATTCTCTTCCATATATGACATTTGGCTGAAACTAAGCTATGCTTGATATTGAGCAAAATATACTTCTGACTATTGAAAAGTGAATTGCGAGTAGAGTTATTTGCCATCATCCAGAAAGTGGTCGTAAAGTTATCAACAATTTTCGATATTTTGCCGCATCATAGAAATACCAATCTTAGCTTTTATTTTCCTTCTATAACATATTCTAAAATAGTTCAAGAAATGAAATCGTTATTAACGTAATAACTGAAAAAGAGGTTGGTAGCCTGAAAATCATATTTAAATGAGCAAAATATGTTTTACAGATAGCAACACAGCCAATACTATTAATATAAAAGGTACCGTTTATTTTAATTTTGTATTATAAAAATTCTTTACCGATAATTGTGCATTGCATGAAAGATATGATTTACAACATGATACTCTTTTTATTCATAAAAAAATAACGAAATTAAGCTAATAACAATGCAGATATGTAAGAAAATTATTTAACCTTTTGGCTGCCGTAGTTTTAAAAGAGTACGTTTATACCTAGCACGCCGGCTATAATTTGCAATTATGAATTAAATTAGTTTTTGAAGAGATAACTCATCTCTGGCGTGTTGAGCACGAAAAATTTGATTATATATTATCTCTTATCCATACTCAAGATTCAGAAAAACCGATAGTTTACGGTATATATAAATGTAATATCAGTATGAAAAAGTCAGCATGAAAGATTTGCCGGGTTTACAGCCGGGTTGGCTTCTATGCTGGACCACACGGGCTCAAATGACAGTTTGAGCAGTATTTTGTCGATCGATTTATCGATTTCTGTTCGAAGGCATGGGTGTTTGTGATGCCCAAAAATTTCCTCTCAACTTTCCAATCCTAAAATAATGGGGCGTAGCGAAAGCGATTAGTTTGCCACTAATTCTGTCCAAACCCTATTCTTTTTATCCCTACTCCCTTAAAAAACAAAAGAGGTTGAGCAACTGAGTAACAAGCACAGTATCTGTTGAGATAACTTCATTACAAGGCTATACGCTCCACACTAAGAGCGGGCATGGACATTTCAAATTTTTGAAATTCGCATGTATTTTCTGTTTCCTTGATTCTAGCGATCAGTTTTTTTTTTATCAGAAAGTAATCTTTCTAGAGCATCGCATTGTTTTTTGCGGAATTTGGTAAACATTCGGAGAAATAAAAAAAATGGCATGGTGTAAAGCATATTTACCATGACATTATATTTCGACAATTATTTATTGAGGAACTATTTATTGTCGCCGTCAAAGGAAGTTATAATTAATTATTAAGAAATCTGTTGTAAATTTCCACGGGGTTGTTCGTACACGCGCGGAAATTTCATGCTGAGCTAACTGCCTGCGAAATTGTCGCCTCGTCAAAAGAGGTAAGTAAACAGACATTGAAACAAATTCCTTTAAAAGGGACCACACTCAAATAAACCCACATCAAAAGCGCCGGCTATTCAAAAGATTTTTACGATTAAAACATTTGTAACAATAATGAACAACTGCCGATGAAAAGTTTTGTTAATAGCTGCTTTCAGTTTAGTATGTATATATTACCAAACCCAAAAGAGAAATAGGTTGGCATGCTTTGTTTAACAATGTGGTGGATTTAACTTAAACGGTATAATCTAGTTTGTATACGTAATAATTATGTTGAAATAAAATCATGAATATCATGTTGGTGAGTTTCAGCTTAAAAAAAAAAATATTATTAAAAAAATCTATACAAATATATATTTGTATTTCGGCAATAAAATTCGCAGTGTGCTAGGTACTGCCATACGTACACCTAGCGGCAGTTTAAAAGTTAAGGTTTACCAACCCAAAAAAGTACACGGAGCAAATAAATAGAAACATTCGTTCATCGCAGAGAATTGGGCTTTGGGTTTGTCCAATATACAACCCAAACAGTAAACAAAGTCACAGATTGAGCCCAATGGTTCAAACAACTTAATTTAGTGCTTATGACCGTCAAATTGTCAAACCGTCAAACGAAAATGTGTTATTATTTTTAAAATGTTGCCCTTCTGTTATGATTTGATAGATCGCTACCCGAGTACTACAAGGTTCTATGTGAAAATTTTTGAGGAAACAAAAATAACAATGTATACCAATAATGGTACTTAGAAGACTGCTGAATTATTACTTCTGTTTCGTCAAAATTTTTCACATTTAACCTTGTAGTATTCGGGTCGCGAGATGTCCACATTCAGAGTGATTCAGAATTATTATGAAAAATCAATCATTTCCTCATCATATTGAAAAGATACAATATGGCGTATGAAGATTTCGGCATCTTTATTAAGGAGAAGAAAATAGGGAGTTGTGGGTGAAAGGGAGGTCTGTCATATTTCACATAAGTGGCAGTCCCGTGACATGGGTCTCGCAATAACACTTCGAAGAGTTTCAACTGCCAAAAACAAACATAGGGATGCAGAGCATTCACTCATAAATTCTATAACATTACTCTATGATACATAATAGTAAAGTTATAATTTGTTTTGCATATAACATATACATTTTACAATTTAATATCCAATTCTTTTAACTGCTATTTGAGTTGTTGTCATAGAAAAATTTTAAGTGGCCGAAAATATGTCAAGACATACATTAGCTACTAAGACACGCCATCCTGACTTTACAGGATGTTACTGATAATTATAATTGTCACGTTTAAAGTGTGAAAACTTGTCAATGTTACATTCATTCGTCAATATTATATACATCATTAAAATCCACATTTACTTTGACTGGTAAATAGTAAATAGTGGAGTTAACTAGTATGTGTATAAACAGGGCCGGCGCTACTATACAGGCGAAAAAGTGAACCGTCGAAGGCGCAAATCATAAGAGGGCGCAGAAATGGAGAAGAAAAATATATTTTTATACTTTAATAACATTCAATATCTATTTCAAGCAGCATTAAAAAAGTACTGCTTTATATATTATAATGCAAAAAAAATATTGCACGAGAGCTAAAAAAAAGTCTCTTGCCTTTTTATTTTGGGAATTCGATTAATTCTTGGGTTTCAAAATTCCCTAGAGAAAATTTCTCAATCTCGAAATTTTACACAATTTTATGGTGAATGTGGCTGGCGCCTAGGGCGCCAAATAATCTCGAGCTGGCACTGTGAATAAACTTAATAACGAGTGATAGATATCGAATAAACGACATTACGGGTTAGGTTATGTTAATTTATTGACAAGCGGTTATCAAAGTATGGCATATATTATACAATTATAAAGTAAAAAAATAATAAGTAATCGTTTTTAGTCTTGAGTGATATTATCTTGGGTATGGAGCATTTTTGTCAGTTAGAAGAATTGATTGATTGTATTGGCATTTACTTGGTAGAACTTCATTGTAATAAGGGTAAAAAGTAGCAAATTATTTTCGTTATTCTTTCAGGCGATTATTTTTATATAAAAAAATAATATTTTTAGAACTACAGTGGAACCTCTCATAACGAGCACTTCTTATAACGAGTAATTCGCATGACGAGCAAAAAAGATTGTGGAAAAAAATGCTCCCTTAACGAGCGATATTTCGCATAACGAGTTTTGGAAAGATCACTTTCACATCGTTGCTTGCCTCAAGATGATTGCCAAGGCGTGGGAAGAGGTTACCAAGAGAACCCTCACTTCAGCTTGGAAGAAGCTATGCCAAGGAGCGTTGTCGAATGTGATTTTGAGGGGTTTAAAACAGTACCTGTGAAGTCTATACAGTCAACTAGATTGTATCTTTGGCCAATACCATGGGACCGGAGGTTGATAACAACGATGTTGATGAGTTTGTGAAAGAGTTCAGTCAAGAGCTGACCACCGAAAAGCTTATGGAGTTGCATTGTTTTTCGCATTCTAGGTTGTTACGCTGCTTAACAATTTATACGTATGTAATTTTACTTTAATGCACATTAAAAATATAAAAAATGATTTTTTTCCTGTATGGAACGCATTATTGTATTTTACATTGTTTTATATGGGAAAAATTGTTTCGATTAACGAGTGTTTCATATAACGAGTAAGATTCTGGAACGACTTAAACTCGTTATGAGAGGTTCTACTGTATTGTGAAATATTTTGTTATTTTTTCACCTTATTAAGAAGGATTGAAATTAATTGAAAATAAATCAAAAAAATATATAATAACATTGTTGATATAGTTTTGCTAGCCCTTATATTTCTAACGAATCTATTCGTCGGCTGTTTGTCACAGCAAAAGTAGGTAAGTACGTTATAATTATTTAGGGTTGATCCCATCCAAAAAGTATAGAGTTAGACATGAAAGATATTTATGGCAAACTCTCGACCAGCTACTACTTACTCACTTTAGCTTCGAAGTATTATAAAGTATCACTGGAGAAGTATGCTAGATGGCATTGTTTGGTAAGCCAAAACTAAGCGTAGTGTTTTTAATATATTATTGTGGGCCCATTAGATATAATAGAAATATACAATCTACCAAAAACCAAGTAAAGACTTAATTTTACTCAATAGTCTAAGAAAAAAGCTTTAGCATTTTACTAGTTGGCTCACTTCACCTCTAGAGGGCTTATTTAAAACCAGGACTGTAGTCTTGATATTGTAATAATTTGTGATAGATAAGTCCTTTTGGAAATTCATTATATTCGTTCACACAGTGGCTGAATTGCTGTTTGTTTTTATTAAGAAGTAGCGGTTCTACGTAATGGGCTAGGTGGGCTCAGCCCGATCTGAATTTTTCAGCCAAAAAGTGTTCTTTAGCAGACTTAATAAAAACAAACATCAATTCGGACATACAATATAATACAAATCTATCACAAATTCATAAAATATCTTAGGTCTGATTCTCTTATATCAATATAAGAGCATCTCTCTGATTATCGAATTCTATTGTGCATGCTATTAATAATAAGAAGTAAGACCTAGGCTAGTTTGAAATTAGTCCCGAGTAAAACAAAAGCAAACAATTTCAAAAGGGCCACATGCAGTCCGGAGACCTTAGCCAATTGTGAAGTGGAAACTTTCACAAATTCGTAGATTGTATACAATGCTAAACTTTTTTTATCCCATACAAAATTATAGGTCACCAGCCGCCACTGTTATTAAGTCTTTTTTTTACACATTTTGACTGAAATTTTTTGGCCAGGATGAAGCTCACCTAGTCCAGTTTGTAGCACCGCCACTGGATTAGAAGCAATATTTTAAAACTATTTGCTATTTATATATAACTCATTGAATATCAGAGAGAATTCATTTTATTATTTTTATTGATTTTTTTTTAATAATACTGTAGGATGTTTTTGATGTTCAAACCAGAGTTTGTAATATCCGCTTCATTGGTAAATCGGAAATTTCAGAAAACAAATTTATCAAACGAATAAAAGAGCATGTCAAATTAATGTTTTACAAAGACAAAACTGATGTTTTCAAACGATGGTTTTATTAGGTACTAATTACTAATTTTTAAAAATAATTTATTTCTCATTTTTTGAAAATATACCAGTATTTAAAATAACATTTTTCGTAATCCGATAAAACCGATATTTTACTAGAGCAGTGGAAGGGAACCTGCGGCCTTTTGACTACTCTGATGCAGCCTTTTGAAAATATTCACTTTTTTCAGTTCAAGTTCATCCGTGCACTTGAACGCCTGAAGATGCCGAAAGGCGAAACCCGGGTAGTTAGTGACAAAATTTGTGTGAATGTACATAATTTGAACGATTCAAATTTAATATTCCTTTTGATTAAAAAAATATACGCAAGAGTTTGGAAAAATAGCGTAATCAACCGATTATATAATTATCAGTCGAAAAAAACGGAGAGGGGGTGTCAACGTTTTCTTTACTTATGTTGAATCAGATAAATGAATGTGACATTTAGAAATGAAAAGGTTTCCCACCCCTGTACTAGAGTATAAAAAACCTGTTTATTTTTTGTTGAATTTATTTGATTATGCAAAATTTTATATTATTTTATCGTCGGTTTTACTAATAAAATATTTATCTATATTACAAAAAATATATCCAGAAAACAATTTTTCAAATTTAATTCAATGATGTCAATTCTTTCCGACGTATTTTAATTGCATTTTAAATTTGTTATAAAATAATAATTTCAAAAATAAAAATTGAAATGTAAAATTAGCAATCTTAAAAAAATATTTTTTTCAATCTATTGATGCAGAATTAAAGAGCTTAAAATTATTAGCTTGTGAGCTGATATTTCAGTAGAAAATCTGCTTTTTTTAAAATTCGATTATGAAACAAATTCACTAATTTAATTTCTACAAGCATTTCGTCGAATACAAAAAGCCACGTGATAAAATGTTTGCTCAGCGCATTTGAAGATTTCGTTATGAATTACAATATTCTACTGTAAATTATAACACAGAAAATTAAATTAATTAGTAATTCTTTTTTCAGTTTTTTATATTTTAATCAAAATGGCTAGCGTGATAAATTTCTGTCTTTGATTTTTACTCCCTCACATGATATGTATATTAAGAATAAGCCAATAATGCTCGCAACCAGGGAATCCAGTTCAATTTATTAAAAAATGTGGAATATTTAATTACCAAGCAGTGTTTTATTTACTTCAATAATTAAGATTTAACGAAAATTATAAAAGTGATGTACAGTGATCCCCCAATTACACGAAAGTTGGAACCGCGTTATTGGGATTCACATAATTGGGATTCACATAATTGGGATACTGAAGCTCATACAAATGTTAAACTGCCAAAACTAAGAATAAATAAAAAAAAATGAAAAAATATATGGACTTTAGTTACTAGGCGGTAAAATGCATAGTCACCCACCAACGTTTGAATGTATGCACGACACAGACCGCCGCCCGGCTGTGTGTGTACAGCCGCTCACGTGCCGAATGCATCGCCGGCCTTGTTATCGGTTGTCTGTGGTCGTCAGTTGAAAATAAAGATCGAGTTGAGCTCCGCTTTTGTAGCCGCCCGAATTGAAAAAAAAAGCTGAGAATATTTCTGGAATTCGTTTAATTGGGGATCACTGTATTATTATTCAAATATTCATTTCTTTAACACTTCTCCTACGGTGTTAAAAAATAATTCCGATATGTTGCTAAAGAACCAAGTTAACAAACATGTTTTAACACTTACCACCCTTTGATAGACGGTAAAAACACAATACGTACATTTACCGTAAGGGAAGTGGTAAGTGTAATAAAAAAATGAATTTTAAATTCTCCAAAAATATTTACTAACCGCTGTAAAAAAAAAGTGAATTTATTTTTAAAAAAAATGATTAAATATCGTGTATGTTTATTTTAATATGATCGAAATCAGTAAACAATTTTGATCGACATATATAAAAAAATACGCGCCTAAGAAAATATTATTTTCTTCCTTAGAATTTACTTGAGCGTTAATGTTAAATTTGAAAACTACTTCGTTTGATAAAAGAGTCTTTAAATTTATTATTTTATAGAGTAGACAGGTGCTTTGATAAACAAAGTATCATTTTATAAGCAAAAAATGAAACCCTAAAAAACTTGCTGACGTAAAAGACGTTATTATTTTTTTGGGTTTTTATGAAAAACTATAAAGATATAAGTTAACTTTTTTAACTACGTTTATAATAGGGCTTGTCGGTTTTAAGTTAAAATTACGAAATTCGAAACCCGGTATTTTTCATTTTTTTTTTTTTTTTTACCATGTCCGCTCCCAATATGGAGCATATGAACTCCTAATGGAGTTTATCTCAACAGAAATGTTTCTACGAGAACTGCTTGTTACTCTGTTGCTCAACTTCTCTTTTTCTAAAGAAAGTAGGAATAAAAGGAAAGGGCTAGGACAGGACTAGTGATTAGCTAATCGCTCTCGATACGCCCCATTCATAGGATAGGATGGGTGAGAGGGGGGAATTCAAGAAATCACATACATCCATGCCTTTGAACAGAAATTCATAAATCGATTGAAAAATTAATTTATAAAACTGCCCGTACTGGGATTCGAACCCGTGCCCTCTGTAGCGATAGCCAACGATGTTGACTACTCGATCACCCAGGCGGCACACAGATATAAAAAATTGTTTTTTTATTGAATTAAAAGCCATTATATTTTACATAAATGCGTCATGGTTACAAATTAAACGAGATGAAATATAGGCCCATTAGAGGTGAAGTGAGCCAAGTGGTATTTTAGAAAAAAGTAAGTTAGATGCGTTGTAATATTACTTAAAGTACATACAGTAAAAGTGAAGTAACCTCAGTTAGTACACTATGCAATAGTGTTAACCAGCGGTGGGCTGCCAATACTTAAACAAGCGGCTCGCTTTACTTCAAAGCAATTCTCGGTGTTCTGGGAAAGGAGTAAGTTTTTTTAATCACTTCTATGCAATTATATGCAATACTTAAATTAACAATCAGTTGTTATAAATACTTAATACACTTGTAATACGTAACGATATACAATTGACCATAATCTTATCAATTTTAATAGCTAAAAATGTACCACTGTGTATACTGAAGCTGTCGTAGATAATATATACGTCAGAAATTGCAGTTATATACTAATTTGATTTGGAAATATTGTTTTATCTTAATTTAACAAGAGGCTCGTCCACCTTAGTACAATTTAACAAGGGGATCGCGCGAGCCCCTCCAGCCCACCCCTGTTTACTCAGTAAAATAAGAATATGAAATCCACCAGAACACCAAGTAAAGACTTGATTTTACTTATGAGCCCAAGAGAAAATTTTACCATTTTACCAGCTGGCTCACTTTCAAAGTACAATAGTTTAAAAATGAGTAAACTTTAATGAATGCGCTGAAAACATTACATTTAGTTTTAATTGAAAAATATTTTCACTGTGTGTTTTGTTTTGCGTAAAAAAAAATCCCGACAGGCAATAAGAAAGAAATAAAATTGTAGGAAATTAAAGTTTTCTTTTTCAAAAGTGTTTAATCACTTTTAGGGTGTTCACTGTCAATACTTGTTGGAAAAGCATTATATTAATAAAAACACAATATTTATTTGTACTTTATTCCACTTTAGTTAAAAGGTCACGACCGGTTTCGCTCATTGTGAGCATTGTCACTGTAAAATATTCCGTTTTTAAGTCTGAATTATTCTTTGTTCAGGGCGAGTTTTAGAAAATGTTGTAATTTGAAAACCGGTTTTATCATAAGTCGGTTTTTTCATAAGCCCTAGTTTATAAAGTAGACCGTTTTGATATCAACTATGCTATGAAATAAAATTTGTAAGTGGAAACTTAGAAGATAATGGAACTAGTTTTAACACTTTTATAATGATACTTTTACCGTTAACTAATTTCAACTAGCTTATAATGTATCGTGCTTTAAATAATATTATTCCATAAAAAAGTAGTTTAAAGTAGTGTGACAATGTATTTATTAAATTTTATAAGTTTTTTGTATTTCAATAGTTTCAATGGTTTTTTGATATAATAAATAATATAAATATAATTTAGATTTCGAGAAATTTGTAAAACACTTCGATATAAATAGCAACCGATTGTTTAACACCTCCATGCCCATGATGCAATATTAAATAATTGAACCATTAAATCATTCAATATTTCTCTTAATATTGTCAATAAGTATTTATCATTTTAGGCATTCTAGCATATATACATTTTTAAAATATTTTTTTAGGTTTAAATACTGTCAATAAACAGTGAAACTGAGATGCCATCATGGTAGGGAACGTGATTTTTTAGAATGGCATGTTACGGGTTAAGCTAAGCGTGGTTTGAAAAAAAAGCGTATAATTACAAAAAGCCATATGTACACATTTCAATATTTGCGGCAAACAATGTTTTTATGTTTCAAGGCAAAATTGTTTGTTTTTAGTAAATATTCTTTTATCTTTTGTATTCTTTTTAAATACATATAATAAATAACAAACATACAGTTAGTTTTGTAGTCAATATACCGTACAATTAAATAAATATAAGGAAACTAAACTGTAAATAGCAAATTATCAACATTCAAATCCATGAATAAATTTTAAAAATAAAGCATTCTTATGTATTAATTTTACATTTATCTTATATTATCAGAACCGGTATCACAACTAAATATGATTGTGATGAATGAAACTAGTCCTGAGCTTTTAAAATATATTTGTAATTAATACAGAAGTGTGTTTTATTTTTTTAATACAATGGCCATTCCACCAAGTATTGACATTGAACACATTAAAAGTTACAATGAATAAATCGCTAATTATTATAAAATTAGATTTAAAAACATTTTCACTCCGATTGTTGTGTTACAAAATGTGACACGTGTTTCACCTCTTTGTGACGCATCATCGAAAAATCGCAACGCTTACAAATTTAACGAAGTTTACAGTTTTTAAGCGTAATTTATCAATCAGTAAAAAATGATATGATTCAAAATTCAATATAATTCAATCTTCGATAGATTCGGCGGTAAGTTTGTGGAAGTTCATTTTTAATAAAGATTAAATTGGATAATTTTGTTATTCTACTGCTATCATAATATATTATAGCCGCCTGTGTGGTCGAGTGGTCAGCGTCGTTGGCTTCAGCTACGGAGGTCACGGGTTCGAATCCCAGTACGGACATTTTAATAAATTGATTTTTCAATCAATTTATGAATTTCTATTCGAAGGCATGGATGTATGTGATGTCTTGAATTCCCCCCTCCCACACATCCTATCCCATGAACGGGACGTATCGAGAGCGATTAGCTAACCACTAGTCCTGTCCTAGTCCTATCCTTCTATTCCTACTCTCTTTGGAAAAAGAGAGGTTGAGTAACTGAGTAACAAGCAGTGATCGTAGAAACACTAGTTCTGTTGAGAGAAACTCCATTAGGAGTCCATTTGCTCCACATTGGACATGGTTAAAAAAAGGTTGCCGCTGTAATATTATTTTTTCAGCTGTATCGTCAAAAATTGTCAAGAAGAGGGCCCTTCACCAGAAATGACATTAATAGAATTTCAATGTGATTTGTTGCTTAATAGTGTTGCCTCAACTATAGAATCTGTATGGCCTTTCGTCTCAAAAGAAAAGTATCCAATTTTAGTTCGAATTGCGCTCAAACTTAACGCATTGTTTTGTTCTACCTACTTATGTGAATCAATGTTTTCCACTAAATGTAAAAACAGACTCACAGATGTACATCTTGATGCATTCGGATGGGAGTGACAATGTACTCACCGAGAATTAAAAAAAATGTGGAGGAAAGTGAATGCCATTCTTTTCACTAATTATTTTAACTCGTTATTTTTACTTTTATTTTTATGTTTATTTTTACACACACGTATTTTTCAACTATTAGTTTGTTTGTTTGTAAGTAATTAAAGTACGCATTTCATGTTTTATTAGAAAATCCGATGTTCTAATTTATTTTAAGTAATATAATAATATTATGTATGGTACGATAAAGGCCGATGATAAAAAACAATTAAGAAGAAATATGTATAGTAGTTCACCAGACAATTTCAATTTATGAAAGTAGCTCACATCCTTATTGAGTTTGTAGACCACTGATTTAAGTCTTGTCAGCAAACAGTATTATGTATAATACAATAAATTAAGTTACATATTTGAAAAAGATTTCATTTTTTAACTCAGCCACTTGAACGGGGGTGGGGGTAATAATTTAAATGGCAGCCCGAAAATTTGCAAAGAATGTCGAGTGGCGGAGGGGTCCCGAATATGACTACGGCACGTTGTTTGTAGCCGCTGATTTTTCATGTGAAGTGAAATCGATAGCGGAAGATATTTTTTATCTTCCTCTGTGTGTTTTTTAAAATTTCATCATCTCTATATCTGTAAAACTATGCTTTCTTGCAATAAATAATTTAAATACAAAAACAAAATTCTATATGAGTGAGCTTCAAAGACAAGTCATTCATCTTAGCAGTTCCAAGAATCGTATTTAACACCTCCATGCCCATGATGCAATCGTAAATAGTTGAGCCATTAAATCATTCAACATTTCTCTGAATATTGTCAATAAGTATTTATCATTTTAGGTATTCTAACATTTAATATATACATTTTTAAAATTATTTTTTAGCTTCTAACTTAGGTTTAAATACTTTCAATAAACAGTGAAACTGAGATGCCATCATGGCAGGGAACGTAATTTTTTAGGATGGCATGTTATGGGTTAACAAACAAAATCCAGTCTTTTTAAAATCACTTATATTTATTTAAAACTGTCACGCATATTGAATGGTGGCATTTATTTAAGGTTACGACAATTTTCTATATATGTATACTAAATATATTTTTTTTTGTACCGAAAAAATCTAGTAAAATGTTGGTGTACGATTTAAGAGAAAAGTTTTTTTTTAAATTTCTTAGGGTACTCAACGTTGTACCCACCACCACTATTTACACTATTTTGGACATTCGCTAGGGATTCAAGATGTACGAACTTGTCGATCGCTTCGATGATAGTCGCGAAGCATTGATTTAATTGATGCAAATGGCTGAGATCCAATCAGGGACGCCCCGTGGATATAGGCGAGTAGGCAGTTGCCAAGTGGCGGAAAGTCTTCGGGAACGGCAAATTTGACACACGAATTTGGCTGAGAAAAAATATGATGCTATTTATATTTATATATTTGATAAAAAAATATGCTCTATATATAATTTATATATGTATTTTTTATAATTTAGCATTTCGACTGAGGGTGCTTGATAGAAATTTAATGTCAATTATTATTAAAAATATATTTTCAATACTAATAATTTTATGATCGATTGATATACTTAACTTAATCTTCATTTTTTTCTTTAAATATGACTTTTACCGATGGCAAAAGTAAGGGCGCTATTTTAAGCTCTGCCTAGGGTGACATATAGTCTATGACCGTCACTGGATTCAATCTATAGACGATACAACGGAAAACAATTACTAAATTAAGGTTTTCTGTATTCTTTTTCAATTTACTAATTGTCCTGTTTATTGAACAACATTTTTTTCTTCTGATGATGAGTAATCTAGTGTTGTTTTCGTCTTGTTTGAAATATTATTTCATTTATCCTTCGAGTTGACACCTTCCTCCTGTAAATCATTCGTCTATGCTAAAATAAAGAAGCGCTGTCGCCGTCCATCTCTCGTTAATAATAAGTGACGCCATAAATTTAAATTGGCTTAGTTGGAACGGTCGCGGACCGTTGTTTAGAGCAGCTGCTGCTCGCTCGAAATTATGTTATTACGCTATTTGTTCCGTGGAATAATACCAGCTTCGTTCTCTTGTGTGAAAACGTCATCATATTTGAATCATTTTGCTGTCGAAGCTTTTAAACGATTGGATGCATTTGTGCCAGTGAAATTCGAGCGCATTTGTTGATTGTTTTAATATTTGAATTTCGAATATTCTTGACAGCTGTCAAATATTAAAATAACTTGGAAACATAATAATGTACATAATTTAGAATTTCGACTGAAAGTGCTTGATGGAATTTCAATACCAAATTAGAATTGTCTGTCTACTCTTCCATTTATCTTTTCGATGACGTAGTTATTAAATCCATAATCTTAACGCTGATATTGATAATCTTAATAACGACAAGCATTATCAATTAATAAGAAAATAAAATTTTACTGTTTTACAATTGGTTTTGAAAACGATTTACAAAATAAGAACAAATAACAATTCAATGGCTAGAAAAAATTATGATCATATTTACTTACATATATGATATAAGAGTGGACAAAAAAAATAATTAAAACTCATAAAATTACTCACCATTCAAATCTGTAGGAATTCCCATGGGTTAATCCATTTTGCCATTTGCCTTAAACTTAGTGATACATTTATTTACCCGGGTCATTAGTGACAAAATTTGTGTGAATGTACATAATTTGAACGATTCCACCAAGCAACTTTAGTCGAAATCTTAAATTTTAGTAAAAAGATGGACAAGAAGTGAGTTTCGGCACCTTTTTATATAAAAATAACACTGCATGTATAGCATCATTGAAAATTCTTCTTAAACGATACTAAGTAAAGTTTCATGGTTGAATTGCTATTGAAAACAGCTATTATTATGCTATTATTCATCAGTTCTCCATCTGCACAAAATGTTTTTCTATTCTGAGAATAAAACCTCCGGGGATCTAAATAAATGATTCTCATCAGATCCGAGAAACAAGATTGAATTGTTGGGGAGCGAAGAATGTGAGAAAACTGTGCGCAAATTGGTTTTTGATAGAAATAACCGAAGCGTGCCGGGATTGACGTTTGGGAAACTTTGAAATAATTATTTTTATTGTTGCACGAGAATGGAAAAGTTTTGTGGAAATCAAAAGGGAATTTAAATTGAGGAATGGCGTCGCGAAAATAAAAGAGCTTTGCACTTAAAAGCTCGCACAAAAGCTTTCTTCTTCGAATCTGAGTGAAAATAATATTTGGTCAGTTTACTGGGCCTGTTTTTTTGTTTATGTATATAAATTTAAAGATAATGTTTTTTAGCTGTGAATTTTGAAAAAAAAACAAAATTAGTAAGAAAAGATAGCTACACATTAAAATTCTCCAATAGAACTTAAGTGATAAAAGATCACTGTGAAAACTGCAGATGAATTTGTATTTGATTGAACAGTTTGGTTTCAGCTGATTTTAAAATATCTTCTGCTTGAAAGACTAAGGCAGTAAAATCAAATTTAGTCATAGCGCCATCAAAAAGAATAGGCTAACATTAAACCATAACTACTTCCATGGAGAAAACGTAATCTCAAGAGAGATGTTGGTGTGTATTATTTTTTTTGTATAACTGTTAAATATTAAATATGATTTACAAAGAATTTTCAAATTCAGATTCTTTTTGGTGACTTTAGCTTTGAATTATAACACTGTGTTTACACTCAATGTGTCAAGAAATCTTCAAACTCACCAACTTTAATAAGACGATAATAAAGCCTGTATTCTCAACGTATTGTTTCTCATTTTGTACATATAGCTTCTTTTAAATACTTTATGCTTCCAAAAACGTTAATAGGTTAGCATGTGGTGTAAAGACACCTGATTATTTTTTTTAATAAATCATGGACATGAATTGTTTGTTCTCCCAAGGTGTAGAACCAACCTGCCAATGAAGATGCCACTGGGGAGAGCTTTAACGGCGTTTAACAATATTGCTTCGGATGTCGACATATTTCACGTAGACGTGGGTGAGTTCCGACGAATACTATTTTTTATGTATTAATGTAGAGTTGGTCGAAGCTTACTCAGTTGACTTCCTTGCCATTTTTTTTCTACTGCTTTTAATATTAAATTTTACTATTTTTTTTTCTTCATTGTAAATTTTTTTAATTTTTAATTTGTCAACCTTATGCAATGTTAATTAATTAAATAAATAAACAAAAGACACCTTTTGTGAATTGATTCGCGGTCAGTTGTTACCTAGTTGTTACCCAGTTGGTACATAAAGATCTCCATTCGAAACTCTCAATGACAATATTTTGAGATTACGAAGCGTACAATGTACCCCCATGTTAAATCAGTGGCTATGGATAGAAGTTTAAATTCCAGTGAGCTTTTGTCTTATTTGTCATTTCTTCCAACAGGTGGGATTTTGGTGGTCTGAGCGATCGTCCGATACTATCCATATGATATACTTGGTAGAGTTGATGGATGCTGGCATGTCATGGGAGAAAACAGTGGAATTGGTCGATGACAATGAATCAAAATCATATTCTCCACACAATGAGCGGAATGTGTAAAAGAGTAAATTAATAAAAAGTATGTAAAGTATTGCCGCCTGTGTGGTCGAGTGGTCAACATCGTTGGCTACCGCTACGGAGGGCACGGGTTCGAATCCCGGTACGGGCAGTTTTATAAATCGATTTATGAATTTCTGTTCAAAGGCATGGATGTATGTGATGTCTTGAATTCCCCCCTCCCACCCATCCTATCATATGAACGGGGCGTATGGAGAGCGATTAGCTAACCACTAGTCCTGTCCTTGCCCTTTCCTTCTATTCCTACTCTCTTTGGAAAAAGAGAGGTTGAGCAACTGAGTAACAAGCAGTTCTCGTAGAAACATTGCTGTTGAGATAAACTCCATTAGGAGTCCATATGCTCCATATTGGGAGCGGACATGGAAAAAAAAAAGTATGGTTTTGCTTATAATTATTTAATTGTATAATTTATCAACTGATACACTCTGTTAATTCGTTTTTATTTAAAGAACACAATAGAAATAATAATCTTATCTTAAAACAATCAATTTTTGCTTGAAACATAAAAACATTGTTTGCCGCAAATGAGGCTATTTTAAAAATATTTTTAGACGCCAATCTCAAAAATGGCTTGATAACATACAAAATATCATTCCAAAGTAATTTAAACTAAAAATACTTTTTAAGTGTGTATTATTTTACAAAATGTAGTTTAAGTTTTATTTTCCAACCGTTTTGAAATGAACCGGGCTTACAAGTAGATATAGCCTCAAATATTGACTTGTGTTTACATCAAATTTTGTAACCAGGCGCTTCATATAAATAATAGTTAGCACCAAACATCTCTTATACTATAAATAGTTTTCAATGGCAATTGTATACAGAAAATTGTTTCTTAAGCTAACTAGATATGTAAATGACTAATTATTTAAACTAAATGCAAAAGTAACGCAATATAATACTGTCTGAAAACTTTGCATCCATATTGTCGTGTTTGAAATGGTTACAGTAAAATTATAATTTGAGCAACTCCGAAATGATACACAAGCAAATAATTCCTCAAGAAATTCAATTTAAAAAAGTTATATTTACACTTCCCTCGGCAAATTTGGAAAAAAGTGAAGTAGCTACTGTATATTTACTTATCAAATTAACCTACACCACGCCATTGGCGTGCCAAGATAACAGTCGTGAGAAAAATGGGAGGATTAAATGAAAAATATTTATTTAATCGATTACTATCTAATTTGTGTGCTGAATTGTCCCAAAGGTTTTTTTTGCAATTTTCCACGACTGCTGTCTATAGATTCTCTAGCTTGTGCTGGCTTCCATATTCCGGTCTAGTTTGCTCATATTTTCTTCCCATCAATCTATCTATTTATTCTTTGCATGACTTTGCACCGGATTTTTTTTTCACGTTTTTTGATGATTTTGGGCCAAAGGCAAATTATGTAATGCACACATCTCTTAAGTGCACGGAGACTTATAAACTGGTGTTTAATTGACTTAATATAATTTCAATTTTATACAGTGTTGAAGACTCCTTTTTCCTGGTTGTAAATTTCCCAGGCTCTTCTTTTTTCAACTTAAAAGCTAAATTTAGAAACTAATTTGGTGGCACCAAGTTGTATACATCAAGATTATTGAAAAAAAGCTGTTTTAAAAAAACTGTGGGTTACATTTTTTTACTTTCACAGTCGATATACAGAATTTTCGTCTGAATTATACTTTTATAATGTAAAATTATTTTACATTCAGAAAAGATATTTGAGAAAATGTTATTTTCTAAGATTTCAACTGAAGGTGCTTGGTGGAATTTCAATATTAAATTTGAATCATTCAAATTATGTATATTCACACAACTTTCGGGCATTCAAGTGCATTCATATAAACACGAAATATTCATTTACTAAGCGTCACTTCAAGTTCATCCGTGTGCCTAAAACCTGTGCAAAACCATTTAATTTGTTCTCGTTTTAAATTTGATGTTCTCAAAACATACCACGTGGAAATATAATATATTTACACAAAGCCATATATTTATATAATACTATTACTATAGGGAGTAGACAATGAAAATTACTTAATAAAACAGTATACTTGGGCAATGAAAAAATTTCACAGTGCTTTATTTTTAAAAGCCAAAAACCCTGTTACCGGGTAATTAAAGTAGTGTCTCTCTGGGGGTTAATTTCGGCACGCGCCTGATTGGTTCAATCCTCAGCCGTCATCTGAATTAAATAAACGAATTAATATGACGATGGGACCTTTCGGCGAAATATGTTGACAGAATACGTACGCATGCCGTGGTTTACGTTTACACAACACATTTTAATTAAGCAGCGGTTCTCTAAATTTAGTACAGTCACTTTTATTGACTTGTCATTTAAGTAACTCATCAAATTTATTTCTCCTTTCCCCTTAGTCTTGTCTCTACGTAGACAACGTTCCCATCATCACCCATATTTAATTTAAAACTTTTCTCACTGACGATCCGGGTTTTGCCTTTTGCCATCTTCAGGCGTTCAAGTGCACGGATGAACTTGAACTGACGTTCAGTAAATAAATGTATCGCGTTTATATTAGAAATAAATGTATCACTAAGTTTAAGGCCATTGCTGGCGAAAATGGAATGCCTACAGATTTGAATAGTGAGTAATTTCAAGAATTATATTTATTTTGCTTGTCCACTCTTATATCATATGTGTAAGTAAATATAATCATAATTTTTTCCAGTCGTTTAATTGTCATTTATTCTTATTTTGTAAATCGTTTTCAATACCAATTGTTTCATATTATTTTGTATACATAAGAAAGTAAAATTGTAATTTATTATCAATTGATAATGCTCGTCGGGAGCGAAATCAGCCCTGATATTTTTTTTCAATAAAAGTGAAAGAAGTACAAAGGAATATTGTGTTTTTTTTAATATAATACCTTTCCATCAAGTTTTGATACCACCAGCAAACAACGTAAAAGTGATTTATTCATTAAATAGTTAATTTTTTATGGGTTTGTGTCTAAGGTCTCCAATCCCGGGATCCCGTTCAATTTTGCGATCCCAAAATCCCAGGATTGGAATGGTTGTGATCCCGGGATTGAGAAATTTTTAGCAAATCCCGAAAAACTAAAGCATTTTGGATTTGGAGTCACGGTGATATTTTGGGGAAAAAGTATAGGGATTTGAGCATTTCAAATTCGTCGGTGAGCTAAAAAAAAACGAGTTAAATTATACAAGATTTTACGTCGAGTGCCCGGGATTGAAAATTAATCAATCCAGAAATCCCAGGATCACAAAAAGGCTCTGGGATTGGATAACCTAGTTTGGCATTTAATATTGTTTAAAGCTTCGTTCAGTGTTGCCACTCATGACTATAGCGATTTGTATACACAAACCGGTTTTTTTCCGACTCCGACTCTGACTTCAGTATAAACAGTCCGACTGCAAAACTTCGACACCGCAGCTCTTCTCGTAATTCAAAATATGGTATTTATTCTCTCATACTAAAGAAAAACATGACATATGCTTTGAAGGTTTGTGGATCACTGCGCTATTCGTTGGCACAGTTAACAGCTTCACCATAACTGAGTTCCGCCCTTTCATATTCAAATTACTCCAACTGAATGACAACATGAAATACACGCGGGGTGGCGCTGACGTTTATATGCCAACTCGCACATATAATATGTTGTGCTGGCATATATCTATATGATGAAAATGCATATCATGAATTTAGTTCCACGCTTAACGTTCACTTAAGTATTCAAAAGGATTAACTTTTTTGTAACCCAGATTTCATTGCGAAATTTCGACTAGGTACTAATTTATCCTATGACTTTTAATGCGTTCACTGTAGAGCAGTGATGCACAACCTTTACCTTATAGCGGGCCGCAAAGAAAAAATGATTTAAGGTACGCTCACTCCTATTTTATACAGAAAATATGTACGTTCCAAGTAAAACAGCCTTAAAACCGTGTAAAAAAGACCAAATTTTTTATTATAATCTAAAACAAGTTCCTCTTGTCGTAAGCATTATCAACTTAAAATATGAATTACAGGTTGTTATAACAAAAAATCTGCCCATATAAATAATATGGAAAAAGTATAAAAAAACATTTTACTTATGTATATCACATAAAAACAGATGACTTTTTCTTTTTGTTTAGGTCCATAAGAGGTGAAGTGAGCTAAGTGGTATTTTAGAATAAAATGCGTTTTAAAAGTGAAGTAACCTTAGTTTTCGTAAAATAAAAATATGCAATCCACCAAAACACCAAATAAAGACGTGATTGTGCTTACAAGGCCAAGAAGAAGTTATACAATTTTACTTGTTGGCTCACTTCACCTTTCGAGGTCTCTTTTGAGAAACAATTAAAATATCAAAAATGAGAAAGTTGTATTACATTAAAAAAGGCTAAGAATTAATGTAACATTTTTAATCTTTTCAAATCAGGGTTGGACCATTAGTAAATACTGGAATCGAAGTCACGGTTTTTTTCCATAACTGTCCTGGTCATGATTCAATGTCGAGATGTTAGCTCCGCGGAAAATTCAAAGGCTGCGCGAACCAATCCAACAAAAGCGCGGTATAGTTTGTCATATTTGATATTTTAAAAGAATATTTTTTTCTTTTTAATTTTCCTAATAAAAAATACTATCATTTGATAATTTATAAATAAGTTTTAACTAATGAATGTATTATAAAAATAAATATATTATTTGAATAACGTTATTGAAGTGCGCGCCAACCCGGAATGAGTGCACAGAGGTATTCAAACTCCTGCGTGGCTGCGTGCGCGTGCAGCTTAGAGGGAACATTGGTTATAAGTATTATAGTTGTCTCTCTACGCCTAGTACAGAGCTGGTAAGTGTTCGTCGGAACTCGGGACGAATAGTTATCATTATTTTTAAATTCATGATTATTTAAGTATATCACCAAATTTATGTGTTCAGGAACTCAAACTATTGAATGCGTAAATGAGAAAGGTGAAAGCTTTGAGAGTTAACTATTTGAATAGATGTCTGCTTCAATAATGAAGTGAACGAATATAAACCAAATTACAGCAAACTTGCCAATATAAAAATAGCCCCATAGCGAGCGTAAAGGGTTTCGTTTTCCTCTAGAGTGTATTTGTGGCGACAGCCACACAATCAATAAGACGATTTGGCAATAAACGTCCCAATTTATTTTATTATGGCAACACCTTTGTAGTAAAAGTACTGCCAATGTATTATTTATAGATAATCCACTTTATATTTGGCTTTAGGTATAATAGAATTACGTGTGCAATTATTTGTCGTAATAAAATATATTGATTATCCGGTCAGGCAGTAATTTCAATGTCAAATTTGAATCGTTCAAATTATGTACACTCCCACAGATTTTGTCACTAACGACCCGGGTTTCGCCTTTCGGCATCTTCAGGCGTTCAAGCGCACGCTCAGTTCTTCAGTTTTGTCAATTCAAGTTCATCCGAGCGCTTGAACGCCTGAAGATGCCGAAAGGCTAAACCCGGGTCGTTAGTGACAAAATCTGTGAGAGTGTACATAATTTTAACGATTCAAATTTAATATTAAAATTCCACCAAGCACCTTCAGTCGAAATCTTAAATAATTTCAATGTCGTTAATCAACCGAATATCGTTATCTGTCAATTTTTGCTGGAAATATATATCACTTTTAAGGTGTTTACTGTCAATACTTGGTGGAATGGCACTATAATAAAAATAATGAAACATTTTTAGTACTTTTTCCACAAAAAAAATTATTGGATCAGGACCGGTTTCGCTCATGGTGAGCATTGTCAACTGATAAGAAATACAATGAAACAGTGTTATTTTACAGTAACAAAAGTTAAGTAAGAAAAACAAGGTAAACAATAAAGATTGAACGACTGAGTACAGTTTTCGTAGAAAAAACTTTTGTAGAGATATCTCCATTAGGATGCCATATGGTATACATTGGGAGTGGAAATGGATTATATTATATTTAATTAATTGAGAGAGAAAAATATTACATCACAGCTCATGTCAAATATTTTGAAATTGAGAAACCATACGAGAAACTCGATAAGCTCTTTAATAAGTCACTAGAGATAAATTTGAAGAAAATAGTTCTGGTTCTGGCCACTGGCCATTTTATAAAATGTGTTGTATTTTTATAGCAATAATTTCAATTTGCCAATAATTGACAGTTCAAATTATATACGTGATTAAGGTGAGGAGGTGACTGAATAATCGTTCTATTTGCCATCCATTTTGTAGACAAGTTACGAGGGTAAGTGGGAAGCAATAAATACTTCACTGACATATATGTCTTTGAAAAAAAAGCAGTAAATCTAAGAATGAGTGTCCATTCAGAGATTCACACCGCACAACTAGTTTCGATGAAGTCCCATATGGGTACGGCTATCTATATATCTCCGCCTTGGTGGTGCAGTGAAATAATTAATATTTTTAATATATATATATTTTTAAATATAATAATTGCATACGGATATTGAAGACTTAATATAATTTTGTTAAGTAATCCGTATAGCAGGTAATTTTTTTTTTACCATG
Organism: Himalopsyche anomala; assembly: GCA_031772345.1. NCBI lineage: Eukaryota > Metazoa > Arthropoda > Insecta > Trichoptera > Rhyacophilidae > Himalopsyche > Himalopsyche anomala. The sequence continues at coordinate 800,243 of CM062840.1, forward strand.
TGCTCTCCTAATGTAGAGCATATGGCCTCCTAACGGAGTTTATCTCAACGAGAACTGCTTGTTACTCACTTGGTCAACCTCTCTTTTTCCAAAGAGAGTAGGAATAGAAGAATAGAGCTGGGACAGGACTAGTGGTTTGTTAATTGCTCTCGATACGCCCCGTTCATAGGATGGGATGGGTGGGAGGGGGGAATTCAAGACATCACATTCACGGGTTAAATTAAATTTAAGAAAAAGCTCACGCGAGTCAATCACTGAAACATCCGCTAAGACATAGGTTCCCAACCTTTTCGGGTGGCGACCCCTTTTTATAAAAGCCATGTGACTAGCGATCTCCGAAACTCCTTTTTTTTTTAAGCTCACCGAGGAATTTGAAATCCTCGATTCGGTATATTGTTCAAATCTCCAAAATCGAAAGAGTTGGCGACCCCCCAAGAAACCCTTCGCGACCCCCAGGTTGGGAACCCGTGCGCTAAGATATTTATATTGACGTGATTTTAATGTACTGTTAACCACTTGAATACTAAGCGGACACAGGTGTCCGGAACATATGCAAGCGAACACGTCCAAGAAATTTAAAAAATCAAAAACTTGGTATTCTAATAGAATATAAGCAATATTTTGATGAACCTGTGTAGAGCCATCTATATTGAGTCAATATAGGTTTTTAAAAAATCGAATTCGAGTGTATATTAGGCAAAATCATTTTTCTCAAAAACACGCAGTATCTCTGGGGCATATTAATGATTTATTTGCGCGGTATTCAAGCGGTTAAACAAGGTTTGAGTGTTATGTATATATAAAAATTTCTATGTATTACAATTGTAATTTAACAACCGAATTAATGCAAAACCTGGCAAATAGATTTATTGTAATTGTAATTGTTGGATTGTAAGACTGAACGCACACTTGTAATTAAATATAAAGATTAATTGTTTTTTTCTTCAATAATTATAATTATATAATTTGGGATTCCGGCGTCCCGGACGTTCGTCGGGTACTATCCATAGGATGTACTTGGCGGAACTGAGGGATGCTGGCATGTCATGGGAGGAAGAAAAGCAATTGGCGGGAGACAGGGAAACATGGAGGTGCCGCGTGGCGGCCATATGCTCCACATAGGGAGCGAACATGGCCAAAGAAGAATTATAATTAATATTTGCCGATTCTATTTTTATTTATATAACAGATTCATGTTGTCAGTTTGCGTTTAGTTAAAAACACCGAATTCCTACCTGATGGTGAATTTGTCATACTAGTTTTTCACCAAAACGTGTAAATCCTGTAATTACACGTTGGTTTAAAAATTGCTTATTTTTGTATTGGAAAACAAAAAACGATTATTGTTAAAGTTCTATTTACGATTGCTGGGCTAAAGACAAATTCATTAGTCTGTCATAATGGTAATTTTAAAATTCATTTTGTGTAACTTATAAAAAATTATAAGTGTAACAATGTTCTTGTTTTTGATCAGTATCTCTGGGACAATTTAATGATTTATTTGCGCGGCATTCAAGTGGTTAAATTTAACAAAAAGCTCAAGCGAGCCAATAACTGAAACATCCGTTAAGATATTTTTATTTACGGTGATTTTAGAGTACTGTTAAATTAACGCAGTCATATTGTCAATCTAACAATATCACTCTTGTAAGCGATTATCGGTGACTTTTTAATTAATATCTTCGCTATTATGTTATTTTAGTCTAGTTAAACATGAACCGTCATCTCCAGACTCCACCACCTTTCATGTCACGCTTGTAACGCCATTCCCTTTCGGGTGACAAGTGCCTTTACTGCCAGTAGCAAGTTTAGTACCACGAGTCACTCAGTGTGACATAATTATTATGTCGTAACAAAATTGGTCTTAAGTTTCACTGCTTTTAAATAACAAACATATCGATGGCCATACGTTGACAACACGTAACCGACATTTGTTCAATTTTACAAGAGAGACAAAAAACTGTATTAATAAATAAGTATTGGGAAATCAATAAGACACTTTGGAGTAAAATAATTATTATGTATATTTATTAACAAGAATGTTTGATAAGAGTTAACAATATTAAATTTGAATCGTTCAAATTATGTACATTCACACAGATTTTGTCACTAACGAAACGGGTTTCGCCTTTCGGAATCTTCAGGCGTTCAAGTGCACGAATGAACTTGAACTGACATTCATCCATTCATTCAAGTTCATCCGTGCACTTGAACGCCTGAAGATGCCAAAGGCGAAACCCGGGTCGATAGTGACAAAATCTGTGTGAATGTACATAATTTGAACGATTCAAATTTAATATTGAAATTCTACCAAGCACCTTCAGTCGAAATCTTAAATCAACAATTTAAATTTTGTTTCTTCTTTTATGGTGATACGAGGAAACAATTCCAAGTATTTTGATCAATTAAATGCTCTAGTTTTAACTTCATTCATATAAAAATAGAAAAATTATACATAATTTTTATGTATTTTTTAAATCCAGTTACGGATTATCCACTCTCCTTGTAAATTACAAGATGTCAATATTTTGATAGAGCTTGAAAAAACAATGAAAATGATATGCATAACTTCACTAAACAAAACTAAATTTATGAAAAAAATGTCGGTTACGTGTTGTCAACGTATGTCCATCGATATATGAGTTGTTAAGGCGGCAAATTACATTGTCATATTATGAATATGAAATATCGCTTTATTAATGTAACAGTTAGACGATCGGCAAAAAACATTTTTTCAATTATGAATGTCATTACAGCGAAACCCCCAATTACACTACCCCGAAATACGCGCTGGCTTGAAATCTCCGCCGCAAATCCCTCAATTGAACGGTCGCATTTCATTGTCGTTGCTACGAGATTGTTCGTCTGTGCGGTGCATACAGTCAAAAATTGGCAGGCGTATGTGTATTCAACATGTGCCAGGCTATACACGCATAGCCGGGCGACTGTCAATGTGTTGTATTTTGGCGCGCTTTGAATTTTATCACTTATTAACTAAATATTTCGTCTATATTTATAAACCGGACTGATGATGTTATTAATATGATAATTAACAAAATTAAAAAATATGATTCTATCAAATTATATTTTGTGAAATATGACGAAACTATTAAAATATCTTTCAAAATGTTCATAAAAACCTGTTCACTTTTAAGGTGTTTACTGTCAATACTTGGTGGAATGGAGTTATAATAAAAATAATAAAACATTTTTGGTACTTTTTCCACATAAAATGTATTGGATCAGGACCGGTTTCGCTCATTGTGAGCATTTTTAACTGATAAGAAATACAATGAAACAGTGATATTTATACAAAAGTTAAGTAAGAAAAACAAGGTATGACAAACAACTGGTATTACGACTAAGCAGATAAATTGTAGCAAAATACAAGAAAAATAAACTTTAAATAAAAAGTTGAAAACCTCTTAACAATGCAAACTAAGACCATGTTTTTATCACTGTCGATAAACATACTCAAATCAAAGGATGTGCTTGTACATTTGAAAAAGCGTAAACAATTTCGCACTTTTAATTAAAAATGTATTGAAATATTAATTGTAATATAAGCAAAAAATAACGATTATTTATTTACAGAAAGAACTTCAAAAAATATACATTTTCTTGGAAATAACACAAATTTCCGACCTGATTTTTTCAACTGACCATTTTACAGATCTGTACTTTATAAATAGGCTTGTGAAAATATGTACAGTGGAACCTCGATTCTATGTTTTTGAAGGGACCGCAATAAATGAACGAATAATGTGGGAAATCTTCAAATAATACCAAAAAGAACGTTTAATTTTCAAAAATCTTATTTTTATTTATGTAACTAAATGCGATGTAAAACTATTTGAGCGAACAAAAAATATTCTACAAAAACGGTCAATCGGGATAATAATTGGGACGGGACGATAGTATTTAGATGATAGATCGAGGAATGATAAAGTGGAATTATTATGTATTGTTATGACGGGGTCTTGGTCTAGTAAAAAATAAACGATCCATGCAAAAAAAACGAAGATAGCGAGAACGGTAGATCGGGGTTCCACTGAAAAAAACGCGAAACGCGGGACCAACATATTTAATCGATAGATCGAGGAAACCCGTAAATCGGGGATCGATTAATGCGGGATTCTTTTACATTGTTCTTATGGGTGTTTGGCCGAGACTATGAAAAATAAATGATCCATGTGGGAAAACGAACAATGCGAGAACGGTAGATCGGAGTTCCACTGCTATACATCTTATAGTTCAAGTAACTTGTCTAAGAGTTTCGCTGTTCACTAAAGTCTTATATATGTACAACAAATGTTTTTAGAAAACTCTCCAGCAACATTATGACAAAGCTTTTGTATAATTTTCTAAATATCACAAAAACGGTTTATTTGTGTTGTTAGAATTTTTTTTTTGTTGAAAAAAAGAAAGATATTGTAAGTTTATTTTTAATTGAATTCATCTTTTGGCTAGAACGTATAATAAAATATATTACATGCTATATTGGAATGAGTTGAATTTAAATAATTCGAATGCTAAATTTGGTCTCATCCACTTCGTCGAGGGTCCTTTTATTTTCCGCTCCTGTAACCTGCTCCGTTTTCCCAATGAAAATATACGTCAGCGAATTTTCTCGAATTTTTCATCGTTTCCAATTCGCGCGACCCACTAAAGCTTACACAGTTCCACTTAAACAAATGTAAGTTCTGGAAATGAAAGATGATCAAACATAAATTGTGGAATTTACAGAAAAAATAGCGATCGTTTTGTTCTTGTTCGTTTCGTAAATTGTTTATTAGAATGTTGACGCAGATATATACTTTTGGTTATATCCGCTTTGTAAGCATGACATATTGAGCTTTTTACTATTAAAAGCCTCTGCGGCTTAGCAAAAATAAGTCCGTTATACGGTGAAGAGCTTTAGTTTTCAAGTCCAGATTATTATCAGATTTTTCAAAAGTTGTTGTTCTAAAAACACTATCATATTTTTTCACTGATGCCCTCGGAAATATTGAACAATAATTGGTGTAAAACGCAATTTACCCAATTGTTTTACTTAAGGCACGAATTTTGGGTGTTTTTTCGAGCTCTGTAAAATATAAACAAAGTAAATTTTTAGTGTCCATTTTTTTACCATTCGTTTATTTATATTTTAAAAATATATAAAAAAATTAAAAAAAAAAAAAACTCGAAAAGTTATCGGCTGGTAAAGGGAGGGGTCCAAAAAAAAGGTGGTGTCCTGACGTACACGATTCCAACCTTTCTGGTCATCTGAATTTTTTTTGAACGGATTCTTAATTAATAAAAATGTCGCTATAGCCTCGAAGAAGTAAAAATTTTTTTTTTTCAGAAAATGGCTGCCTTTTGAAAAAAAATGAATTTTTACGTTTTTTTGACAGTTTAAATTTTTTTAAAAATAGTAAAAATTAACATTTTGACTTAAATCTGCTACGGGCTATAGAAAGATGTATATAAAAGGTTCACACAAAATTTCAAATAAATAGATTTGGTAGAACTTGAGATATTATGTACGTCAGCTTGAAAAAGGTAGTTTCGAGAAAAACGCGTTTAAAGTTTTGAGTTTCGATCTGTTCTGGTCGGACCAGCTTAGTTGCTGCGTCACTAATATCGCTGAAACTCTTCATAAATTAAAATTTTGAAAAATCCTTTTGACGACATACTCTCAAATGTTTAATCTTTAAAAAAATATAAAAAAGAAATAATCGATTTTTTCAAATTTCTACACTAGAATACCCCCTTAAGCTCGTTTGCTGATTTTGGGTCGATATGTTGTACACGAGTAGAGGACATAGTTAGTAATTAATGAAGGTTTCTCCAACGTGTTGCTCATAACGAGCAATGAAACATTTGACGACAGTTACGCTACGATTCATTTCCGAACTTGTCAGATGAGGAGATATTAATGGAAAAGCAGGATGAAAATTGACTCATTGCTTTTTTTGGCGTCGAAGTATTATGATTTATAGCCGTTCAAAGATAAATGGCGAAGATAAAAAATATGAAGAGGGAGAGGGAAGGGAGGGTGCGATAAATATCTGCTGAATTATTTCCGATTTAAGCAATAAAAAATAAAGTTAAAAAACACCTGATTTTTCGGTTATTGAAAATTAACAATGGGCCATAAGCGGATTTAAACACTGTCGTATTTTTAGTGATGGTGTTATCATAGTTTGGAAAAAGCAAACGTGTTATCATCTGATTTTTGGTTTTACGAAAACATTATATCGGAAGTTTTGTTCGTAAAATTCGTAGTTTTAATTTTAGGTTTTCGGTTTTCGGCTTATACTTAAGATGTGATATATTTCCTTATTAAACGTAGATTTTTTTAAAACACGTTTCTTTTTTAAACATCCTTAACGCTAAGCGTTATTTTATGCAGGCAAACACATGGATAGCTAGATAAGTTTTCAACTTTATGTCTCACGTGACAGACAGGCAGACAGACAAAGGCAGACAGAGATAAGGCTGAAAAGTTTTCATGCCATTCTGATTTAATAAAACGTTAACAGAACAATTTAAGTGAAATATAATGCGAGATAAAATAGTCTGAGAAGGAGGCAAGAAAACATCAGATGGTTTATTTAATCACGCGTCAGGAAAATGAAAAACACCTAAAACGACATTTTAAAAGTCTTATAGTAAAGTTTTTTTTCCGTAAATTAGGAACGATTTCGTTAATATTTACATACGAATAAAAACATGTGCTTAGCTGTGATTTTTAAAGTTGAGTTCAGTGGCGGATTAAGTACACAGAAGGCCCCAGGCGCAATAAAATTTGGAGGCCCTGTTTTACGGATTACATAAAAACGTCAGAAAGAAACGTAAGGAAACGATGTAGCTCTTTTACTGTCTTTTGACAGTTTGGTGGGCTTTTTTTCTGTTACGTGTTTAAAAATTTTGAACAATTACAATGAAAAATATTTTTTGTAAATTACGAGATGTCAATATTTTGATATGCATAACTCATTTTATGAAAAAATGTCGATTACGTTTTGTCAACGTATAGCAATCAATATGCTCCATGTTGGAAGTGGACTAGGTTTAATAAAAAAAACAACGCTTTTACATAGCATTATGTAATAAGGGTATAATCAATAAGCGAATCGCTGTACATAAAATAAGGGCAAATTTGAAATTTATGACTGCCCATAAAAACCTTAAGGGTTTCCCGTAGGGCTTACGTAGTACAACTATTATCGGTATTTCAGGCGGAATTAGTTCGGCATTATTTTGATGTTAACTTTACTGTTGATGGGTTCACGTCGTAAAATTGCCACCATAAAACGTCTTAGCAAGTACTCAACTCAGAACCTTGTGGTATGGGTTACATTTCTCATATTGTATACAACCACCCTAGTTACGACAGTATCAAAATATTACAATCTTCCATTTTTAGCACTACTATGAGTTTTTTGTCTTAAAATTTTTGCTCTCGATGTACAGCATATCGATGGCCATACGTTAACATTACGTAACCGACTTATTTTCTTTCATAAAATAAGTTTATGCATATAATTTTCTTTGTTTTTAAAAGCTTTAAAATATTTTTCATTGAAATTGTTTTAAAGTTGGTAACACGTAAGAGAAAAAAGGCCCACCAAACTGCCAGAAGATAGTAGAAGAGCTACATCGTTTTCCTACTATTTGAAAATAGGTGAGAAAAAATTTCAACATCTTTAATACAACATTTTGTAATAGAGAGTGGATAATCCGTAACTGAATTTTAAAAAATATATAACAATTGTGTATATAAAATTTTTCTATTATTATATAGATGAAGATAAAAAAAGTGCATTGAATTGATCAGAATACTTGGAATTGTGTCCTCGTATCATCATAAAAGAAGAAACAAAATTAAAATTGTTAATTCTCATCAAACATTCTTGTTGATAAAAAGTTTACTAAATTAATATTGTGTCAAGAGATTATTTTAAATATACATAATGATTATTTTACTCCAAAGAGTCTTTTATTTTCATTGATTTCCTAATACTTATTTATTTATACAGTTTTTGGCTCTCGGTTTAGTAATAAATAAAACCTTCCCTCTATATTATTTGTAACATAACCAATGGTTTTATACTAATTTTATATTTCAATAGTCAAAAGACTGCAAATGAAGAATTTGTATTGGAGTTCACTCTTTGAATTGAAAATTATTCAACAAACTTTTAGCATTATTTGGCAAGAAAATAAGTTGGTAAAAGTGTGTTAAAGCTGGATTATTTCAGCGAAAAACTTCCCAAACTAAGCTAAAAACAACGCCACGATTGAAAATATTTTATTGAAGCTTTGATAATCACGTTAAAACCACACATTATTAAGAAGATCATTGATAAATTATGCGAAATATGAAATATTTTTCACTACTACGCCTCCATATTATAGACAATCCTTTATCTGAATGTTCTGAATAAACGATGTATGGAAAGTAATTATCATTTCGATTTTTTATTACAGTCAAGTATCTAAAAATCTGTCGTACATGTAGATGAACTTGTAAATTACTATATTTGCTGAAAATGAATGTGTTAGTGTTATTAAATGCATTTTATGGCGGCGGAACAGTACAAATTTCGTGTGAATTTTGCCATAGAATTCAAAACTACTTTCGTGTCAAAAAGAGCCCACAATTTTCTACAATGTTACGTCTACAATGATAAATATTTCGTTCACGCTAAGACAAAAAAATGTGACGTCGAAAATTCGCGTTTCGAGTTATTTATGCGAAATTATTCTTTGTTCGTCTAGCGCTATTGTTTGGAAACGCATTCAATTCGTTGGAATTAAAATCCTCATTAAAAACATGCGGGATTGCAAACAATAATTGTTCAAAACAAAAACCTTTTTGTGGCTTTGCTGGTAAGACCTTTGCCCTAGCGAAATGGTGGATCTGAGTTCAAGTTGCCGTATGGTACATACATGTTATTGTACTCTTTCAGTTATCTGTCCTGTAGGACAAAAATCTACTTTTTAGTGTCTTAATTGAAACCTTTTTTATAGTATTACATCAATAACTATTAGATTACTCAAATTGGCTTTATTAATTGTTTTTATAAATTCCCTATTTGCCAATTATCCAATAAATAAAAATGAATGTTTGTTTGTTCGTACTTAATGCGCTGCCACACCGCTAATCCGATTGCAATAAAAATTTTGCGCGCACTTCCGGGAAGGTTATAGGAATATTAAACCTAAATTACAGTAGGTAGTTCTTTTACATAAAAATAAATGTTTGTTCGTACTTTATGCGCTGTCACAACGCTAATCTGATTGCAATAAAAGTCCGACAAACTTTTTGCATACACTTTCGGGAAGGTTGTAGGCATCTTAAAATTAAATTACAGTAGGTCTTATATATAAAAATAAATGTTTCTATATCTGCCATACCGTTCATGCAACTTGCGCGAAGGTCATATGCGTAGTACAATTAAATTACAGTAAGTGGCGCGTGTGTCGTACAATAGAAAACCGGAAGCAAACATCAAATAGTAAGAAAAGAAGACATGCACTTCAATACACACAATTAAAACGCAAACACTTTCTTTTATTGAGTGACATTGCAATGATTGCTGGGAACCGGCTTATGTTTAATAAATATTTAAAAATACGTAATATATTTTTATATATATTTTTAAACCATATTCGCGTCCAATGCGGGGCATATGCTCTACTAACAGAAGTATCTCAACAGAAGATTTTCCACGATAGCTGTTTGTTATTCAGTTGCTCATCCTCACTTGTTTAATTAAGGGAGTAGGGATAGAAAGAGTAACGCTAGGACAAGAATAGTGATTACCTAATCGCTTTCGCTTTGCCCGTGTTGCTTTAAAATTGCAAGGGTAAGAGGGTGTTACAGAACATCTTAGACATCACTACATCCATAGCTTCGAAACAAAATCGATTGAAAAAATGCTGTACGTACTGGGTTTTAAACCCCGTGAGATCCGTCACTGGAGCCAAAGACTTTGACCACTTGTACTATGGACTCGACATCTACATAAATTAATTAAGTTTAAATGAAATTTTATTACAAATAAAGTATTTATTTATTTTAAAGCTGCTAATGTTTTTTTTAATCTATGTCCACTCCCAATGTGGTGCATATGGCCTCCCAATGGAGGTATCCCAACAGAAGTTTTTTTCTACGAGAAATGTTTGTTACTCAGTCACTCAACCTCACTTATTTTTAAAGTGAGTAGTAGGGAAAGAATGATAAGACTAGAACAAGACTAGTAGTTGGCTAATCGCTGTTGCTACACACCCAGTTATTAAGGGATCATAAGGATGGGAGGAGAGGAAATTATGTGAATTGACATCACAAACACCCAGTCTTCGATCACAACTTTGAATTGAATAATTCTCAAATTCACTGTGATCTGAACGAGAATCAAACCCAGACCTGCATGATCGGTAGAGCAAGCTCTAACCAACTGGGCCACAGCAGGTTGCCTGCTAATGTTTAGTTGTAGATAATGTAATTGTTATTCATTATAATTTTTTTAATAATTTCTCATTAATTGTTAATATTTGTTTATATATTATTACGATTTTGAGAATGATCGCAGTGAGTGTCAAAATCCTGATAAGATTGCGGAATAAACACAAAAAGTGATTTATTTTTATAATATTTGAACAATGTATTACTGAGTACAATGTGATTGGGGTGATATATGAATACACATTGAAAAACTTTCCACTAAAAGGTTTTTTTCAAAACCATAGCAATTTATTCTCAATCTAAAAGAAAAAATAAAACCTTATATCGTCCCAACCAATTTGAATTGTAAGGAACAGTGCATTCATTTTAAATTGTATTATTTTAAAATATCCTTTTCAACAAAACGTTTTAGCCATGCAATTTATGTAGTAATAAAATAATTAAGGGTAGTAAATATGCAGGGGGCGCAGCGGGCCTTGTAAATTCATTCGAATTCATTAACGAAATCCTTTAGGGTGCCATTCTGTGCCACGGAAGGGTTACCGACAGCCTTCAAAAGGTTGAAACCTTAGAAAGCGTACCATATAAAAAGGAAAAAAAGATGTGTTTATATCAATTTAATAAGTTGATTTTTCCTATGGTTAAGGAAAAGGAAAATTTTATAAGGGTTGGAATAGAAAATGATGTGAGAGAAACTCCGGTTTTTTTTTGTGAGATGTATAACTGAAAGGTAAATAGAGTCATCTTCATATTACAATAAAAAAATATGACATTGTAGTCCGTGGTAAGAATCGCAAACAGGAACAAGTCCAGAAATATTATTTTTTAGATATGTTTCTTTGGATTTTAGATTATCAATCAATTCAAATTTTATCGCTGTTTTTATCTTTTGTAAAGATGAGTACTACAAATAATATCACTCGGAAAAGCGAGGTGCATTAAAAACGGTTTTTTCTTCATTATATTATGGTTGTACGACTTACCGCCTGTGTGGTCGAGTGGTCAACGTCATTGGCATCGGCTACGGAGGTCACGAGATCGAATACCAGTACGGACAGTCTTATAAATTGATTTTTAAATCGATTTATGAATTTCTGTTCGAAAGCATGGATTTATGTAATGTCTTGAATTCCCCCCTCCCACACATCTTATCTTATAAAAAGGGCGTATCGAGAGCGATTAGCTAACCACTAGTCCTAGTCCTATCCTTCTATTCCTACTCTCATTGGAAAAAGAGAGATTGAGCAACTGCGTAACAAGCAGTTATCGCAGATTTTTTTTGTTGAGACACTTCCATTCGGAGTCCATATGCTCCACACTGGGAGCGGACATGGTAAAAAAAACGGTTTTACGAATAAGTAAGGCATGAAAGAATTTTTGGAAAAAAAGTGATTTCCTTATCTGTCATAAACTGTTAACAGTTTCAGTAAAAAAAAATGGACACCATTTGCATTATAAACAGGCACTCGCTTGAAAGCCTTATTATGCAGTTGAGTAACCCCACCGCAGCTGCTACCATAATAGAATATTTTTTTGAATACTTAAATGTTCTACCTATTACATTTGTAATCCAAAGCAAGAATTTTGTAAATATCGTTAATTTATACAATGAACCGCTGTAGCAATATTTCCTTCTCAAAAAAAAAAAAATGCAAGAAAATTTCTGGACTAAGTAATTAGTTAAAAAATATTCAGAATTTGTACAACGTCATCCATATTTATTAAAATTAAAATTTATAAATTCGTTTTGTAAATAACAATATTTTTTTAAGCAATGATGCAATAAATCTTTAAATATGTACACGATAAAGAACAATATCAAATTTAAGTTATCACAGAACAAGGATATATCCAAAAACTTTGATAACATCACATGCTGACTTTTATAAAGCAAAATATGGTTTAATTAAGCCTAGGGGAGGGGTATGAAAGTTTGGAGCTTTGGAGTGAAATTTTCGATATGGTATTTAATATCGCTTCCAATCCCGGGTTTTCTAGTCCTGAAATAACGGGATTGTTGTAGTACTAATCCCGTTATTTTGGGATTCAAGATAAGGAGTGAAAAATTCGTTAAATCGTAAATAAAATTCTTAACACAACAAGTGGAATAACAAAGTTATCAAATTTTACTTTTGTGAATTTTAATTTAAATTTGTATAAATAGCACTGTTTATATATTTTTCTTATCAGATGATAATGCTCGCGATGAGCGAAACCGGTCCTGATCCAATAAATTTTATGTGGAAAAAGTACTAAAAATGTTTTATTATTTTTATTAACATAAGTAAGTTTTGATAAATAAAAATTTTAAAGGAAAATTTTTGGTGGTTTTTTTTAAATCCGTCTACTCTCGAACGTTCAACGTTCGCACACATTTTCAGGAACCAATTGTGTGCGAAAGTGGAGGTCCGCCTGTACATTGATCTCTGAAGAAATGTGAAGAAACTTATTTAATGTACGTCCATTTTGTTCTAATAATAGCGATTCTAAAAATCAATACCACTATTCATTCGTGACTGCCAATGTTCAATTATGAACATTGAATACATTAAAATTCATTTTAACCCTCTGCGGGCGTCTATTCGCGGCGTTTGGGGGAAATCAAAACGGCTCGACAGTTTTGTTCCGTTAGCTGTCGGAAGGCATGTCGGGCGTCGGGCTTTATGTTTCGGCACTGTTCGGAACTGTTCGTAACAGCTCGGCACTCATTCTTGTTTCCTGCAACAGATGTCGTTGACGGGTTTTCCACTTGGGCATACATAATAGGCCTTTACTAGGGTGACGTTACATTGAAAACATTTTAGTATTTATAAATTAAAATATATATTTTTTTACCATGTGCGCTCCACATGTGGAGAATATGGACTCTTAGTGGAGTTTATCTCAACAGAAGTGTTTCTACGAGAACTGCTTGTTAATCAGTTGCTCAACCTCTCTTTTTCCAAAGAGAGTAGGAATAGAATGATATGGCTAAGGCAGGACTAATGGTTAGCTAATCGCTCTCAATATGCCCTGTTCATAAGATAAGATGGGTGGGAGGGGGGAATTCAAGACATCGCATACATCCATATGCCTTCGAACAGAAAGTCATAAATCGATTGAAAAATCAATTTATAAAACTTTCCGTACCAGGATTCGAACCCGTGAACTCCGTAACTGAATCCAACGACGTTGACCACTCGACAAAACAGGCGGCAATTACTTTGGTTTAAGTTTGGTAATTAAAATCATTACCAAACTTAAATGGTTTTACACTGCATATAAATATTAATAGAAAGACGTTTATTTTGTTACCAGTAAGATCAAAACGTACTATTTCCGAAATTCAAACTTTTCAATAGAGTCAAATACTATAACGAACAACACAAACAAAATAACATTTCCATAAAAACATGATTTCCAATTTGAAAACGACAGTATTGTAGACATTTTATATTAAAACTAATAGGATCAGTCGATTTCTTAGGCTGAAATTACCATATCTACATAAATAACTAAATGTCGCATTTTGGAAATAGTACGTTTTGCATTATAGCACCACAATTATAAATTTAAATAATTACCAAACATAAATGGTATTACACTGCATGTAGTTATTAATAGAAATACGTTTCGTTTGTTAACAATAATAACCTAATTTGTCGTATTTTTATCCATGTCCGCTCCTAATGTGGAGCATATAGCCTCCTAATGGAGGTGTCAGGTGTCAAGAGGAACCCAAAAAGTTTTCTACAAGAATTGTTTGTTTATTAATAAAAACACAATATTCCTTTGTAATATGGTGTTTTTATTAATATAATGCCTTTCCATTAAGTATTGAGAGTGAACACCCTAAAAGAGCTTGTTAATTACTCAGTTTCTCAATCTTTTTTTTTCAAAGAGAGTAAAGATACCATAGAATGGTTTGATTAGAAAAGGACTAGTGGTTAGCTAATCACTCTGTTTACGTCCGCTTTTAGGATAAAATGGGTGAGAGGGAACTCTCAACAATAACGTACATCCATGTCTTCGGATAGAAATTCTTAAATAAACTTATCAAAACTATTGGGTGTGTGGTCAGCGCCGTTGTCTTTGGTTTAAAAGGTTGCGAGTTCGAAGAGAATTCAAATTTAATGTAAAGACCACCGATAATAGATAGTCAAAGATATTTGAAACGAAAAAAAATATGAAATATATACGCACAAAATAAGTAATATTTTGGTCACCCGATGTTTGCCAAGGTGATTTTCGATTTTGTAAACGTGTAAATGAAAATAGCAAGTTGAAATTTACAACTTTTGATTAATTTTCAAAATCTTTTTAACTTCCTTTCGATATTTTTTTACCTTTCCTAACATAAACCAATATTCCGGCCCAACAAGTATTATTTATGCAAACTAAATCTTCTTACATTTTTCAAGGTGTTTTGGCAGAAAGAAGCGGTGAACACATTCTTCTGACACAAGAAAAATCCGTGACAGATTATTCCTGTTTATATTCTACATATAAAATTATCAAAAATAGTAAATATATCTGAAATAAGAAAGCAAAATGAGATATTATATTAACCGTTAACTCTAAATGAGTGTGGACGTACTACACGTCGGTGCCAAGGAGTATGGACGTACTTTTAACTCAACACATGAGTGTCTTTCTGTGAACATATATATAAATGCTAAAAGTATAAACTACATATATTCATTGAAAAAAAAGTCACACAATTGTCCTGTTAAGTCAGTTAAGTAAAGTAAGATCAGTATAGATCCATTCACTCATTTAAAGGTAATTAAGTTTTAACAAGTAAAAACAGTAAAATTTGAATCGTTCAAACTATGTACATTCTCACAGATTTTGTCACTAACGACCCTGGTTTCGCCTTTCGGTATCTTCAGGCGTTCAAGTGCACGGATGAACTTAAACTGACTCAGTCAGAAAATGCCGAAAGGCGAAACCCGGGTCGTTAGTGACAAAATCTGTGAGAATGTACATAGTTTGAACGATTTAAATTTAATATTGAAATTCCACCAAGCACCTTCAGTCGAAATCTTAAAGTATAAACAGTGTGTCGTTAAACGAAGAATCTTGTTAGGAATAATCACGAAACCAAAATCAGCTTGTACGTAATTGAGCCATAGAGAGGTGAAGTGAGCCAAGTAGTAAAATGGTAAACATTTCTATTAAACTTTTAAGTGTTATACAATCACGTCTTAACTTGGTGTTTTGTTGGATTGCTTATTTTTATTATAGGAAGATAACACTATTGCAGTGAGTATTTACTGAGCTCATTTCACTTTTTGATACTTAATGACTTTATTGAGTATTACGACGCAACCAACTTTATGTAAAGTTTGTATTTTTTAAAGTTAGGAATAAGAATCAAAGTTTAGTTTGTCTCAAGGTACTTATCAAAGAGACGAAATACGTGCTTCAATTTGTTCAACTGGTGGAATAACAAAGCTACAAGTTTTAATTTTAAATTAATGATTTATTTATTTCGAAACCAATAAACGAATATAGGTATTTGAGAATATATCAAATTCACTTACTTACTGTTTTTATTCTAAATAAAGTACAGTGGAACCCCCAATTACACTACCCCGAATTACGCGCTGGCTTGAAATATTCGCCGCAAATCCATCCGCATTCCATTGTCATTACTACGAGACGGCCGTCTGTGCCGCAAAAACAGTTAAATGTTGGCTAGCGTTTGTGTATTCAACACGTGCCAGGTTATACACGTATAGCTGGGCGTCTGTCTGTGTGCGGGATATTTACTACTACAAAAATTAAATATTTCGTCCATATATATTTTTTTTTGCAAAACTAAGGGAAATCTTAGTTTTGCGTTTTCCACGGAAAAAACCAAATCCCTAATTTTGTATGAGATTTACAACCCCAATTACACGGTCCCGACCAGTGTTCCCTCTAAGCTGTGCGCACACAACTTGCCGAGTGCGCGCACATACATAACAACAGAGCGCACAAAAGTTTCATCAGAGATACCACCACCAGAATAAATTAATTGACATTAAATAGTGTTGTTAATTATTTTCATTATTAAAAACCAATCTTTTTGTTTAGTAGGTCTAAATACCGTTATGTGGCGCACAAATCTTTTTATTCCTTGTCAATGTTGCACAGCCAATGTATTTTGCGCACATAACTTTGCGAAAATTAAAGGAAACATTGGTCCGGAGTCCGGACTATAGTGTAAATGAGGGTTTTACTGAATGTATACACATAACATTAAAATACGAAGCGTAAGCTTTATTAAAATGCTTCACTTGGTCGAAACATAAAAGCAAAATTAATTTCAATTTTAAAAGTATCATATAAAGCTTAAAGTTACGACAAAAAGCTCCTGTTTGAAATGCAAAGTTTGTTATCAAGGTTTCCACGCTATGATGAAAAGTAACTATCATCTCGGGACAGAAGACGTTAAATCTAAAGTTCATTAAAACCTTTATGTTCTTTAGATTAAAATACAGTAAAATGCACTTTGTTCAACGCATTAGGCGAGCAATTAGGTTAGTAGAATAATTGTTACAATATTTCATAACATGCTAAAAAGTTGGATGTTTGCATCTAAATTAATTAGTTTTATCTGTTTGAGATTGGTATTACTACTAAAATAATAACAACATCATAACCATGTAAATTTTGTACATTTACATCAGTTTCGTCACTGACAACCAATTCGCCATTCTAAATTTATTAATCTGAGATGGCTTTTTAATTATATGTTAGATGTGTTAAACATTTTGATTTTGTGTTATTTTAGAATCACTTTTAATGTAATTGGTAATTTCTTTTCAATGCCAATTGTTGTTTATAACTGTTCATTTTTGTATAAATAGCATTGTTAAATTATATTTCTTATCAGTTGACAGTGCTCGTAATGAGCGAAACCGGTCCTGACATATTAAATAAAGTGGAATGAAGTACACAGGAATATTGTGTTTTTGCTAACTTACAACCAAGGTTTTGTCTTTCAGGATCTTCAGACAATTAAACTCACAAACGAACCTGACCTGACGGTATGAGAGGGAGTATTTCAAAAAGTAGTTATATTACATAACTTGACGAAAATGATTTGTGAATGATAATTTTTAAATATAAAATGTAAATTTTAAAGCATGCAACTTGGTTCTGTTTTTAACTGAATTTACTGGCTAACTAACAGAGTATCATTGTAAATACCTTTTACCACTAGTTCACTAGTTATTTTCTAATGTAACTCTACTATCTAAAAGAGGTTGAAAAATTGAGAAACAAGCAGTTTTCTTGGACACACTTCTGTAAGATTAACTTCATTTGGAGTCCATATGCTCAACATTGGGAGCGGTTTGGTTAAAAAAAATGAGAAGGCATCCAAATAATTGATGCGTGATTTTGAAAACAAATGCTTCTAAAAAAAATATATTTATTTTGAGTTGCAGTGCACAAAAATGCATTGCTTCGTGTTCAGCGATGTTGAAATGCAAACTCGGTCAATCGATAATCTCAATTAAAAACATTGCAGTCGATTTTGACTGTCGGAATTTTGTAACAATGTTAAAAATACGGCACAGAATTCAACGGAAGGTATCGCTTGCGAAAAAATATTCAAATGAACAAGAATATTAATCAAACATGTAAATTCAGAATTCAACAAAAGTATGGCAAAAAAATTCGAGTGGAAAAACCTGATGACATTGATTATTGTGTATATATAATATAAGGTGTCCACTACCAATCGTTGGTGGAATAATATTCTACTAAAAAAAGCGTCAGTTCAAGTTCATCCGTGCACTTGAACGCTTGAAGATGCCGAAAGGCGAAACCCTTTGTCACTAACGAAAAAACTTGTGTGAATGTACATAATTTGAAGGATTCAAAACGTAAATCATATTATAATTCCTATATAGCTGTGAAAAGCAATGAAAAATCGTCATTTGTCCACAATTGTGGACTCTTGAAGAATACATACATTACAAAGACTGTAGAAATGTACACAAGAATATCGAACGGCATAAATCAGATGATTCCTATTTGACTGATAATCAATGACAGTGAAGAATTCACAACAATGAGAATGTTTTGACGAGCAATTCATCCCAACTAGGGATTCTGTGTCGAGACGTCCCGGGACTTGTCAGGTTTTTTACTGTCTCGGGACTTTTTTGGAAAATGTCCCGGGACTTTGGTGTTTATTCTTGGGATCAGTTTTGAAAAATAATGCATTATATTCAGGCTTTAGGATTAAAACCCGGGGTTTTATACAAAATTTATTATGCATATATAAAAGGGATCTGATAAAAAAAAACAGATTTTTGGGATTTCTAATTTCGTAGAAGTTTCAAATGCTATGTGTTTACATATAACTGTAGCAAAAGCAAATTCCAAAATATTAAAATTAAATGTTCATAACTCATGTTGTTTTATGTACAAATGTTTTTTCACTATTCAATCGGACAAAAAAGGTCTAAAAGCTGTATTGTGAAGTTACGATCATAAATTTACTCCTGGCGGCGGCCGAATTCTTTGATATTTTTTCATGTACCGTTATCATTCTTTCTTAGTAAAAAATAACCGATAGCATTGCACATATCCATTACATAAGAAAAAAAATATAATTAAACATTTATTAAAAAACGTTTTTACTAGTGCGTTCTTTCAAAAGGCGTATAAGACATGTATGTATATATGTATGTATGTAATACATACATACATGCATACATGAAAATATTTAATTTGAATACAATTATAATTATATTGAAGCGGAAATAAAAGTCTCGAGTCCCAAGATGTCCCGGGACTTTGAAAACCCCGAGACTTCAGAATCCCTAATCCCAACTGATATCCCGTGATTCTTTAGGAGTTAGGCTGAGTACCGGGTGGCAAGTGATTTATATTGTAAAACCATTTGATGAATTATAAAGTAAAGATACGAATAAATCTCGACGTGATTTGCGATGGTTACATCTGTTCACGAATGATGCACATATTCCGGTCAGCGATTTTGTTGTCATGTTATTATTTTACGAACACAACAGAAATCACGATGTCAAACGTACTGTAAAAAATAAATTATTTTGCCGAGCACGTAATTGTAACAACAGCACTGTTATTATATTTGATTATGTGTTGATGTTCTGCGAATGAGGCTAATGACAGAAATAATATATTCTATTATAAATGTAAATAAATATTCGGGGAGTTCAGCTCGACATGGGAATATAATGAACAAAATGAGAGAGGAGAAATAAAATAATTACTTCACATAACAATAATATTTATCAAATTTGAATCGTTCAAATTATGTATATTCACAAAAATTTTGTCTCTAACGACCCGGGTTTCACCTTTCGGCATCTTCAGGCGTTCAAGTGCACGGATGAACTTGGACTGACGTTAAGTAAACAAAAGTATCTTAAACTGAAAAATATTAAATATACACAACCATAAAGTGCACGTAAACTGACTTTTAATTGACTTAATCTAATATTATTCAATAAAAACCTTCTTTTAAGTCCTTTCTTCTGGTTAAAATTTTCACAGGCTCTACTTTTTTCCAATTTAAAAGCTAAAGTTAGATATTAATTCAGCATTTTCAGCTTACATTATTTTGACAGAACGTGTATTAAGCTGTATACATTATGATTGTCGAAAAAGCTGTTTTGAAAAAATACTAATAAGGTTCACTTGTTTTACACATTTTTTTATGAAAATCTCTAGTTTATAGCTATGATATATTTTTGAGTGAAAGTATAATATATCGACAGTGGAAAGGAAAAAGGACGTAAATCAACACATATCAAATTTTACAGGAGGCATAAAAAACGTGTTTTAATGATTTTGGGTCATATGAAAATTATGAGTCGTATATTATTATAAACACGTAAGTCTCCCAGTAATCTAATTCTCTATTAATCCATTCCCAATTAACGAGCGTTACATAACGATGTCGACATAAACAAATTTCAGCCGTGCATAGATTAATTCTCTATTCGACCACATGTCACGATTAGCCGTGAGCCTAATCGCATAGAACCTTCGGTCAGACACAGAGTAGCGTCGTGCGGGTAGTCGGGCGTCGCGACGTCTTTGAACGTGGCGCCGATTCGACGACGTCGATGGGTAAGTACGGCGATTACGACCTGCGTCACCGCTTGCCTTCGTATAGACTCATTAAAACACATATTGACCATTTATTGAACAATTATGCTTTATTCAAAATTACCTTATTCGATTTATTAATTGAAATATATTTTGGGATACAAATTGAAGTTAAAAATTACTCGAATTTGGAGCGTAAGTTTTCCATAAAAAAACTAATTAAGGCTTTCTTGAGACATCTGCAGCACATGTCCAAGCCATGTCCATCGTCACTTTTTTACTTTGGACGTAATGAATGGCTGCTTGGTCCGTTACCTTATATCCGTATATATATCTTGCAAACCTTTTTTACTGTCTATGTGTAATTCAGTATTGAGCATAGGAGACCTCTGCTCACTAACCAAACAATAAGTCGCAAATCAAACCAGAATCAAACTGCCTTTGTGGTGACAGTATGTACATATATTGAAATTACTCGTAATTTATTTAAGAGCGAGTTTCATTTATTGTGAAAAATTTCTACTATTGTTCACGATATTAAGCCCCGAGAATAAATCCCCACTAATAAAAGTTATTAAGACTGATACCGTTTGATATAAACTCGACGTAAACAGGTAGGTAGAAATGAAATAAAACCAATCGCTCTACTGTCACGAAAACGTTTATTTAAAAAATTGCAATCACCAAACTAATTACATACAATGTTTAACAGACAAAATTTTGAATTAACACAAAACACAATACACAATAATTATTATACAACCTAGCTTCCTTACATGATTTTTTAAATGTAAAAAAAAAATAACAAAAATTGAAGCTACCACCCGCGCGGGAACAAAATGAATTTAATTTTTCTTTGTCGAAATGGAAAAAAAATATCAGTTCTTTCATCTCGAAAAAAAAACAAAACCACAAAAGAAAAATAACTGCACGTGAATTTACAACTAGAGGTCTCTGGAACCATGTTCCATAGACCGGGAAGTGTCCCCCACACACGTTGTGTTTGGTTCGTGTACCAAAAAGCAAGGAAGAAAAAAACAAAAATTACATCGGATATCGAAAAAAAATGTTGCCATTTAAGGCCATAAACAATAAAACAATTGATATTACGGGTTACCTGATAACAAAATTTAAACATAATTAATTTAGCTACACATTTTAAAATTCTGCCAGTTTTCATCACAAAAGTGGTAGTGGGAGCGGGTGACAATAAACCCTACCGTGTCAATATTCTCTGGGATTGTCCAATTGTATCCATTCACAGAGATATTTTTGTTTTTATCATGTAAAAATAACCGCGACGGTACTATCGGATATCCACATCTATTGTAGTTTCGTCTCCAGAAAATTTCTATCTTCCCACTAGTATTACCGCCATTCGATTAGTTACTTATTATTGATGACTTTACTATTCAACTATTATTTAACTCCATTTACCAGGGCCGTGGAGTCGTGTAAAAAAAAGACGACACCGACTCCGACTCCTAAGAAATTTTTCAATAATTTAATTTTAACATAAATATACGTATACCATCAGATCATTTTTACTCACCCAAGCATGGATATGTCAACACAACATTTTGTTGGAATACACATAATTAAATATATTTTTCAAAAAAAAAATCGAACCGCTCATTTTTCACGACTCCGACTCCGGCCAAAATACCGCGACTCCAACTCTACAGCCCCACTATTTACTGTTGCAAATCACATAAAGGTTACTCTGGTGTATGGTGTATCATTGGAGAGATATTATATTCGATATGATTCAATTAAAAAATATATTGAATAAAATAAAAGAGAGCTTTTAATTAACTAGTTCGACCTCTTTGGGTCTGTCTGTACAGTTAACTTAATATGTATGTTTACTGCTTATACGGGGTATGTTTGCTTTACAGCCAACTTTTATCGTTGTGAGTCGGGTTAGGAGGGGAAACTTTAATTATATATCAGGTTTATTTACACATTTAATGCAATCTTTAAGTATTGATTTAATTTCATACTTTTTATCAACAAGTCTGAAATTGATTCAAATCGTTTTTAATTTACCCAGTTTTAGTGTGTGTTTATTCTTAAATCATATCTAAAATATTATTTTTCAACCATGTAGACTTTCAATTTGAACTCTTCTAATGATGCGTATATACACAGCTCGTTTAGAACTGGTTGTTATTTGGTCGATCATTTTTTTTTTACAAAAATGAAGGATATACTACAAAAATTTAAATGGGCTAGCTCAATTTTACAAGAGCCTCTAATCCAGAGCAATTATTCAGTCATGCAATTCCGGGATCTTCTTACTATTAATAAAGGGATTTCTGGACTAGCTTTAAAATATTAAAAATTCTTTAATACTTGAAATGAAGATTCTCAGTTGATGAACTATAAAAACAAAAAAAACGGGAATTAATTATTATTAACAGTGTTCATTCTTACCCGATGAAATACATATATACATGTAAAACGCTTATTAAATTTGAACCATTCAAATCATGTATATTCACGTGTGTACAAGTAAAATTATGTACATTTATGTACATGAAGTCGAAGCACGGGTCGTTAGTGACAAAATCTGTAAAAATGTATTTAATTTGAACGATTCAAATTATGTACATGTCGTTGGCTTCGGTTACGGAGGTTACGGGCTCGAATCCCAGTATGGACAGTTTTTATAAATTGATTTTTCAATCGATTTATGAATTTATGTTCGAAGGCATGAATGTATATGATGTCATGAACCCCCCCCCTCCCATTCTCTCATTCTATCCTATGAACGGTATGGAGAGCGACTAGCTAACCACTACTCCCGTCCTAGCATTTTTATTTGATGTGCCGCGGTACTATTCTCATTTACCAGTTTACCGTAAAGTAAAAATGTTCGACAGACACTGGTTTAAAGCTATGTCAGCTTTCACCATCGTTCACTATTCACTATTGTATTTCATTCAAATGCTGTGTGCTGATGATTCCCAAATGTTTTTAATTCACTTTCGTTTTTCCCTCGAAGCACAAATAAGGGTGTGGGACCAAAATTTATAAATGGCATTGTGTACCATACGATACGGTTTTAAGTCTGGAATTACTTCAGAAATGGGAACAGCTGATACAAAGCCTGAAAACATTTCCGAACGCCAATAGCAAATAAGAGATGTTACCCTTGTATGGACCCTTGTAGGAAAACATAAAAGCTCTCGTACATTGCGAACACATGGTCAAAGAGTAAAGAGTAAAGATCCTTCCTTCGTTTCCTCGCGCTTGCCACGTCAAAAGCGGAATATCATGTCGCTAGAATTATGCAAATAATTTTTGTTTTTATAGAGGAGCGGATTGAGGCTAAATAAATGGTAAATATATTAATTGTTTTATAAATAAAAACTAAAGATATATCATTTCATCACGTGCGTTCAATTTATTTTAAACGAAAACATATCATTTCGTCAAAATAACAGAACTGTATTTGATAATACACTCGATGGATTCGGCGGTACCTTCTTGGAGGTTCATTTCAATATAAAATTAACTTAGATTATTCCACGTATTGTGCTACAAACTGTGACACGTGTTTCGCCTCTTTCAGAAGTATCATCAGACAATCTTCCTTTCACCGTTCACATCTTGCTTGTTTAAGTACGAACGATTTTAATTTTACTATACTGATAAATAATAAAAATAAAAATAAAAACGGGAGGCAAGAAGGGGATAATAGAAAAACAAACAAACAATAATGGTACTACAGATGACAATTACGTTACTAAATGATTAACTAATATATCGACTGTGGAAAGGAAAAAGGACGTAACCCACACATATCAAATTTTACAGGAGGCGCAAAAAACGTGCTTTGATGATTTTGGGCCATATGCAAATTATGAATTATACACAACCTTAAAGTGCACGTATACTTCTAAGCTGGTATTTAATTGACATAATCTAATATTAATTAAAGAAGTTGTCTAGGAAAAACTTTTATTTCAGCCTTTTTTCTTGGTTTTAACTTTTTACAAGGTCATCTTTTTCAAACTTAAAAGCAAAATTTAGATACGTATTCGGCATTTTAAGCATCCATCCTTTTGATATAATGTGTGTCAAGTTGTATACATTGCGATTATTGAAAAAAAAGCTCTTTTAGAAAAACTGAGGGTTCCGTCACTTTTCCTTTCCAGAGTCGATATCTTTATTGTTAATACTTTTATTTGTTTCTAAAAATTCTAAACCATTAACTTCGAAACCATTTTTATTTATTCAATGGAGTATTTCTAAGTTACTATTCTGATTAACTGTCATTTGTAATATCACTATTGTTTGTTTGTTTTTCTATCATCCTGCTATCCATGATACTGTATGTGATTGTTCCTTGTCTGCTTTATAAATTCATAGCAGGTTAAATTGCGATTTTATTTAATTCAATAAGAGTCGGAATGATCTTAGGCGTTCTTAGCTATGAAAAGAGATACAAATTCACTGTCATTGGGCACGTACCAACTGGTATACTGCTTCATTCGTGTCGGAAGAATTATCAATAATATAAACTGTATATCCTCAATCTAGACCTGGAATCAGAGGAGGGAGAGAAGATTATTTAAGGGTCTTGAACGAACGTCACGCAACGTCACCCTAATAACTCATTTGCATAGGTCCACTTTTTATGGCGATGCTTCGCTCCCGCTGAACGAGACTGTGTGGTCACACGTGTCTAGTATTTTTATTTACTAAACGTAAGTATTTTATTAAATTATAACATTCTTACCTAATACATAAAAATGAATGTTTGTTTGTTCGTACTTTATGCGTTGCCACACCGTTCATCAGATTGCAATAAAACTTTGACAATCTTTTTGCTTGCACTACCGGAAAAGTTAAAGGCATATTTAAATTAGCTAACAGTAGGTCTTATATATAAAAATCAATGTTTTTATGCCTCTCATACAGTTTATTTTGACAACGAATGCTTGCACTTGCGCGAAGGTTATAGTACAGTTAACTTATAGTAGATGGCGCGTGTGTCGTACAATATTCCCTCTAAGACAAGAGGTTAGCTGCGCGGAATTTTCAAAGGCTGCGCGGACCGATCAAATATTAATCTTGTAGTGCGCGCCAACCCGGAATGAGGGCGCGGGAGCTTCCCAACTGTTGCGTGGCCGTGCATACGCGCAGCTTAGAGGGACGTTGGTGTCATACCATAGAAAATTGGCAGCAAATGTCAAACTTCTGACAGACAGAAAAAGAAAACATGCACTTCAATACACACAATTAAAACAAAAACACTTTCTTTCTTTGAGTTGCATTGCAACGCTTGTCGGGAACCGGCTAGTAAGTTATAATAATTAATTAATGTGAATGGAATAATTTTCAAACTACAACGAAATTATTACAAAAACAATAAAACGTTTATTTTTTCGTTTAAAGTGTTTAAGATAAGGATTGAAAAACTTTGGCGTAATGGTGTAATTAAAGTTTATTAAAGGTGTAAGTTTTTATTAATTGCCTAAGTTTTTAATTAACTATTCTTTTTAACAAAACTGTTTCCGTAAAAAGAAAATCTTCCCCTTTGTTTTGCCTGAAAGTTTTTTTAGTTGTGATAATATATTAAATAATCACCTGCAAACTCTTTTTTTTCCACAATAGTTTTAAATTACGTAACATAGAGTAAAACTAAAGGAATAAACTTTTCGATACTTTTTGCGATGTATTTTGAAAAGAAATCTTCTACGTACCAGTATTTAAATATTTTTATATTACTTTTTGTTAGAAGCTTACTTTAAACAAACCTACAACTGTGTTTAAAGGAAACCAGTATTTAAATATTTTTTACAAGTTCTCGTCTTCTGTTTTAAGCAAACCTAAAATTGTATTTAACTTTTCCCCAATACCCACATTTTCTTAAATATCTATTTTAATATGGGTGATAAAATGTAAATACGCGATAATGCGATAACGAAATAAGCGCCCGCTTATCAGCGATCGTTCGTAAGATAACTAACTCGGCTGAACGTCGCTGAACGCGTCAGTTGCAAATTAATATTTGTATTGGAATGACGTCTTTTTTACGCGCAAATTAAAATATGATTTGAATATGAAAAACCACGGATTTTTATAAAAAAAAATGAATGAAGAATGATGCAGAGAGATATTTTAAAGTCCTGAGATTATTTTATTTTTTTTGAAATTCATAAGAATAATGAGGAAACCACTGGGGTCTCTAAACGACCCCCATCGGCAGAGAAGTATTTTTCTAGTCTCCAAGCCGCGAGAGTTAAAGGAAGTTAACCTTTCCCTCCCTGCAATATGTATTTACTACAATTCGACTCAAATAATGTCAATATCGATACAAAATATAATAGATACGGTGCTCAGAATTTATGTATTCCTCCGTAATATAATTACGAAATATATATATTTTTTTCTATGGATAATTATTCATCTGGAGTGAAGGAAATAAATAATTTGTCAAGATATCGGGGATAGACTCACCAATACAATAGAGATGTTTGGCGGTGCACCTAGCAGTGTGTGTACTGTATGCACGTGTTTGACCTCGTCTAGTATGAAACGTTGTCGCGGCCGGCATTCGGCTTAGTAACATGTAAGATGTCATATGTGGCTGTACTGTCGGATATTTGCGATGCTTTTTTATCGTTTTCAGACAGTTTTCAGTGGTAACATTACAAAAATTCTACTTGAAATATGATTAATAAAATCAATATTCATTGAAACACTCATTTTTACGATTTTTAAATCACTTTTTCATAAGCTGTAGTAATTACATATAACGGAACGCGCGGGATTTTTAGCACCGTAAGGGTAAGGTTAAGATACATTAATATTTTACTGAAGATATTTTGTTGTAAGATCACTGTATGTTCAAATTTCATGGAAAATTAATTAATAATATGCTTTTTATGCAACTAGTAGCAAGATTTTTTTTGTATAATATTTAAAGATTAGTGAAAATTAATAAATTTTGTAAATGTTATGTAATTTTTATTTAGTATACCAATAGGAAATACCAGCCCAAATCTTGAGTATACAGTTAACACTGCTTTTAAATAGGCAATTTATTTAAATTATAGTTGTATATATACACTTGACATCATCTTAAGGTGTCGTCTTTACACGATCAACTTCCACGAAGACTTTTCCAAAATGAAAATTCATTTTCCTTCTTGCGTTACAAAGCGAACTCGCAGTGAACACAAGACTTCTCTGTTTGCAAAGGTTTTTGTCGTACGGCTGCCGAAACTACCACTTCTATATTATAAATGTCGGTACATTATAAAGATTTCTACGTAAGTGTAGATATCCCTAAAAGCTTTCCACAAAAACAATGACACCAGATGGCAAAGATAGCTTTCGATTCCAGACAGAAGCTTCGATGATTTCTAAAAATAATTTTACAGACATATAAATACAATGAATTTTTGACGCAGTTCATTGAGTCTTTCAATACCATGTCCTCTCCCAATGTGGGGCATAATGACGCCTTATGAAGGTAATCGCAAGTGAAGTTTATTTCGAGAACTAAATTTTATTCAATTGTTCAATGTCTAAAGCAATGACGCAATGTTTTTAAAATTAATAGGTGGAAAGAATATTAAAAAAATCACATAATCTGTGCCTACACACAGAAGTCCATTAACAGAAATCTGTGGGCATTCCTATGTGCTAATCCTTTTCACCAGCAATGGCTTTAAACTCAATGATACATTTATTTCTTTATAATAATAAAAACACAATATTCCTTTGTACTTCATTCCACTTTATTTAATATGTCAGGACCGGTTTCGCTCATTACGAGCATCGTCAACTGATAAGAAATATAATTTAACAATGCTATTTATACAAAAATGAACAGTTATAAACAACAATTGGCATTGAAAAGAAATTACCAATTACATTTAAAGTGATTCTAAAATAACACAAAATTAAAATGTTTAACACATCTAGCATATAATTATAAAGTCATCTCAGATTAATAAATTTAGAATGGCGATTGACAGTAATTACATGTAACATTTTAATTTTGTGTTATTTTAATTGTAATTGGTAATTTCTTTTCAATGCCAATTGTTGTTTATAACATTTTTGTATGTTCTATTCATTAATTTAGCATTGTTAAATTATATTTCTTATCAGTTGACGATGCTCGTAATGAGCGAAACCGGTCCTGACATATTAAATAAAGTGGAATGAAGTACAAAGGAATATTGTGTTTTTATTAATATAATGCCTTTCCACCAAGTATTGACAGTGAACACCCCAAAAGTGATCATTTATTTAATATATAAATACGAAACACTCATTTACTAAGCGTCAGTTCAAGTTCATCCGTGCACTTGAACCGTACACGTGCACCGAAACCCGGGTCGTTAGTAAAAAAAGTTGTGTGAAAGTATATTAATTGGATAATGAACTTTTGACCACAGCAACTAAGTCCTTAGCAGTGTTAATAACTTGATATTGAGTGTGTTTTTGTAATATGCTTAAGGGAAAACTTGGGAGGAAAAAGGTTGAGCAACTGAGTAACAAGCAGTTCTCGTTGTTATTCTTCTGAGATAAGCTTTATTAGGAGTCCGTGTGATCCAAAATAGGAGCGGAGATGGCTTATCAAGGATATTAATCAATACAGAAAAATCGTTAAAATTAATCATTATTTTAGTAATAAATAACCTTACGATATTAAGTTTGAAGATGCTTCTTAAAAGAAGACAAACTTGTGTCACAATTTGTAAAAAACAATGTAACATGTAACATGTATGTGTCTGCTAACACAATTTGTAAAACCATAGTACATATTTAACAAAGTTATCAAATTTAATTTGATAAGAATAACAAATAAAAGAATGTTTTTGGGTAATGTATTAGTTAATAAAAACACAACATTTCTTATTTATTGATTTGGCATTTACTTGGTAGAACTCCATTTTAATAGGTAAAAATATCTAAGTATTTCAGTTCTACAGTTTTTATATATGTTATACGTTGATGGCTATTTCGGCTTTCGCCATCGTCATAGTTCTGACGATGACGAAATAGCTATCAACGTATAACATATATAACAATTGTAGAACTGAAATACTTAGATATTTTTACCCTATTAACAACATTTCTTTGTACTTTATTCCACTTTATTTAATAGGTAAGGATCGGTTTTGCTCATAGCGAACATTGTCAATTGATAAGAAATATAATTAAACAATGCTATTTATAAAAAAATAAATGTGTATTAGTGAATTGAATTAGTATTGAAATGATGTATTAGTATTGAAGACACAGTCATCTTTTATCATTCTGTTGAATTTAAAATTTAAGTTTATGATCCGACTTGGAAAATGATAATTATTTTTACCAAAGCCTAATTTTTAGACAAACTATCACAAGTCGGTAAAACAGTCTGTGACGAATCTATTATTCAAACTATTTATTAAGACGACAATGAATCTTGAAATCTCGAGAAATGAATAAAATTTTCATGAAAACATACAAAGGAGAATTAGTAACAAAAGAAATAAATTTAAAGTATTATTTTATTTTATTGAAATGCTAACTTAAAATTTGTAATACACGCCGTTGAAATTTTAAGCTCAATATCTTTTCCTAAATAATAAATCACTTATTGTCTAAGGGTTTAAATTGTTAATTTATAAATTGCATTAGCTTCGCTTTTGGAGTGTTAGCGAAATTCATAAATAAAATTGTTTCGGACATTTTGCAAGATTCATAAGCCCCGTTAATTTGATAAAGTATTTTGAATTCCGTTGATTTAATATTTTGATAATTCAATTATTTATTCATTTACTTATTCGAACAATAAACAATTTGAATAATTGTTTTTGATATTGAATCTTTTGCAATTTCAAACAGGGGTGGATTATCAAATTTCTTTGTTTGCAAAAAGTTTACTTTAATTACATTCGTAGAATAAAACATTTGTAAATAAATAATATCACTCGGCGTAAGCTGTTAATTCTTGATGAAAAGTACTTATATTAATAAAACATAAATTTGTCGGAACCGTGGCGCAGTGGTTAACGTCGTTGGCTTCCGTAACAATTCTCACGGGCTCAAGTGTTAGTACGAACAGAATTTTTTCTATCGATTAATCGATTTCTATTAGAAGGACCAATTCAATCATATAATAATGGTGCAGCGAGAGTGATTAATACACCACTAGTCCTGTCCTAGCTCTGTCCTGTTATCTTCTAACCCTACTCTCTTTTGAAAAAAGATACTATACTAAAATAATGGCGTAGTGAAAGTGATAGCTAGTGAAGCTAACAGCCAATCCTGTGTAAGCTTTTTAACATTTCTATCACTACTCTCTTAAAAAAAATAGAGGCGTAGCAACTGAGTATCAACCAGTTATCACAGGTAAATCTTTGTTGATATACCTCCATTAAGAGGCCATATGCTCTACAAAAACTTTTTCATTTTTAATACCGATCAGGACCGGTTTCGCTAACCAAAAGCTTTTTCAACTGACAAAAAATGAATTTAAGCAATGTAACCTCTAAAATGTTTCATACTCTTATCACTTATGACGTGGTAAACAAAAAAAAATATAAATTTAATATCAATCATGATTAGATTTACATATGGTTATAGAAATTATAAATTAAATTATCTTAAAGTGCAATGTCAAACACCTATTAAAATAAATAACTGCTAATCTTTAATTAAACCTAATCATTACTAAAAAAACAAAAAACTTAATTTGTTAAATATGTTCCATTAGTAATAACTAGGGCTTATACAAAAACCGACTTTTGAAAAAACCGGTCGTCGAATGTCAATATTGTTCGAAAATTGATTTTATCCGGTTTTCGAAGTTTTACAAAAAATGGATAATTCAATTTAAAAGTTGTTTATTTATATATTGCCGCCTGTGTGGTCGAGTGGTCACCATCGTTGGCTACCGCTACTGAGGGCACGGGTTCGAATCCCAGTACGGGCAGTTTTATAAATTGACTTTTCAATCGATTTATGAATTTCTGTTCAAAGGCATGGATGTATGTGACGTCTTGAATTCCCCCCTCCCACCCATCCTATTCTATGAACGGGGCGTATCGATAGCGATTAGCTAACCACTAGTCCTGTTCTATCCTTTTCCTTCTATTCCTACTCTCTTTGGAAAAAGAGAGATTGAGCAACTGAGTAACAAGCAGTTCTCGTAGAAACATTTCTGTTGAGAAAAACTCCATTACGAGTCCATATGCTCCATAATGGGAGCGGACATGGTAAAAAAATAAATAAATTTATATACATGATAAAGCACAACAAGAAATTATTTGGTGTTACTCTTCAGAAAATATGATTTAAAAAAACACAAAGCGTCCACTGACCGTTTTGTAACAAAATTTTCTGATATCGAAAATACCGTTTCAAATAAAAGATTCCAATTTTCTGTCCTTTCGTTTATATATTTGTTTGTGGAAAATTCAGCACAACCGGTTACGAAGTTAAAAAACTGGTTTTCGGATGTCATAAATTTTGCCAAAAAATAGGTTTTTGAAAACCGACAAACCCTAGTCTAAACTGTCAAAAATTGTTAAAGTCTATTTTTTAAAAAAATATGCTCAGTCGCTGAGCGAAGTAGGTCTGTAAGTAAAGGGTGGTTTTGTAAATAAATCACTCATTTTTTCCATATCAGATAGGGTGCATGGTAACATTAGAAACATATGTAGACATAACGCACATCCATTCTTTTCAATATAAGCCATAAATCTATTGAAAATTAAAAGGAAAGATTAGGGTGAAAGCTGTGGCAGTCATGGCGAACTTATAGCACGAACTGTTTTTTTTTTATGTGAAAATGTAAGAAAAAGACAAAATAAATAATATATTATTTTGCACACTTAAAATATATAAAAAAATAATAATTCTCAAGCTCACGAAATAAAATATAAAAAGGTTTTTTTAGGTATCTTCTCAGAATACTCTCATTATACCCGAAACCACCCACTACGAATATACAGTCTTAGTTGGCTAGGCGTATCCCGTAGTACTGCGACGTACCGTGTTAGATCAAAACATTACATGAAAAAGTTTAAAGAGATGTTACCGTTAAGGGTATCCAATCCCGGAGCCTTTTTCCAACCTTGTTTTTTTTTTTAAGCTCACCAAGGAATTTAATATCCACAATTTGCCAATTTCGTCTCACTTTTCGGGATTTACTCAAGATTTCTCGATCTCGAAATCCCGGAATCACGACCATGTCAATCTCGGGATTTCGGGATCAGAAAATTGAACGGGATCCCGAATCTCCCGGGATTGGATGCCCTAGTTACCGTAGACTTGGATGTTATGCATTTAATTATGTATGTATATAATCACTAGTCTTTTTTTTTTGAAAATATTAGACGATTTGACTATTCAAATAGTCTAATATCAGCCGCCTGTGTGGTCGAGTGGTCAACGTCGTTGTCTTCGGTTACAGAGGTCACGGGTTCGAATCCCAGTACGGACAGTTTTATAAATTGATTTTTCAATCGATTTATGAAAGCATAGATGTATGTGATGTCTTGAACCCCCCCCCCCCTCCCATCCTATCCTATGAAAGCTATGGAGAGCGACTAGCTAACCACTATTCCTGTCCTAGCCGTATCCTTCTATTCCTACTCTCTTTGGAAAAAAGAGAGGTTGGGCAACTGAGTAACAATCAGTTCTCGTAGAAACACTTCTGTTGAGATAAACTCCATTAGGAGTCTATCTATATGCTCCACATTGGTAGCGAACATAGTAAAAAAAAAATGTTTCGCAAACATTCTACGGAATCTAATTTTAGTATTTCTATTTTGTATCCATGTCCTCTCCAAATGTGGATCATATGGCCTCCTAACACTGTTTACTCAGAATTATCAGGTGTGTTACTTATCAAATTCTGTCAGTATGTTGAAGCTATTTGATATACCGGTCAAGAAACGTTGTCAAAGCTGTTGTGTATGGGTAGAACCTTGTAATAATTCTCAAGACTACATTATTACATCCAAACAAATCGTCATATATTACATTGAGGATAAATTCATACGCACGCCTGGAATATAACTCAATGGGTAACCGTGGGCAGAATCGCTTGCGTGTGCTGAACCTTTAGAAAATATGATATTCTGAAAGAAGGACTCGGGTCTCCTATGCTCGCCCAAGTACCGGACCGGAAAATCTGCTTATCGATAATACCCAAAGGCTGTATTACATGCCAAGACTATCAATGGCGCTCAAATTATGTACGTACTTCTTTTAAAGTATATTACATACCTTAAGCGCGGGTCCTATTTTGTAAATCGATTTTAAGGTGTTCGCTGTCTGTCACCTTACACATTTACTTGGCTTTTTCTAAATGAGCGCTTGAAGGTTATATTAATCTCATCACTAGCGGTTTCTTTGATAGATTAAAGCCAATGATATCACTTTTCAAAAAAAATTGGCGCATTATTTATTTTATAAAACAATATTTTTTCTTAAATTTGAATCGTTCAAATTATATAAATTCACACAAGTTTTGTAACTAACGACCCGAGTTTTGCCTTTCGGCATCTTCAGACAATGAACATTTACTAAGCGTCAGTTCAAGTTCATCCGTGCACTTGAACGCCTGAAGATACTGAAAGGCGAAACCCGGGTCGTTAGTGACAAAACTTGTGTGAGTGTACATAATTTGAACGATTCAAATTTAATAATGAAATTCCACCAAGCACCTTCAGAAGATCTTAAATAATCTTTATTTTTGTTGGTTAAAAATTTATTAACTTATTATAAAAATTTTCAATCGTTTTCTGAATTTCTGTTCGAAGGCACTGATGTTTGTGATGTCTTGAATTCCCTCCTCTCATTCCATCCTTAAACGGTATGAAGAGCGATTAGCTAACAACTAGTCCTGTCCTAGCCCTATTCTTCTATTTCTACTCTTATTGGAAAAAGAGAGGTTGAGCAACTGAGTAACAAGAAACACTTCTGTTGAGATAAACTTCATTATAGGTCCATATGCTCCACATTGGTAGCGAACATGGTTAAAATATATTTATATATATATATATATTTTAACAAATATGTCCATTTATGAAGTTGAGTAGCATTCTCAAGTAAAATAATAAAAAATGGTTTGAAATTATTAACAGATATAATACAGATTTCAGCGCATCGATTTTACCGTGTAATATTTTCCAACTCATTATTACGAATCGTTATTTCAATTGACGAAAAAATCCATTGTGCCATTATTTTTTTATTAATAGATTCCGAAGTTTATTTCGCAACTAAATTCACTTGTAGTGATTTATTGCAAATCTATTGGAAATCCATTATTTGGGAATTACTTCAGTTAAATAAAATTTTCCCATAGTGCCATGAGATACACACAATATGTATTTTATTAGAACTCGAACGAATTTAAAAGCTTTATACGATAAATGGATATAAAACCGTTTTACATTATAATTATTTATTTTATTAATCATACAATAACCAAAACATTTTTCACAAGTGGATTTTATTTATTATTTCATTTATTATTTTTGTCGCCAGTGTGGTCGAGTGGTCAACGTTGTTGGCTTCGGCTACGGAGGTCACGGGTTCGAATACCAATACGGATTGATTTGATCAATTGATTTTTCAATCGATTTATGAATTTCTGTCCAAAGGCATGGATGTATGTGATGTCTTGAATTCCCCCCTCCCATCCCATCCTTAAACGGTATGGAGAGCGACTAGCTAACCTGTCCTAGCCGTATCCTTCTAGTTCCCAAGATGAAATGACGCAAGACCGTTTTTAGCCCGACATCCCGGGATTATTACTATCACAATCCCGGGATAGGACACATCCATATTTAACTTTTCCGGTTCTAAGCTCAAGAAATGCGACCCCAATACCCACATTTTCTTAAATATCTATTTTAATATGGGTGATACAATTTTTATAATTAAGGTATTCTTATATCATAGTTTTTTGGACCTTTTGTAGTTTATATAAATACGATAAGATAAGAGATAAGCGCCCGCTTATCAGCGATCGTTTGTAAGATAATAGGCTGAACGCCGCTAAGCAAAGCGCGCCAGTAGCACATTGATATTTGCACTGAAACCACGTATATTTTACGCGCAACTTAAAATATGATTATTTATTAAAAAAACCAGGGATTTTTATAAAAAAAATGTATGAGGAATGATGCAGAGAGATATTTTAAAGCCCTTAGATTATTTATTTTTTTGAAATTCATAAGAATAAGGCCAATAATGAGGAAACCACTGGGGTCCCTAAAAGACCCCCATCGGCCGAGAAGTATTTTTCTAGTCTCCGAGCCGCGAGAGTTAAGCGAATGTATTTAAAACCAGAGAAATGTATCAAGCTATCATTCCTTATTTTATCAAAATTTTAATCAAATTGCGAACGCAATAAAACATGATTGCCATAAAACTGTCTTCATAAAAATATTTGAGACTCGGAGTGAATAAGAATGCTAACAAACAACGCTAATAAATACTTGACATCATTATTTTATCTTTAGTGCCTCCGCGAATTGATTCATTAAATCATCTTGGAAGCATTTAGGCATGTTTAAAAGCCTTATAAATTCTCAGGCTCGTTACGTCCTGACTGTGGAAAGCATCTGAAACGAGCGCACGAATGTGAGAGTCGTAGTTTCTTATTACGGCCCTGCTTAAAGTTATATTATTTTTTTTCTCAATTGAAAGAATGATGGGCTTATAGTTTATATATAACATATTATTTTAGTAAAAACACAATATTCCTTTGTACTTCATTCCACTTTATTTAACATGTCAGGACCGGTTTCGCTCATCGCGATCATTGTCAACTGATAAGAAATATAATTTAACAATGCTATTTATACAAAAACGAAAAGTTATAAACAACAATTGGCAATGAAAAGAAATTACCAATTACATCAAAAGTGATTCTAAAATAACACAAAATTAAAAATTTTAACACATCTAACATATAATTAAAAAGTCATCCCAGATTAATAAATTTAGAATGGCGATTGAAAGTAATTACAAACATATAATGCCTTTCCACCAAGTATTGACAGTGAACTAAAAGTGATATAACATATTACTTAGTTTTTGGATTTATTTAGTATCAGACACAGTTATCAATTTTAGATTAATGACAATTTGAACATGGATATATAATACTGAGTACTATGGTTTGTACGACAATTTTAGTGAAGTTTATTTAACATCCAAATTAAGTATTAAATTCACAGATTTGGACAAAAATCAAATTATCCACACTTACTCATTAATGTCTTGCAAGAGTAGTCTATATGAGTTATATCGTATAAAAAATGTTCAGTTTGCAACAGTGGCGGTCGGTCAATGTGGCATTGGATCAATGCATTCCTTGTATATGCAGGGGCGGTTATATTTCATGAAATAATATTCAAACATAACATTTATACTATTCACTCATTTTAAATTCTTCATGTATTTATTGTAAATTCTTTAAATTCTTAATTAAATTGTTAAATTATTTTTAATTCTATTTTAATTCGGGGCAGTGTCATTGGGGGTTCAACTTTACCTTGTGTTTATATTGTTTATGGTGATGCTATTTTTTTTTTGGTATTATCTTAAAAAACATTAAAAAATAACAACTTTGTACATTAAACGTAAAACATTATTGGTGATTAAAGAAGAAACTAGAAAAGATTGACATAATGTTGTTTGACTATGATGTAGGCAAGAATAAAAAAATAAGTAATCAACCAAATACCGAAAAAACACTTTTTTGTAGATAACGTTGTTGAACTTAAAGCCCTCGATATGCAAATGTGTATTTGGAAAGATGAAGTCAAAGTCGTAAAACACATTTCTAAAATTTTGATAGTAATATCTAGTTATTACAACGAAATTTTAAATAATTTATGTTTAAATATATCCAGAAATACATTTCAACGATTTCCATGCAAATGGTGTTGCTAAGTTATAAAATTATTATTTAATCGCTCGAGAAATATGTGACTTGAATATTTGTTTGCGCAGAAATCGTTTAATGTTTAATTGACTGAAATTTTGAAGTTCAAAATGAGTTAAGCATACATACATAATATTAACATAATTTCTTTCTGGCACGTACATACGAATGATTTTTGTTATATAAATATTTAATTTAATAATATAAGATGATTTGAGATTTTAAATATCTATGTTGCCTGCTGTGACAAAGTTTGTTAGAGCTTGCTTTCGATTCCTGGTGAGATCATAGTGATATTAAATTAAAAGTTCTGATAGAAGACTGGGTGTTTGTGATGTCAATTCACATTATTTACTCTTCCCCCATCTTTCTGATCCTTTAATAACTGGGTATAACAATAGCGATTAGTTAACCACTAGTCCTGTTCTAGCCTTATACTTCTTTCCTTACTACATACTATTAAAAAAAAAAGTGAGGTTGAGCGACTGAGTAACATGCTCATAGAAAAAAACTTCTGTTGAGGTACCTCCATTAGAAGGCCATATGCTCTACAATGGGAGCGGATATGGATAAAAAATAGTTCAATAAATCATGTCATTTATTCTGTCGAATAAAAAACACAATTATTTCATAAACTGATAACTCTAGCGATAAACGAAAAATTCTTTAAACTTGAAAACGATTTTCGAGCTTCAAGAGAGTGAAATGATAGCATTCTTAAAATAAATTTGGTGGGGTAGTATTCCTTTAAGGCAGGGTTTCTCAACGGTGGGCCATGTGGCTCCACAGGGGGGCACAGCGTGTTCTAAGGGGCCCACAAAGATTTATTTTTGTTTTAAGGAGCCACAACACAGTTTAAGGGGGCCACGGGTATTGATAAAACGATACAGGGAAGAGCATAATGGCGGACGTCGCGCAGCTATTTTTTGTAAATCCGTAAATAAAATAAATTACTGGCATTCTAGATTCGAAAATCTCGGAAGAGCTATAAAAAAAGGTGGGTTTTTGAAATTATAATTTTCATGGGAAGACAAAACAATGGTATGGGGGGCACAGAAAAATAAAGACACTCAAAAGGGGCCACGCTCCCAAAAAGGTTGAGAAACACCGCTTTAAGGAATTATCAAAGGGAAAAGATTTAAATTTTTTGAAAAAATAATATCTTAAAATTTACTTACGCTCCAATTGCAGCTTGTATGAGTTGATCGTTAGTGATTTTAAAAAAAATCTCATCGAATATATG
This sequence comes from Himalopsyche anomala, assembly GCA_031772345.1. Classification (NCBI taxonomy): domain Eukaryota; kingdom Metazoa; phylum Arthropoda; class Insecta; order Trichoptera; family Rhyacophilidae; genus Himalopsyche; species Himalopsyche anomala. The sequence continues at coordinate 838,949 of CM062840.1, forward strand.
ATAATTCAACTTCAAAATATTAAGCGTGTAGGAATTATTAGCCGTGATACCAAATATTTAAAAAAAACAATGATCAAAGTACGTGTTTTTTTTGTCAACAACGTCTTAACGTCCATTTGTGAAGTTTTATTATATGAAACTGAGAACATTGCTTTCTATGTAGGTCGGCGATATTAAAAAACAAAGATCTTAAATCGCGTGTTTTCCATTTCACGCTGCAAGTGAGGTCCTCTTTTATTTTCCTGTTGTCAAGTGAACCAAAATAGGTCGCCGATTTGACAGCTGTGGACCAGTTCCCAACTTGACCTTTACTTTCTAATTGAATCTGACAAAAGGTCAATATAATTATTCTCGAGTAGTTGTTCAAAACAAAGTGATCCCTATTTTTTAAACCCAATTACGTAAAAACCCACTTTTCTGTAAATGTCATTTAATACGTTTGTCATTTAAATACAATCCCTAATAGCACAGTGGTAACTAGAAAGGTCAGTATTATACTTCAGTGGTAATACTTTAGTCTTGAATGTCATGTCATATAAGTGTACAAGTACTATTTTTATTTATGGCTTAGAATCAAATGAACTTTCGGTTAGATGATTTGCACTTTAGCTCCCCATAGAACTCTGTTTGGATACAATATTTTATTTTTAAATTAAAATAAAACATTAAATGCACGGTAGTGTCGAAAACAAATTAAAAATGAAAAAAAATATACAATTAAAAAATTATATTTAGTATATTTTCTGTTCCGCCAGAGTGGTCGAGTGGTCAACGTCGTTGGCTACGTTGCGGAGGTCCCGGCTTCGAATCGGTGGTACAGACAGTTAATAATAAATTTTATATTTCAATCGATTATGAATTTCAGTTCGAAGGCAGGGATGTATGTGATTCCTTGAATTCCCCCCTCAACCATCCATCCTATCCTATAGCAACGAGGCGTAACGAGAGCGATTAGCAAAACCCACAAGTCCTGTCCTAGCCATTTCCTTCTAATCCACTCCCTTTGGAACAAAGAGGTTGAGCAACTGAGTAACAAGCAGTTCTCGTAGAAACACATCTTTAGAGACAACACAATTAGAGTCCATATTAGTAAAAAAAAAAAAACAATAATCCTTTGTACTTCATTCCACTTTATTTAATATGTCAGGACCGGTTTCGCTCATTACGAGCATCGTCAACTGATAAGAAATACAATTAAACCATGTTTAATTATACAAAAATGAACAGCTATAAACAACAATTGGCATTGAAAAGAAAATACCAACAACATTAAAAGTGATTCTAAAAAACGCACAAATTAAAAGTTTAAACACATAAACTTTGAACCAAAGGCGGGTATATATTTACCAACTGCGATTCCCTGTAACGCCAAATATATTGGTCAAACAGGTAGATCGTTTAATATTAGAATCAAAGAGCATTTGAGTTGTGCTAAGAAAGGGGATGAACAGTCTTCATTTGGAAACCATCTGTTTCAAAATAATCACACTTTCGATATTAGTAGAAATTTTAAAGTTCTACATTTAAATAACAAGTCTGTCAAACTAGACAAACAGGAAATCCTAGAAATCAATAGATTCAAATTTTTACCTGATTCAGATCTTTTGAACGATCAAATAATATTTGCTAGTTCCCCGTTACTTTATCCGTTGCATTAGCCCTTGTTAACTATTCTTTTATATAATTTAAAATATATATATATATTTCTTTGTTAGAATTGATATGGTCTTTGAAAAATTTCTTTTTCAGAATCTTCCTGGCTGTCGATTTTGTTTAAGCATGTACACTCATCAACTACTTGGAAGCGGGGAAAAATATGCCTATTCACTCTATTAATGTCATTATTTTCATTGTATCACTTTGTCAAAGATTTCCCAAATTTTAATTATGTTTGTAATTACTTTCAATCCCCATTCTATATTTATTAATCTGAGATGACTTTTTATTTATATGTTAGATGTGTTAAACATTTTAATTTTGTGCTATTTTAGAATCACTTTTAATGTAATTGGTATTTTCTTTTCAATGCCAATTGTTGTTTATAGCTGTTCATACAAGTACAAAGGATTATTTTTTTTTTTTTTTTTACTAATATAATGCCTTTCCACCAAGTATTGACAGTGAACACCCTAAAAGGAGTCCATATGCTCCACATTGGGAGCGGACATGGTTAAAAAAAATATATTTTTTTCATAATCAAAAATCAAGTTTACTTGTGCCAGTGAAAACCACCCAATCCACAAGTACAATTATTTTTATTAAAATGATTTATTAAGGATATATATCTTTTTTTAGCTTAAATCATATTTAATAAGGTAGATGAGAGCTTTGAATTCCATCATATATGTTGAGGAAATCATTTACTGAGTTTATTTTTTTTTATATACACGTTATTTGCGTTATATTATTTGTGTAGATCAGCGATTTAAAACCTGATAGACGCGCCTCCCTGGGGAGGCGTGGGCTATTGCAAAGGGAGGCGCGAAAAATCCAAAATATTTATTTACACTTTAAAACGTGTCTTTATTACTATATGAAATAAAGGATGGGGAGACGCGAAGATATTTTTTTCTTCAAAGAGAGGCGCAGTAACAAAAGGTTGGAAACCATTGATGTAGATAATGAAATCGAAAATATGTCTCATTACATTGAACCATGCAATTTCGAAACGTAAAAATAAACGAAAAAAGAATTAGGTGTGTTTGTTTCTTTAAAATGTAGTTGTGAATTAAAGCCATGAGTTTTCAAAATCAAAAAACTGAATGTGCGATGACAACCGTTGAAAGTTAAGTGGACAGTATCTATATTGACTGTGGAAAGGAAAAAGGACGAAACCCTCAATTTTCCAAAACAGCTTTTTTTCGATAATCACAATGTATACATCTTGACACACATTCTATCAAAAGGATGGAAGCTGAAAATGCCGAATAAGTATCTAAATTTAGCTAATGTAATTAAAGTAATGCAAAAAAGGATTATGGGTATTTGCTTATTAAAAATCGTTTCGTTATAAAATATGTATGTTTCATGTATATATAATTCAAACGTTAATGCGATCTTGGGCATTGTTAATTTACATATAACTATTTTTTTTATTTGACATAATATTTGTAGTATTAAGCCGCACAATTAAATCCAAATTTTCATGAATAAGCCTGTTTCAATGAACCGATAAATTTTCCTTCATTGAAGAAAAAGCTTGCTTACATTTATTAAATAAATGTTTTACGTGAACAAAATATATTTCAGAAAAAGATTTAAGGGCGGCCAAAAAATTCAAAAAGGACCACGGTTTGTGCATCACTGCTTTATGGTGCCAGCTGTCAAAGTAAACGCTTTTGGACAAGCTATATTACTCTATGGCTTACATTATATTCTCTATGTTGTATAAACTGTCATCGTGGATGATTAAATAATTTTGTTTTGTTTTTGTAGGAAGCTTATAACAAACAACTTTACTTGCATTGTTTGCATCCAATAAAATCAAATAACGTTCGATCGGACGCAACACTGACTAACATAACCTCAACGGGTGACGTTTCTGTGACTCTTCGTGTGTTCAAGAAAATGTTCTCGGACATTATTCCCGAGACATAGCGTAAATGTTCAGGGTCATGTCGTGGGACATTTGTTTCCAGGTGAATGGCTAGCTTAATGCTTATGAAAATATCTCGATTAACGACCAGTCAATTTTGAATTTTATAATGTGTACAAGGTTCAATAATCTTTTGGTATCTTTACTCACAGCCCTTTATAAAATATGTCGTTATTTTAAAATATTTATACAAGTAAGAAGTGATAGCATCAACCCTTCCGACATCTGATAATTAAAAAGAGAAAATTAGTTGTACAAAAATATCGTCATTAAAAAAAATAAACTGTCAACCGGAAATAGGACCCGGCGGGTAGCTCTGATTAATCGGTTTTCCTGGGTAAGCTAGCTGTGTGTAGAGAAACGCCATTTATTTACTGCTGTTAAAGATTGTGAAAAAATCGAGCAAGTTTTTTTTTGTTCTGTTGGACACATAACGGCTCGCCGGGCAAACTTGACGATATGCTCTTAATCTCGGCCGACCGGACGATTTGGATTTTACGCTTTAGTTGTATAAGCAGTTCTTTTCAAACAGAGTTTCTGTAAATTTTGACTGTTTGTCGAATGGATTAGATTAATGCTTTTACTTCGACACCTAAATGAGATATTGCTATACCAGTATAAAAATATTTATAGTGTTTTTTCAATACCAAAACATCGATTGTAAAAATGCAAAATACTAGTTTTTTTGGTATTGAAAGTTAACCAAACACGTATTTCAAATGTATAGAAACGATCATAATATGTTAACAAAATTGTTCGCGATGAATTGAAATGTTTTTAATTTGCTATGGTTGTATCAATATTGAAATATTCCTGAATTGATGAGTATAAAAAATTGTACTTTATTTATAACAATCACCTTTTTATAATTACTTTTTTATATGAAGTAACTACATACCAATTTCTACTTACTCGTCCAGTACTCTTTTACAAAAAGGTCAGTTTTATGATTTATTTAAACATTTTTTAAGACAATGGTATTTTATAAAATAATATGAAATACCAAACTACTGTTATTGATATATTCGTTGGGTATTGCAATATCTGGTTTTTAATAAGGATGTAAATTGTTTGCATGCATCTGGCCAGTACTGATTTACGGTCGCGAGTATAGACACATTACGAAAGCGCCAAGTAACCGTATACTGTGCTTTGAAAACAGATGCCTGCGGCAAATACTAGAAGTACGGTAATCTGAAATTGTCAGGAACACGGAGATAAGAGAGCGGACTAACCAGCCCTTTATTACGTCCAAAATAGAAAAAGCGGCGATGGACCTGGCTTGGACATGTGCTGCGGATGCCCCAAGAGAATCTGAACCCTGCCTGTCTTTTCGACCAATCATATGGATCTCGACGTCTTGGAAGGCTTCTTATGATTATACACAGGATGTACTCAGCGGAGCTAGCGGATAGAGAATATTGGAGTAATCATGTGATGACCTTATGCTAAGGATAGAGAATGGATATGGAAAAAAATTAAATAGTATACAGTAAAACCACCATTTACACTATAGTCGGGACCGTGTAATTGGGGGTGTGAATCTAATACAAAATTAGGCATTTGGTTTTTTTCCGTGGAAAACGCAAAACTAAGATTTCCCTTAGTTTAAAAAAAAAAAAAAACAAATATAGACATTCGCCCGGCTATGCCTGTATAGCCTGGCACGTGTTAAATACACAGACGCTAGCCAACATTTTACTGTATGCGCAGCACAGACGCCCGTCTCTTAGTAACGACAATGGAATGCGACCATGAAATTGGGGGATTTGCGGCGAATATTTCAAGCCAGCGCGTAATTCGGGATAGTGTAATTGGGGCTTCCACTGTATATCAAAAGATTATACATCGTATGTCATGAGAATATCAAATTTTAAAAATGTATTGTATGATAAATATTGGTAAAATTTACGCTTTTTGTATTTGAATGTTACAATATCTTTTATAGTGTAAAATAATTTTACATCATAAAGATATAATGCAGACAAACATTCTGTATTTGATAATTCAATTACGACTACATCTGGACTAGGGCATCCAATACCGTACTCTTTTGATGATCTGTTAAACTTTCTCTTTTTATAAAATTCCGACTGTAAATCATTCATATATTAAAATAAACTATCAAAAACAAACTAAGTCTTGAAGAATTAAAAGTTTAAAAACCAATATGCACTCTTGTGCTGTTTGATTTCTAGTTTATAGCTGGATTCTTGAAACGTATTTGCTGATTCAATTTCGCGCGGACCGTAAAATGTGGAAAACTGTTTCCACAGATTTCGTTCATCTATATCAGTGGCTGCCAAACTGTGTGCCGCAAGTAGTCTCAGGTGTGCCGCAGAAGAAGTTTAAAAATAATATCAATTTTAAATATTGCCTATTCATTTATTTTTTCTTCAATTTTAAATAAATACAACATCTAGATCAGTGGAGGGGAACCTGCTACCTTTTGAATTAATCAAAATATTCACATTTATCAAAAAATTATACGCAAGCGCTTGGAAAAAGAGCGTAATCAACTCATTATATGCTCGACAGTCGAAACAAAAGGGCGTTATCTTTGCTGCGGCCTTATATTGAATCAGATAAATGAATGTGGCCCTTGGAAATGAAAAGGTTTCCCACCCCTGATCTAGATATTCACATAAATATTTGTCACGTTCGTAACTGGTGGTCGACGTGACACATTTTCCACGTTTTTTTCTTAATGAACATTTCTTTTTTTCAAAACACCTTTACATGGTGTGCCGTGAAGTAAAAAAGTTTGGCAGACACTGATATATATTAACTAAAGGCTGCAGACGAAATGAGCTATGAATCGTAACAATAAATTACTCAATATTACATTTCGAAAGTTTTCGTTTTCAGATATATTTCTATATTTTCTTTCGACTATTCGAACTTGTAGTCGAATGGTATATATCGTGCTTTTCGGTTATTTTGAGCAAAGGTTTTTATTTCAATCGATTTTTGGATTCACAAAATGCAGGAATTTAAGATATCGCATATCTATATACCTTCGAACAGAAACATATAAATTGATTGAAAAATCAATCCATAAAGACTGTCCGTACTGGAATTTTTACTTGTGAGTCCAACGTTCCCTCTAAGCTGCGCGCGTGCGCGGCCGCGCAGCAGTTGGGAAGCTCCCGCGCACTCATTCCGGGTTGGCGCGCACTACAAGACAGTTGTTAAATTAATATTTGATCGGTCCGCGCAGCAAACCTCTTGCCTTAGCGGGAACATTGCCTGTGACCTCCGCGTTCTTAGCTAACGACGTTAATGTATGTAATATTCAAATTAATTTTCTATTTACTCATTAATTTCTATATAATAATGTTTTTTTTAAACCATGTCCGCTTTCAATGTGGAGCATATGGAATCCTAATGGAGTTTATGTCAACAGAAGTGTTTCTACGAGAACTGCTTGTTACTCAGTTCCTCAACCTCTCTTTTTTTCCAAAGAGAGAAGAAATATGTAGAAGGATAGGGCTAGGACAGAACTAGTGGTTAGCTAATCGCTCTCGATACGCCCCGTTCTTAGGATATGATGGGTGGGAGGGGGGAAGTGAAGACATTGCATACATCCCTGCCTTCGAACAGATGTTCATAAATCGATTTAAAAATCAATTTATAAAAATGTTCGTGCTGGGATTCGAGCCAGTGACCTCCGTAGTGATAGCCAACGACGTTGACCACTCGACCACACAGGCGGTTAGTTTGAGTGTAATTTTGTTAACAGTGAGTTTAAAATTAAACATTTAATTCTCGAATGCAACAATTCCTAATTAATATCATTAACCCATTCTTAGACTTGTTGACTAATTATAAATTCAATTAGTGGATGAAGCAGTACGGTGTATGGGGTACATTTTGTGGGAAGATTTTTATTTGAAATAATTATAAGTACTTGGTCGCAGGTGTTCGGCTGTAATTTGGGAGTTTTGTGAGAGATCCGAGATAAACAAGAGGACAGTGCAGTGTAGGCAAGGGGGAACGTCTCGCTTAACGGTGACATCTATTAATATTAATGTTAAGTTTGAATCGCTTTCATTTTGTAAACTTCAAAAAACATTTGCACTAACCTTGTTTTATAAAGGGGTTTTTTTGTTACGACGTATTCCTAGACACGCATGACTTCTAACAAGTGCATATAGGTCTTTCAGGGATGACTGTCACTAAAATCCAGTCAACGCTTTGAGAGCAATACCTCCATGCATATGGTTTTCCATTTAATAATGAGTACCAAACATGACCATAATGTATAAGGTGAAATGGAAACGTGCACAATTTCGTAGATAGTATACAATGCTAAACTTTTCTTTAGCCTTTCTTCCACCCAAGATTTTAAGAAGTTTGAACGATTCAAATTTAAGATAATCATTGCCAGGACGCACACCACTGCTTGTGTGTTTTGAGAGCGAGAAGGAACGGGACAGTTTGCAAGCCACTGCTCTAAATTAATGAGAAAACCTCTACGCAGTGCCGGAACGAGGACATAATTGTTTTTAAGGGTTGGCCGACAAACAATTAAATTGATTGCTTTTCTGATTATCACAGGTATCGTTTTGTTAAAATACTTTTGAACAAACGGTAGCAGGGGAGAATTGGTGCCGTTATTTTTAATTCAGCTTATCGGTATATGTTTTCATTTATCCCTTTTCACTTACTAAGCGGCAACGCTGTGAAACAACCCAAAAATAAATGGTTGTTTCAATTGTAAGTAAATAATGATAAAAGATGGGTGACGTCACGGTTTTGAATAGCTTTTTTAATTATTTTTTTCGATTCCTGCTAAAACACATTGGCGTTTTTGATGTCTGAAAATTCTTTCCCCACCCTCGCAATCATACATTAACAAAACATTACGAGAACGATAAGTTAGCCATTAGTTCTAACGTAACCAATCTATCCTAATTCTCATCGAAAAAGATGTTTCAAACAAGCCGGTTTCGTTGAAAAAACTTATATTGGAAAGTCGTATGCAATACATTGAGAGCGGATATGGATATATATATATCGACTATGGAAAATAAAAAGGACGTATTGCACACATATTTTTTTTTTACAAAAGACACAAAACATTTTTTGATGATTTTGAACCAAAAGCAAAATATTAAATATTTACAACCATTAAGTGTACAAAATCTAATAAACATAGTGTTGTATCAAATCAATCTAATTTAAATTTAATAAAGACTTTTTTCCAATTTTCACAGGCCCATCTTTTTTCAAATTTAAAAAGTTAAATGTAGATACCAAGTCGGCATTTGCAGCTTAGATTCTTACATTCATATTTTTTTTATCCATATCTCCTCCCAATGTGGAGCATATGGCATACTGATGGAGGTATCCCAACATTTTTTTTTCTATGAGAACTGTTTGTTACTCAGTCGGTCATCCTCTCTTTTTCGAAGAGAGTATAGTAGGAATAGAAGGATAAGACTTTTTTTCAGTTATTTTTATTGGTTTCAATTTTCACAAGCCTATTTTTTTAAAACTTAAAAGCTAAATTTAGATACTAATTTGGCATTTGCAGCTTATATCCTTTTGATAGAACGTGTATCAAGTTTGATATATACAAAGTAATTATTGAAAAGAAGCTGTTTTGAAAAAACTGTAGGTTACATTCTTTTTCCTTTCCACAATGGATATGTTATAATAAATACCGGTTTCGGACAGTTTTAAAATTGATACAAATTTGGTGACCAGAATTTTCTTTTGTACATGCAATTAAGCTTTAACAAATGTATTTAATTGATATCATTAATCTTCCCTCAAAGTAAGTTTGTTTAACCCTTTTCCGCCCGATCGCAGGCTAACTTTAGGAGAATGATTATTTTAGTTGATCTGCCGAAAATTGAAGCGATGATATAATACTGGCAACTGGCGAATTAATAATTCGATAATGGTGAAATTGACAACTGTCAAACGATTCGATTATCCCACGATGTGATTTGGCGTATATGCAACGGAATAGTACAATCACTTACAATAGTAACTGACAATAGTCATGATAAATATTTATTAATAAATAATATTGTCGCCCGCTGTGGCCCAGTTGGTTAGACCTTGCTCTAACGATCACGCAGGTTAAGGTTTGTTTCCCGTTAACATCACAGTGAATTTGAGAATGATTCAATTCAAAGTTGTGATCGAAGACTGGGTGTTTGTGATGTCAATTCAAATTATTTCCTGTTGCCTGCTGTGGCCCAGTTGGTTAAAGCTTGCTCTACCGATCTCGCTGGTCTGGGTTTGATTCCCGGTAACATCACAGTGAATTTGAGAATTATTCAATTCAAAGATGTGATCGAAGACTGGGTGTTTGTGATGTCAATTCACATTATTTCCTCTCCTCCCATCCTTCTGATCTCTTAACAACTGGGTGTAGCAATATGATTAGTTAAGCTTTAGAGGAGTATGGACGTTGGCGCTATTTTTCTGTAAATGAGTATGGAAGTACTCAACACAGGAGTGTCTGTCTGTAAGCATATATATTCTCTTAGTATGAATTACTCATATTCATTGAGAGAAAGTCACAAAATTGTCATGTTAAGAAAAGGCAGTAAATTAAAGTAAGGTCTGTGTAGATCTATTCACTCATCTAAAGTTTGACCACTAGTCCTGTTCTAGTCTTATACTTCTTTCCCTACAACTCACTTTTAAAAAAAGTCGGGTTGACCCACTGAGTAACAAACAATTCTCGTAGAAAAAAACTTCTATTGAGATACCTTTATTAAGAGGCCATATGCTGTAAATTGGGAGCAGATGGATTTAATAAGAATAGCAAAGGTAGAGTTCTCGATGCCTTGAACTTTTTATTGTCTTACATTAAAATACGTTTATATTAATTGCATTGTAATTTACTTGATAAAACTAGTTCCCCGTTACTTTATCTATTGCATTAGCCTTTGTTAACTATTCTTTTTTTTATATAAATTTAAATATATATATATATTTCTTTTGTTAGAATTGATATGGTCTTTGAAAAATTTATTTTTCAGAATCTTCCTGGCTGTCGATTTTGTTTAAGTATGTACACACACCAACTACTCGGAAGCGGGGAAGAACAGGAAACTATCATTAAGCCTATTCACTTTATTAATGCAGCATTTTATCACTTTGTCAAAAAATTCCCAAATTTTAATTATATTGTAATTACTTTCATTCGCCATTCTAAATTTATTAATCTGAGATGACTTTTTAATTATATGTTAGATGTGTTAAAAATTTTAATTTTGTGTTATTTTAGAATTACTTTTAATGTAATTGGTAATTTCTTTTCAATGCCAATTGTTGTTTATAACTGTTCATTTTTGTATAAATAGTATTGTTAAATTATATTTCTTATCAGTTGACGATGCTCGTAATGAGCGAAACCTGTCCTGACCTATTAAATAAAGTGGAATGAAGTACAAAGGAATATTGAGTTTTTATTAATACTAGCTGTAAGCCCGTTGACCTCAACGGAGAGATTTTTGTTGCATTTTTAAGTAGTCAGAAAAGTTACTGGCGTGAAAAAAAAATTACTAACCTATTTATTGAATAATCCAGAAATTCTGATAGTAAAAGAAATATCTCGGGGCGTATATCGACAGCCCTGCCCTGCAGTATTTAAATTGTAAATTATTTATTTTTGGAATAATGTTCTAGTTTGCTAACAACTATTTTTCGTAATAGCAGAAATTTTGTAAATTATTTAATTTTTGGAATAATGTTTATGTTTGCTAACAACCATTTTTCTTAGAAGCAGAAATTTCGTTAATTATTTTATTTTTGGTATAATTTTTAAGTTTGCTAACAATTATTTTTCATAGTAGCAAAAATAGTCCTTGTAAATTACTTAATTTTTGGAATAATGTTTAAGTTTGCTAACAATTATTTTTTCTATTAGCAGAAATAGACCTCGTAAATTATTTAATTTTTGGAATAATGTTTAAATTTGCTAACAACCATTTTTCATAGTAGCAAAAATAGTCCTTGTAAATTACTTAATTTTTGGAATAATGTTTAAGTTTGCTAACAATTATTTTTCCTATTAGCAGAAATAGACCTCGTAAATTATTTAATATTTGGAATAATGTTTAAGTTTGCTAACAACCATTTTTCTTAGAAGCAGAAATTTCGTTAGTTATTTTGTTTTTGGTATAATTTTTAAGTTTGCTAACAATTATTTTTCATAGTAGCAAAAATAGTCCTTGTAAATTACTTAATTTTTGGAATAATGTTTAAGTTTGCTAACAATTATTTTTCCTATTAGCAGAAATAGACCTCGTAAATTATTTAATTTTTGGAATAATGTTTAAGTTTGCTAACAACCATTTTTCTTAGAAGCAGAAATTTCGTTAATTATTTTATTTTTGGTATAATTTTTAAGTTTGCTAACAATTATTTTTCATAGTAGCAAAAATAGTCCTTGTAAATTACTTAATTTTTGGAATAATGTTTAAGTTTGCTAACAATTATTTTTCCTATTAGCAGAAATAGACCTCGTAAATTATTTAATATTTGGAATAATGTTTATGTTTGCTAACAACCATTTTTCTTAGAAGCAGAAATTTCGTTAATTATTTTGTTTTTGGTATAATTTTTAAGTTTGCTAACAATTATTTTTCATAGTAGCAAAAATAGTCCTTGTAAATTATTTAATTTTTGGAATAATGTTTATGTTTGCTAACAACCATTTTTCTTAGAAGCAGAAATTTCGTTAATTATTTTATTTTTGGTATAATTTTTAAGTTTGCTAACAATTATTTTTCATAGTAGCAAAAATAGTCCTTGTAAATTACTTAATTTTTGGAATAATGTTTAAGTTTGCTAACAACCATTTTTCTTAGAAGCAGAAATTTCGTTAATTATTTTGTTTTTGGTATAATTTTTAAGTTTGCTAACAATTATTTTTCATAGTAGCAAAAATAGTCCTTGTAAATTATTTAATTTTTGGAATAATGTTTATGTTTGCTAACAACCATTTTTCTTAGAAGCAGAAATTTCGTTAATTATTTTATTTTTGGTATAATTTTTAAGTTTGCTAACAATTATTTTTCATAGTAGCAAAAATAGTCCTTGTAAATTACTTAATTTTTGGAATAATGTTTAAGTTTGCTAACAATTATTTTTTCTATTAGCAGAAATAGACCTCGTAAATTATTTTGTTTTTGGTATAATTTTTAAGTTTGCTAACAACCATTTTTCATAGTAGCAAAAATAGTCCTTGTAAATTACTTAATTTTTGGAATAATGTTTAAGTTTGCTAACAATTATTTTTCCTATTAGCAGAAATAGACCTCGTAAATTATTTAATATTTGGAATAATGTTTAAGTTTGCTAACAACCATTTTTCTTAGAAGCAGAAATTTCGTTAGTTATTTTGTTTTTGGTATAATTTTTAAGTTTGCTAACAATTATTTTTCATAGTAGCAAAAATAGTCCTTGTAAATTACTTAATTTTTGGAATAATGTTTAAGTTTGCTAACAATTATTTTTCCTATTAGCAGAAATAGACCTCGTAAATTATTTAATTTTTGGAATAATGTTTAAATTTGCTAACAACCATTTTTCATAGTAGCAAAAATAGTCCTTGTAAATTACTTAATTTTTGGAATAATGTTTAAGTTTGCTAAAAATTATTTTTCCTATTAGCAGAAATAGACCTCGTAAATTATTTAATATTTGGAATAATGTTTAAGTTTGCTAACAACCATTTTTCTTAGAAGCAGAAATTTCGTTAATTATTTTGTTTTTGGTATAATTTTTAAGTTTGCTAACAATTATTTTTCATAGTAGCAAAAATAGTCCTTGTAAATTACTTAATTTTTGGAATAATGTTTAAGTTTGCTAACAATTATTTTTCATAGTAGCAAAAATAGTCCTTGTAAATTACTTAATTTTTGGAATAATGTTTAAGTTTGCTAACAATTATTTTTCCTATTAGCAGAAATAGACCTTGTAAATTATTTTATTTTTGGTATAATTTTTAAGTTTGCTAACAATTATTTTTCATAGTAGCAAAAATAGTCCTTGTAAATTACTTAATTTTTGGAATAATGTTTAAGTTTGCTAACAATTATTTTTTCTATTAGCAGAAATAGACCTCGTAAATTATTTAATTTTTGGAATAATGTTTAAATTTGCTAACAACCATTTTTCGTATATATATAAATAAATAGTTAATTAAATTATTATATATAATTGAGCAGCCCTATATAGCCGTTCACAACCCTGCAGGTGGAAATCTTGGAATTCAATATCGTTTAGTGCAAGATTTCACCCACAGATGTCATTATTAGTTCACTTAAAACGCGTTCTTATTTTTTGCTTTGTATTATTTAAATTATATAAAGTTTTTATATCGCTTTTCTCAAGAGGATTCGTAGACCAGTGTGTAAGCCGTCCGAACGACGCGCATGAAAATTGGGGCATGGTATCGAATCCCACAGCTGGAGAGAATATTTTTTGAAAATTAATTGTTTTTACACATAATAAAATAAAAATGTCATGATTTCAAAAATTCACTCATGACGTCAGAGAAAAATGAAGAAATGAATTAATGACGACAGCGGGGCAGGATGGGGGGGAGGGGGACCGTCTTTCTTGACGTCATCGAATAGGCGAAATCGCGACCATAATATACAAACGAAAAAAGTATCTCTTTAGTATGAATAAAAAAATGTTGACAGCGTGGCTGGGGCGGAGGAGGGGAAGGGGAAATCGGGGACAATTTACAGACAGACGGACAGACAGACGGACGGACGGACGGACGGACATTAACGACTATTAATATATAGATAATGCCTTTCCACCAAGTATTGACAGTGAACCTCCTAAAAGTGATAAAACTACGTTGTTATAAAGTGTGCATTGATCAAATGCCACATTGACCGGCCGCTACTGATAAAAATGCGGGGTGATACTTTTAAGAAGTGATTAGCGAGCTGAGAATCTTTCTCTTTATTATAAATGTCATTTACTACATTGCGGAAACCTTTTCGAAAAACATTGTCCTCCCAAAGAATACCAAAACTTAATAACTGTGGACAAAATCAAGAAAACCCAACCGACTAGGTAGAGTTGCATAGATTTTTATTTTGTTCGATATAATTTGATACCATTCGTATCATATGGTTGATAGCCGTGGGTTGCTTGATTGCATCGGGCTTCATCAGAGTAGCAATAATTAGGTTGAATAATTTCGATAGACATGATATAATATTATTCATAATATGACTCGAAAATAATAATGAATATTTGAATCTACATAGAATGGTTACTTTGTAAAACAGATTTGGCAGAGTTACATAATGATGTTAAATTAAAAAAAATAAACATATATTTGTAAAATAAATTCTTCATGTATTTATTGCCTTTATATTTATTTTATTATCTATATATTAACAGTCGATAATGTCCACGATTTCTCCTCCCCCTGCCCCTCACCCTCCCCAGCCTCACCTCCCCAAAGAAACCCTCACTCTCCAAAAGTTAAGCAACTTACGAGGTCTATTTCTGCTACTACGAAAAATGATTGTTAGCAAATTTAAACATTATTCCAAAAATTAAGTAATTTACGAGGTCTATTTTTGCTACTACGAAAAATGGTTGTTAGCAAACTTAAACGTTATTCCAAAAATTAAATAATTTACAATTAAAATACTGCAGGGCAGGGCTGTCGATATATGCCCCGAGATATATTTATTTTATTTTTAGAATTTCTGGCTTATTCAATAAATAGGTTTTTAATTTTCTGACTACTTAAAAATGCAACAAAATCCCCCCGTTGAGGTCAACGGGCTTACAGCTAGTATACAATAAATACACGAAGAATTTAAAATGAGTGAATGGTATAAATGTTATTTTTTAATATTATTTCATGAAATATAACAGCCCCTGCATATACAAGGGGTGCATTGATCGAATGTCACATTGACCGGCCGCACTGATATGTGCTGATTCCTACTTTAATTGAATTTTACAGGGTACAGGGTGTTTATAGCAACGTATATGCTGTGTCGAAAACTGTTGAGAATATCCTTTTATAGTTTTTTAGAAGAATTATAAAATAATATGACAGAGCTTAGCTTGGCATGGTTCTGAATTTAAAGTGACTTTTGTCGTAATATTTTTATATAGCTTTATTTTGAATCCCAGTGCTTCAGTTTGGAAAACAAAAAGTGACACATATTGGTTCAATGACACCGATGCGTAGGTAACAAAGAGTCTAAGTGACAAATAGACAGACAGAATGACAAGCCCAGACGTGGAGTTTATTTCAAAATTTATTCGTTTATTTCTGGAACAGTGTGTATTATATTTTTGACGACGTAAATAAATATATATATTTTTATAAAAAATGTCCGCTCCCAATGTTCAACGTTTAGATTCCAAATGGATTATTTCAACAGTAGATATTTTATCGTAAGCCGGTTATAAATTACCGTTTTAATTTCCGCTTGATGGCGTATGTATATTATATATACATATCGACTGTGGAAAGGAAAAAAGACGTAACCCATAGCTTTTTTTCGATAATTACAATGTATCAAATTTGATACACGTTCTATCAAATAAGCTGAAAATTACGAATTAGTATCTAAATTTAGTTTTTAAGTTTCAAAAAAGATGAAATTTAAAAAATTGAAACCATGAAAAAAGACTGAAAAAAAGTTTTTCGCTAGACAATTTCTTTAATTAATATTAGATTATGTCAATTAAACACCAGTTTAGAAGTCTCCTTGCACTTCAAGGTTGTGTATATTTCATAGTTTGTATATGACCCAAAATCATCAAAACACGTAAATATATTACGTATTACCTGCTGTATAATTTGCTATATGTGGGTTACGTCCTTTTTCCTTTCCACAGTCGATATACATATAACAGTGTACGCTACCAATTTTTTTACGCTTAGATTATAATTGGATTATTTCAACAGTAGATATTTATCGTCATATTCAATAAATAAAATACACATTTGTACTAATTCCCATTTTTATTTTATAAGATCAGGACCGGTTTCGCTAATGACAAGCATTATCAACTGATAAGAGAATACAATGTTACAGTCGTATTTATACAAAACAAAATTAAAATAATAAGGTGTTATAAACAATTGGTATTGAAAAGAATTTATAAATAAAAGTACAAAATATGAATAGGTGACACTAAATTAACTAAAATTAAAATGTTTAATAATATCTCTAAAATGTGACAATAAAGCTCGTCAAAGAGTATTCTTTCTTCTTCTTTGACCATATTCGCTCCCTATGTGAAGCATATGGCCGCGGCACCTCCATGTTTCCCTGTCTTCCGACAATTGCTTTGCTTTCTCTCATGACACGCCAGCATTCCTCCGTTCCGCCGAGTACATCCTACGGATAGTACCAGAATCTCGACGGACGTCCGGGACGCCGGAACCCCACCGTTTGAAAGAAAAGGTGGGCAGGATTGAGACTTTCCGAAGGCATCCGCAACACGTGACCCAGCCAGTTCCAACGTTTCTCAATAACCACTGACGTGATTATGACCCAAGATTAATTAAGCTACATCTTAGACTAGGTTTTTTTTTAATACAAAATTTAATTTACAAAATAATTTATAATGATACATTAATAAAATTAATAAAAAAACGATGTTTTAACAAATGTGTATTTTTTTTTAAATATAATGCCCTTCCACTTAGTATTGACTGTGAACACCCTTACAGTGATTTTATCGTTAACTGGTTATTAATTTAATTTAAGATTTCGACTGAAGGTGCTTGGTGGAATTTCAATATTTAATTTGAATCGTTCAAATTATGTACAATCCCACAGATTTTGTCACTAACGACCCTGGTTTCGCTTTTCGGCATCTTCAGGCGTTTAAGTGCACGGATGAACTTGAACTTGGCCTTGAATTTGAACTTGAACTTGGTCAGTTCAAGTTCATCCGTGCACTTGAACGCCTGAAGATGCCGAAAGGCGAAATCCGGGTCGTTAGTGACAAAATCTGTGGAAGTGGTTATTAATTATTATTTGAAGTTTTTAAGCAATCAATTGGCGCGATGGTTAACTGCCAGTGATTGAAATGTATCAAAAATCATAAATCCATCCACATTACAAAAATATAAATTTCAACACAATTTTACGAGGGGGCGAATGTTCAAAAAAATATACATTTTCAGTTTTTATTTATTTAAAATGAATATTTAAATTACCTTTTACATTTTTATCAAGATGAAAGTACTTAATTTATTAATTAATGTAACTAGACCTTACTTTATTAACAAAAAGCGATATTTAATTAAAATTTAAAATACAGTTGAAGTCTATCCAGGAATGGGTGTATCGCATTACTATACGACTCTTAGTCAAACTCAGCGACTGCTTCCTCCTCCCAGTTTATCCCTAGGGCTTCCTTGTCCCGGTTCCAGTGTATATTTGAGATTCCACGAAACGACAAAAAAGGCATTTAATTAAATTAACATGTTGCAGTCGACACCGCAGTACTGCAATTTCTAAATTACATTTTAAATTTCACACTCAACAATATACACTTTCTATTATTTATTTGGTCACTGTGAAAGACTTTTTAAATTTAATTATTTTTAAACTCGACGAGAGAAAGGTAAATACAGTTTAATTTAAAATATTGACTGAATGTGCTGGGTGGAATTTCAATATTAAATTTGAATCGTTCAAATTATGTACATTCTCACAGATTTTGTCACTAACGACCCGGGTTTCGCCTTTCGGCATCTTCAGGCGTTCAAGTGCACGGATGTCAGTCGTCAGTTCAAGTTCATCCGTGCACTTGAACGCCTGAAGATGCCGAAAGGCGAAACCCGGGTCGTTAGTGACAAAATCTGTGAGAATGTACATAATTTGAACGATTCAAATTTAATAGTGAGAATACAATAACATTAATGTATGTTTTTTACTATTTATATTTATTTAATAATTTGTTTTAGGTAGTTTTTAAGTAAGGTTCATCTTTTTAGAAACTGTAATCATAGAACGATATTAGGTCCTATATATAAAAATCAATGTTTGTATGTCTGCCATACAGTTCATTTCGACAACGTATGCTTACACTTGCGCGAAGGTTATAGTACAATTAAATTACAGTAGGTGACGCGTGTGTTGTATCATAGACAATCGGCAGCAAACGTCAAACAGAGAGAAAAAGAAAACATGCACTTCAATAAGCACAATTAAAACGCAAACATTTTATTTCTTCGAGTGGCATTCAACGCTTGCCGGGTAACGGCTAGTATAATATAAAATTAAATTCGATAACTTTGTTATTCTACCTGTTGTGTAACAAATTTATTATAATACATGTTAATTGATTATTATTATTTATAAAAAATCATCCGTTTATAATTATGATACATTTTTGATGACGGTACTTTGTAATTTGAATTATCTGAAAATCGGTATTTATTTACTCCTCTGGTACTGCGATCTCAACTGCTGTATAGAACTGCTCGCCAACTCGGAATGAGTGCGCGGGGGCTTTCAAACTGCTGCGCGGTTGCGCGCGCAACTTAGAGGAAACGTTGAGTACAAGTATATAAATTAACATTCAATACTTTAATAGTTATTTCTTATAACTGTAAAAGAAAGAATAAGAAAATTCTCCTCTTTTGTAATTACACTACCCCGAATTACGCGCTGGCTTGAAAAATTCGCCACAAATCCCAATTGCACGGTCGCATTTCATTGTCGTTACTAAGAGATGGTCTTCTGTGCCGCACACACAGTCAAATGCTAGCATCTGAGTATTTAACACGTGCCAGGCTATACACGCATAGCCGGGCGACTGTCTATATTTGGTTTTTTTTTTTTTAAACTAAGGGTAATCTTAGTTTTGCGTTATCTGCAGAAAAAAACCAAATCCCTAATTCTGTATGAGATTCACACCCTCAATTAAACTTCCCCCAATTACACGGTCCTGACTATAGTATAAATGGGGGTTTTACCGTACTAATAAACAAGCCATGACAACAAAATTAACAAAAATATATAAAAATAATCTTTTTATTTCTGTGAGTGGAGTTAGTAATATTTGATGACACCCTTCCAGTAGGCAGTTATTAATGCAGTTTCATTCTCTTGCCAAATTGTTTTCTCTTGCTTCTTGCCAAGTCTTTGTATAATTAATGTAAATTTGCCTTATTTTGTAACTAAGGCGTCTTATTCAGTTGGATTAAGTAAGTTTATACTGTGTAAATTACTAATCTCCTTCAAGACAACGACTGCTGCATTACCTAAAACTTCCACAATAAAACACTATTATTAAACGCATAGTTTCTCAATCTTTTTGATCACGTTGCCCCCTTTGAGTCTCCATATTTTTTCGTGACCTCCATACCCAAATAAGTTCCATTACAAAAAAGTTCTTCGAGACTTGGAGATTCTTTTAACATATTGCTCGCTGGCAGATTTAAAAAAAATATCCAGGAATTTACAGAATTCCCAAAAGAAAAAGACGCGACACCTTTTTTTAGCTCTTTCCAGAATTTGCCCGTGGCCCCCCAAAACTGTGCCGTGGTTACACTGAAATTATTTTTTTCTCTGCAACCTTCTCGGAATATGCTGTTTTTAGGACCGGTTGGTTGAGGAACCGTGGTTTAACGCATCGGTGTGTGATAGGGCATCCAATCCCGGACCCATTATGTGATTCCGGGATTTATACATTCACAATTTTTCAATGTGGGGATTAATTTAATAATTATTATAATTTCATGTTTCCATTTCTTACTTGCAATATCTTTTTTCCGTATCCGTTTCATATGTAGAGAATATGGTCTCCTAATGAAAGTATCTCAACAGGAGTTTTTTTTTGTTCAAACTGTCTGTTACTCTGTCGCTCAACCTGTCTTTTTCAAAGAGAGTACTTAGTAGATATTGGAAGGATATGATAGGACAGTATTAGTGGTTGGCTAATCACTCTCGCTACATCTCGTTATTTTGGGATAAAAATGGTGGGAGGGAACTTTTAGACATCAAACATCCATACCTTCGAACAGAAATCAAAAAATCAATTGGAAAAATGCTGTCCGTACTTTGATTTGAACCCGCGAGATCCGGAAAAGAAGTCAACAACTTTGACCACTGTGGTATGGACCCGATCAATCTGGCACAAGGTTAAAAGCTTATTTGCTAATTTTGATAACGAATACTCAATAATTATTTTGAACTCTCTGTTTTCTTCAATAATTAATTTAAATATTCAATTATTAATTTTGTTTCTCTAAATATTTGTTAGTTGCCCAGTTGAATGCAAGCGTCGAACAAGTGCCATTTGCCATGAATCTTGGACATTTAGGTGTCACAAATAGTCCACATTCATTGACTTTAATTTAGCTGAATTGTTTTTATTCTTCTTTTCCACCGTCGTGGAGCATATGCCTGCCTTGGCGCTTCTATGACTCTGTCTCCCGGCAATTTCTTTGCTTGTTTCAGCACCATCAAACTACGCCGCTCCCAATATCCTACACAAGCAAGTATTTATTTTCGAAGCTCAGTATACGGGTTTTGTCAAATGTCATGATTTGCTTCCGCAAAGCGGCACTGGTAAAATGCAAGCGTTGAACAAATGAAATTTGGTTTTAATCTGCATTAAGTTTATTTTTTTATTGTCACAAACAATCTGAAAATTTAATTTGTATTATAATTTGGCTTTCAGCCCTTTACACATAGAATTAAGCGACTAGCAGAACCAATTGAAAGTTAGTTTATAAAACCATTGAAGTGATAAGAACATCGTGGATGTTTATACATACATCGTCGAAAGCAAAGGCAAATAAAATACCGATGTGTTAGAAATAACAAATTCAATGGGGCAAATAACAACTAGCTTCAACCCTTAACGAATTAAAACATGGCTCCGATCGCTTTGGGTTTTTACAGAGATTTCCAAAACTTTTCAATTAATTACATTTAAATTTAATAAAATGTTATTCTCTTTGAAAAGAATCATCAGACTTAACATCGTAAGGCTTCCAAACAAATAAATTGACTGGGTGATTTTATTGCTTAAAATTACTGTACTCAAATATTGGTATTAGAAAAGTAGCGCAAGAAAGAGTTATTTGGAATATAAACTTATTAAAGGGAATAAGATCACTAGCCAACGCCAAAAATACTTTAAACGAGGAAATGAAAATGAGAATTTTAGAAGACAAAAGATGGACCACATAATTTTTCAGTTTATCATGAAATATAAATGTTCACATATACAAAACCCTCATAAGACCGGTCTTGGCGTATTCATCAGAGACCTGATGAATACGCCAAGAGTTTTAAAGATTCTCAGAAGCAACAAGTGTTTGAGTGAAAGATTTTAAGTACTGTTCTCGTGGATGGCATCTGTCGAAAATGACATAACTATAATCTTTATAAACTCTACGATGAGCTAGATATTGTCATTTTTTTTTTAAACTCAACGCTTACGCTGAGACGGAAATATATCACACATGCATTAGAGCAAAGATATTCAACATTGTGTCCGCGAACCGATTTCTGTGCGCCCGTCAACATTGGCCAACATAGGTTAAGTCTCTTGTGGATTTCCCAAATATGAAGGAAATGATAGGTAACGGTGGATTAAGTATGGAATTATTTGTTACATAAAATCAAATGCTTCAAAAACGGTTTGAAGAGAGATTTCTGCAGTTTACGGATATCGGGCCAATAGTCTTATTTTTGTTAATCATTTTACTTGTCAAATCAATAAAATAGAAATAGCTTCATGTATTGCAGATCTTGTTCAAGAAGAGACACGAGATTTAGAAATTTTGGACTTTAACCCGTTAACAGCTAGAAAAAAATAACGTTTTTTGTCCTGTAAGCTAGCAATTTTCTAAAAACTAATAAAGGAAAACTTAATATTCATTTTGTGAGTCCTTAAGAGATGTCGGACCCTTTTTCAATGATGCAAACTCTAAAAAATATTTACTGACGTCGTGTGGGAATGTACGTCGTAATGAGAACACACTGGTGGGTAGCGTGTGTGGTTAGTAGGTATGCGACACACCGGTGGGTCGGTTGCTTTAGAGTGGTTAAGAATGTTTTTTTTTACGGAAATCATTAATATCAGAGAAGGAATTCTGGAATACAGTGGAGAAAAAAAAATCCACTGTTGAAATGCAGTGACAAAGATCACACTGATTGAGATTAATATTATATTATTTTATAAAATGTTTATTTTGCATTTGTTTTTTGTTTGTAAAAATATTAAGAATATTTTAAACATATCGACTGTGGAAAGGAAAAAGTACGTATCAAATTTTACAGGAGGCGCTAAAAACGTGTTTTGATGATTTTTTGACATATGCAAATTATGAATTCTACATAAATTTGAAGTACACGGAGACTTTTAAACTGGTGTTGACATAATCTAATATTAATTTAAAAAAATGTCTAGGAAAAACTTTTATTTCAGTCTTTTTTCTTCGTTTTAATTTTTTACAATGTCATCTTTTTCAAACTTAAAAGCTAATTTTAGGTGTCAATTCGGCATTTGCAGCTTGCATCCTTTTGATAGAACGTGGATCAAGTGTGATACATTGTGATTATCGAAAACAAACTGTTTTGAAAAAACTGTGGGTTACGTTATTTTTCTTTTCCACAGTTGATATGTATGTGTATTATTTATTATTCTTGTCCGATTATAAATATCTCAAGAAAAAAATAGGTGGTACCCGTCGCCCCACCAATATTTTAGAGTGCGCTCTAGGGTCCAAAAAGTTTGGGGAGTCCTGCATTAGAGTAAATCTAAAAAACGTCTGACATCCAATTCTTCTGAGGGAAGACCTTTGATTTTGTGGAATGGATGGAGTAACACAAGACTTGTGAGTACTGGAAGTTAACGACTAGAGTAGGAAGGCTGAGTACTAAACTGAATGAAGAAGAGTAATTGAGGGAGCACTTCAATTACTTTTTTTAATGCACTTGTTTCACCAAGATTTTTTGGAAATAAATACGTTTAGAATGTAAGTATGTATTAAAAATCTAGTTTGTAGCATGCGAGTTCTTCTTGAATAGTTCGCAGATGACCCCTTCAACCACAATCGCAGAAACAGAACCTTCCGCCTTAACGTGTGGTCATGAGATCAGAGTTCAAACCGAGAACCATCCGTTTTATACTCAAACTCACAAACAAAAAAATAATTTTAACCTTCCAAGTACGATAAAAGATTTTAACCCATCAAAACTACTCTTTTTATTTTTCTCATAGAATATAAATTAACAATAATCGTGGAAAGTATCGGGCTTAACACACAATCGCTTTTATGCGCGGTCGGGAGAATTATATGCTTTAAAGTAATTTAATACCTTAAATAACTTTTTTACATACAATCTTTCTCATTCTAAACTCGCTTTTAAATCATACACACAACACAATCGCGCGAAAAAGCGGTTCCGGTAAATTGCTCAAATGGAAATTGCTCGAATAACAAGATAATTTTTTTAAAGTTTGTTTTGTCCGTGTGTTCTGTCTTAGCCCTAGTCTTCTATGTGTTCTGTAAATATATAGAAACAGTTTTATTATCTAATTAATAAGCAGTTCTCGTAGAAACTCTTCTGTTTATATAAACTACATTAAAATATCATATGTTCCGCATTTGAGCGAACACGGTTAAAATAAATACTTACGAAAATTATTTTTATATTTCACTCTCTAAACAAGTGTCGCACAAGATAAAAATGAAATTCGTAGAAAAAGTCGTGAAAAATCGTTTAAATAACCAAGCAATTCGAATAATTTGTAATTCGAGCAATTTCCATTCGAGCAATTTACCGGCTACCAGAAAAAGCGACCATGTTTAAAGTCCGTTAATGACTTGTAAGTAATTAAGTATTGATTGTTTACATTAACTATACATAAAAAAAACTTACGATCCACACGCAGTTTCTTAAAATGTTTTTAATTTAATTTTATCGAATTACTGTGTTGTTCTTATCGATATAAGTTTTAGAAGAGAATCAGTAATTTAAATGGTGTTTTATATAAGTTACAGTTAAAGTTTGAAATCGCGTTAATGTATTCATTAAAAAACAGTTCCAGTTGAAGCTCACAGTTACACCATTCATCATACTCATTGTGATTAGTTAATACATGAATTAACTTGTAAGTATAAATACGCATTGACGAACGCTAGGCAGAATAGTAATGACATCACGGCTCAGGTAAGGTTATGTTACATATGTTGAATAAAAAAAGGTCGAGAATGACAGTAACACGTTGAAAGTATTGAGGTTATGTGAAATGTTAGATGACTGTAATACACAACAACAGCGTAATTGCCCGCGGATATAAGTGGAGATTGACTGGTAACACTGTGTACACTTATTATTTTAAAGTTTGTGACCAATTTACGTTTACGACTGTGTAATTTATGTTCAGAGTGACTAAGTGTATATTTTAACATTAATATATATATATCATAATACGATATATATACATATGTTCAAGTTACATGAAAAAATGCATATGAATTTCTACAAAAGCAGCGTGCATATGTAACATTCACTTGTCAAAAAATAAATGTGATATCGAATCATATAATATCAATAAAAAAAAACACATGAAAAGGTGGAGAAAGTAATTTTCTTGTAAATATGACCAACCCTATTTTTTTTTGAAAAATAGTTTTATTTGATAATCACAATGTTTAAAATACACCACCTGTCAAAACGGCTTAAGTCATAAATATCTGTAAGTCTTTTTAAACCCTTCCCTTAATATGCAAAAAAAGCACAAGCTACTGAGCTGTGCATCCTTTACACATCAGGCAAACAGGAGTGAATCATGACAATTATATGTAGTACTGCTGTAGTATTGTTATATAATTGTCATGATTCACTACCGTTTGCCTGATGTGTAACAGATACACAGCTCAGGAGCTTGTGCTTTTTTTGCATAGTAAGGGAAGGGTTAACATCAATTTTGAGTTTATTTATTAATTTGACTTTAACGTTAAAAAACGTTTTTCGTCTCTCCTGTATTTTTTTCTGTGTTGGTTGATTCCTTTTACCTAACTATAGTCAATATGTATTAGAAAAAGCGACGTAATTAGTCATTAGAGAATTTATTTATTTATTTACAATAACTCTTAATAAATTTAAATATTTCCTGAAGGAGCGGAAAAAAATATTTTATTGACTAAATTTCAGTATCAACTCTTTGATATAACTATGACAGCGCGGGTTGTCTTGAGTGTGTACAGCGCTTCAAGCTCGAAACGAATTATGTATTGTTGGCTTTTATGCGGTTAAAAGGTTGAAAATATATCCTTTCTCCACTTTGGCTATTCGGTGAAAATTTGCAAAACACTTCTGCGAAATAGCACAATAAAAATTCAACCAATACCGCACGATTTGCATCCTTTAACGCGTGAATGATTTTATTCGATTGGAAAGCATTTTACTTATGTAGATATTTGATTCTGCAGACCTTTTTGCGAAAATAAAACGGGCAATCTGTATCTAGAGTGGGTAACCGTACCTAAAGAATGTTTTTGCATTAAGGGAATAGTGTTTAAAACTAAAAGATAGGCAACAGTAATGGAAAATAAATGTAATTCTAGTAATGAAAGGAAAATACTTCAACTGATCGTAACGTAATGTAAGTGAATGTTAACGAAATTGTTGGCCCTCTCTGTTTTAGAAACTTTTCTATTTCACTGAATTCAATACATTTAATTTCGTTTCTTACCGTCTATTATTAATCATCATCAACGATTTCTCGATCAATTGTGAGAATTCGAATGTGTAATATTATACTGCGGAGTTTATCTCAACAGAAGTGTTTAACGAGAACTGTTTGTTACTCAGCTGCTCAACCTACCTTTAACTCCCTTTTTGCCGCCTGTGTGGTTCAGTGGTGAACGTCGTTGGCTTCGGTTACGGAAGTCACGGGTTCGAATCTCAACACGGACAGTTTTATAAATTGATTTTTCAATCGATTTATGAATTTCTGTTCGAAGGCATGGATGTATGTGATGTCTTGAATTCCCCCCTCCCAACCATCCTATCCTATAAACGGGCCTTATCGAGAGTGATTAGCTAACCACTAGGCCTGTCCTAGCCCTTATCCTTTTATTCCTACTCTCTTTGTAAAAAGGTAGGTTGAGGAACTGAGTAACCTGAGTAGAGGTCCATATGCTCCACATTGGGAGCGGACACGGTAAAAAATATATATATTATATTGCAATCGTGCACTTGATATAACCTGAACACGGTTCGCTATCGACAAAACTTATGGAAGAGTACAGAGTCAAAATAATTCAAATTTGATATTGAAGTTCCATCAAGCACCTTCAGTCGAAGTTCTAAAACATAAAATTAATATCAAATAAAGTCAATTAAAACCAGTGTATCAGTCTCGATGCACTTCAATGTTGTGTATATTCCATAAATTGCATTTGACCTAAAATCATTAAATATGTTTTTTTGTGTCTCCTGTAAAATTTTGTACGTGCGGGTTACGTCCTTTTTTCTTTCCACAGTTGAATTATTATACAAATGAGGTTTATATGCGTAAATTTTCACTTCCTTTTAAAGTTCATTTATATCGTATGTACGCGCAGGTAAACATTGTGCATTTACCTTCAGCTCCGTTAACTCGGTCATAGTATAATAAAACACTCAATCTTTGCAAGGCTTTTTTTTTGTTCTGTCTCTTTTATTGCAATGGCAGTGGGTATCAACTCACATTAGAATACTTATCAACATCTCAAAGATTAATTTAATGTTATTCTTACACGCAAAGTAAACTGTTCTTAGATTTTTTTGTCCATGTCTACTTCCAATTTGAAGCAAGGAGTCTCCTGATGGAAGTAACTCAACAGAAGTTTTTCTACAAGAAGTGTTTGTTAATCAGTCGCTTAACCTCTCTTTTTCAAATAGAGAAATAGTAAACCAATCACTCTTACTTCTTGTTATTAACCCATTTTTTTCCAGTGTTCCATTATTGGAACATTTAGTATTTTTACCCCCACTCCATTATGCATGACTAGGGTATCTAATCCCGGAGCCTTTTTCCAATCCCGGAATTTTGGCATTGATTAATTTTCAATCCCGGGATTGGGATTAGCTCACCGAGGAATTTGAAATCCTCAATTCCCTATACTTTTTCCTAAGATTATCTCCAAACCTCGTTTTTTTTTAGCTCACCGAAGAATTTTAAATTTTCAATTTGGTATACTTTTTCCCCAGATTGTCACAGAAACTCGTTTTTTTTTTATCCTCAAAATTTCTCAATACCAAAATCCCGAGATCGCGACCATATCAATCCCGGGATTTCGGGATCAGAAAATTGAATGGGATTGGATGCCCTATGCATGAAGCAATAAAGTTGAAATTGCATCAGTCTACAGCTAACAAGCGTTAGAATCGTTTTGTGTAGTATTTTTTCAGATTTGAAACCGTCGTGGTGAGCAGTGTTTTTTTATTTGCATCAATTACGTTCAACAGAAAATGTCATCTGACAAGTAAATTACACATCATTATAACACATTTATTACATATTGACCATATTTATTATAATATCTTATTGTTTTAGATTCGTTATATGAAGTACTTTTTTTTTTTTTCATATGTAACTTTTTTATTCACAATATTATGCATGTTCCTAAATTGGAACACTGGGATTATAACAACATGTGACTTTTTTCCCCCCCCCAGAATCACAACATGAGAGATAAAAGAAATTCAAGACGACAATTCTTGGAAGGATGTAAAATGCGTAGATGTGATTTCATGAATAAGGAATATTACCTGCCGAGTCCATGAATTGTTTTGATTATTCTATGCATTGAGAAAAGTAGACAGTAGTGCTGCGGCGGTTTTTTTCACAACTAAGCCAAATCGCGAGCCGAGTACTACAAGGTTCTATGGGAAAATTTTTAACGAAACAAAAATAGCAATGTATACCAATAATGGTACTTGGAAGATTGCCGCATTGTTACTTCCGTTTCGTCAATTTTTTCATATAGAAACTTGTAGTAGTCGGGTCGTGAAATTCCATTTGATTATAGTATGTACAAGAATCATTTACACTGACTAATCTACAATGACATTTATGTTCATTTGCTATCCTTACAAACTAAATATAATATACGACTAAAATCAGCTTTGATGAGATATGTTCTTTTGTCTGATTAAATTTATGTACAAAAAACCAGCAATAATGTTTATAGAGAGATGCAGTTTTCGGTCGCATTCTAGAATTAAAAGAAGGCAGCCCATTTTTTAATGCTTTTGTAGAGATAATATATTCTTAGGTAGATGTAGATACCATGTATTCGATTAATAAATAATGCAGTAGTTTGCAACATTTGTCAAGCTACTGCAACTACTGTAGTGAATCTATCATATTAATGGTTTTAACGATGTCGGAACTGCTGCCAAACTACAAAATTATTGTCGAATGACTTATTTTTAACCCGTAACATGCCATCGTAAAAAATCACGTTCCCTGCCATGATGACATCTCAGTTTCACTGTTTATTGACAGTATTTAAACCTAAGTTAGAAGCTAAAAAATAATTTAGAAAATATATATATGCTAGAATACCTAAAATGATAAATACTTATTGACAATATTAAGAGAAATATTGAATGATTTAATGGCTCAACTATTTACGATTGCATCATGAGCATGGAGGTGTTAAACCAAGTTTATTTCAATCCATTCAATTAATTGTCGAGGGAGGCAGTTCATTTTTACATGCCTTTTACTGTATTCAAAATTTACATAAAATTTGATGTCGTCGTAAAATAAAAACATCTTTTCAAGGAATATGTCAATCAAATTACTTCTACGATGGTAGAGCTACTTCAAGATCCGAAAGAAACGTATCTAGATTTTTAAAAAATGCATAAAAAAAATTCTTATATTTTCTAAAAACAAATGAACAAATATTTAGTCATCGAAATATTATCAGTTATTTTCTACTCGAAACTCTTCAAACGTCTGCTCAGACACGAGAGCACGTGAGCTTGAACGTTATACAGGTGTTGGTAGTATGCTATCGGCTAAGGAAATGGTTTTTATTCAGCCAAACGATCCAATAAGGGCGGATATGGTGATAAATATATCGTCCTTGGAAAAGAAAGAAGACGTAACCCACAGTTTTTTTCAAAGCAGCTTTTTTCGATAATCACAATCTATACAACTTAGCCACCTGTATGGTCGAGCGGTCAACGTAGTTGGCTACCATTATGTTGCCCACGGGTTCAAATCCCAGTACGGGCAGTTATATAAATTAATTTTTCAATCGATTTATGAATTTCTGTTCAAAGGCATAGATGTATGTGATGTTTTAAATTTTCCCCTCCCACCCATTCTATCCTATGAACGCCCCGTTCCCCGTATGGAGAGCGATTAGCTAACCACTAGTCCTGTCCTAGCCCTATCCTTCTATTCCTACTCTCTTCGGAAAAAAGAGAGGTTGAGCAACTGAGTAACAAGCAGTTCTCGTAGAAACACTTCTGTTGAGATAAACTCCGTTAGGAGTCCATATGCTCCACATTGGGAGATCATCAAAACATGTTTTTTGTTTCTCCTGTAAAATTTATTATGTGTTGGTTAGGTCCTTTTTCCTTTCCAAAATCGATATTCATATATTACCTAACGGTATAACATACCGGTATCAAAAGGCTAAACTCAAGTCATAAGTGATAAAACTTATGGAAGCGTAAAACGATTTAAATTTAATATTTCTTAAATTATTTGAATAGTTTTTAAAAGTAAGTAAAACACCGAAGCATCGGCTCGCGTCCCATAGCTTCGTTGCAACTAATCCACTAGAAAGTTAGTGAGTAGGTAGTTGAAGCTTTGAAGTGGAATTTGCAATTTAAATATGTGACCATAATTTAGGGGTCCACAAAAGAAAGTTTGGACAGAGTAATATATTCGACGGCCGGTGAACCGTCATATCACAAAATTTCCAATAACGAACTTTATGGAACATAATTTTCTAAATTTTTGGCTCGTGCGGCAACGAGAAACAACATGTTGAAAGTAGTGATTTTTTGAATTAATAATAAAATAGTTCGCATTTATGAATTTGAAACGAAAACGTCGTCGATACCTGTACGTATATTGGATTTCAACCCTTTGAGTGCTGCCGTTTTATATTAAAACAATTGAGGTGGCCGGTGTCAAACCAGGTCAGAACAAGTCCGATTGTACACGTTTTTTATTAATTCCGATAAGGAATTTTGATACCAACAATTTGACATATTTTTCAGTTTCAAAATCGTACTGTTAGTGTGTGAAAATTATATTTAAATAATGATTGTAATGTCAAAAATGGCTAAGTCATTGAGAGCAGTCAATCAGATTGCATCATTAATCAGCTGACTGATTCATTATTTTGTATGGAATAAAAACAAATTACATGAACGGTATGGTAGACATACACACATTGATTTTTATATATAAGACCTACTGTAAGTTAATTTTAATATGCCTATAACCTTCGCGAAAGTGCAAGCAAAAATTAAAAAAAGTTGAAGATGACCGGTGTGGCAACGTATAAAGTACGAACAAATAAGCATTCATTTTTATATATTAGATATGATTTTTTTAAATAGTGTTTTATGTATTTGGATGCTTTCAACAAATATACTAAAAATGATTGATTGAAATACGATTTGGTAAATCAATACCCTACCATCAGACCTAATCAGTTTATTAACAAGAATTCTATTTAATTTTTTAAATTTAAAATTTAAAAATAAATGCATTACAGCTAATGAAAGTGGGCTAAATATTTTAATGTTGAAAAATCCTTCAAGAAAAACTTGATGAGAATTTATTGCAAATCACTTGAGATCAACTCGAGGTAAATTGACATCACAAACACCCACGGCTTAGGACACAAATTTAAATTTGACATTGACCTTACCGGGAATCGTACCCAGACCCACCTGGTCGTTACATCAAAAGACCACAGCGATTTTAAATGAACTCTCTTTGGGTTACTTCGAATTGAGAATATATTAAACTAAAATACAATCCATCGGATAATGATGAGTAGTATTGCTAAACAGTTTATTGCGTACTAAAAATTCGATCTTACATAAAAAGTCTGTTTTACCTTTTATAAACCCTACGCAAAAATACCCCTTTTTACTAACCAAAGCTAATTTGTTTACAAATGATTCATTTTTCGATAAGAGAATGTTCCGACATTACGAGGCACGTAAAAAGCACGTTCCCCTAATATAATAATACGTTTGCTGAAACATGAACGTTATTTGAATTAACAAATATATTTGTTTGCTTTTGTTTCACGAAAAAAGTCCTGTCATACGTAAGATTACCACTTAGCGATTCCTGCAGGAAAAAAGTAATTTCTTTCGTTTTCAATTTACAAATTACCAAATTGTTTGCTTGGGTTTTATAATAATGATTAATTAGCATTTTTATAATCTGCTGATATTCTGTTTCCATATAAAAGTTCCTTTTTTATTTTTCAGGATTTAAATATTCCAGGAATATTTAGAATCCAAAGATCTTGATTTAATTAAAAGATTCTTTTATGATTACGGGAAAATGAATGTTTTCAATTCTATTTAAAATTGTCATCGTCGTCATAAGACTTGTGAAGAAACTGAAAATGAAGAAAAGACACTAGAAACACTAGAAAAAAATTGTGTTAAATCTATTCAAATAAGGATTAGGAAATTTGAATCGTTCGAATTATGTACACTCCCACAGATTTTGTCACTAACGACCCGGGTTTCGCCTATCGGCATCTTCAGGCGTTTAAGTACACGGATGAACTTGAACTGAATACATAATTTCAACGATTCAAATTTAATATTGAAATTCCACCAAGCACCTTCAGTCGAAATCTTAAATTAAAAAAAAGGATTAGGAAATTTAAAAATAAATCATCAAACTGCGTTCACAGCTAAAACCACTATTAAATTATTAATTTAAACGTCATGTTAGACTTAATTTAGAGATACTAGCTGTAAGCCCGTTGGCCTAAACGGGGGAGATTTTTGTTGCATTTTTAAATAGTCAGATTTTTCATTTTTTTTTCATCTTTCAATTTCATCTTTCTAGACGTCATCATGAAAAAGAAAAAAACGGCGAAATCCCGGACCTACATTCATTCAGCCAGTCATTCAGACAGCCAGCATTATCGGCTCTTAATATATAGATTTATTACATATTTTTTTCAATTGTTTGAGTTTTTGGTTGAGCACTCGAATACTTAAAAGACTTTTATTCAATGGTTTTTCAATCGGAATATGAGTTGCGATTTTAACGGTATGGATGTATTTGATGCTTTCATCCCTTCTCACACACCCCAAAATGAATAATTAAACTTAACGGGGTGCAGAGAGACGACGACTTTTTTTTACCTATAATCTCCGAAGAGAAGTTTACGTAAATGATTTTTTTGCCATTTCTTGCTCAAACAATTGATTTGTACCAATACGAGCATTACATCAGGTGATAATGCACTTCATGAGCGAAACCGGTCGAGATCATTTAATATTTTAAAAAAATAGCACAAATGAGTAATTTATTTTCTGAATATAATTTTATTTCACTAAGTATTGACTGCGAACACGCTATAATAGATATTAAAAAAACATTCTTTTGAACTTATTCCTCATTCATTTTATCAAGACCGTTTCACGTGAAAACATGAAATTGGTCTTCATGAGCGAAACCGGTCCTGATTACACCTGATTCATTTTTTACGCGATACATTAGTTCCAGAAAGTGGCGTGTAAAAAAAACCTCATTTCATATAATTTGATAAATCGGTTCAAAATTCGCTTAAGAAAGTATTAAAAATGTATAAAAAAACGTAACGGGACCGTCCAAAAAATCGCGTAAATTCGAAATCGCGCAAAAATAAATCGCGTAAAAACAGTTTTTGGTGTATTTTAAATATTTTTAAACTTTATTAAAAATTTCCCAAATTTTAATTGGGTTTATAATTGACATCATTTGCCACTTAAAATTATTAGTCTTTGATGATTTTTTAATTGTATGTTATATATAGGTGTTAAGCATTTTAATTTTGTGTAATTATAATGTAATTTGTAAATTCTTTTCATTGTTAATAGTTGCTTAAACCTTTTATTTCAATTTAAATTTGTATAAATAGCACTGTTGACAATGCTCGCAATGAGCGAAACCGGTCCTGACCTAATTAATAAAGTGGAATGAAGTACAAAGGAATATTGTGTTTTTATTAATATAATGCCTTTCCACCATGTATTGACAGTGAACACCCTAAAAGTGATATTTTAAATATATTTGAAGTTAGTACAAAGGAGTATTTTCTTTTTTTGATTGAAAAAATGCTGTTCGTACTGGGTCTCGAACTCGTGAGATCCGCCACGGAAGCCAACAACGCTTACCGCTGGACCCAACGTAATAATTACTTGTAACAAATAAAGATTTTTAATGATGGACTGCAAAAATATCTGTAATACTATCGTCTCATAAAGCGCGCGATAAATCTTTTGTGGATTTTCCTTTAGGCCCCGTGCCAAGTTTTTAACAGTGGGTACCTTCGCCGTCGCGTCTGCCTTCTCCTTATTTCCTGGTCATTAACCCGATCTTCCGCCTGGCTTATCTTTTGTAATGCGCACCTAGGCAGTCATACCGATACAAAATATACAACACAGTACACCAAACCATCTTACCGGGAATTAATTTAATTACGAACTGATCGAAAATTCCATTACAATATATACCGGAAATAGTTTGAATAGAAATTATTGAGAATTTCAAATTTGGAACATTCCACTTTTCTACGAAATGTCAGATTGAAAACTGAATTATATTCAATTTAGAAATGGGAGTGATATTCCATTTTTAAATACAGTGGAACCTCTCACAACGAGCACCTCTTATTATGAGTAATTCGCATAATAAAAAAATGTTCAATTTGAATCGTTCAAATTATGTACACTCCCACAGATTTTGTCACTAACGACCCGGGTTTCGCCTTTCGGCATCTTCAGGCGTTCAAGCGCACGGATGAACTTGAACTGACGCTTAGTAAATGGATGTTTCGTGTTTTTATATTAAATAAATGTATCACTGAGTCTAAAGCCATCGCTGGCGAAAAGGATAAGCTCATGGGAATTCCCAAAGATTTGAGTAGTGAGTGGTTTTAAGAATTATATTTATTTGTTTGTCGGCAAAGGTTTTATGATATTATTTATGATATTATTTATATAGGGTATAGAAGTGGAGAGCCCGGAAGGTTTAATATTTCGTTTAAAATTAATATTTCGTTTAAAATCGGAAGACTATGTAACTGTGCCCTATTAATTTCTAAAATTTCCTGGAAAAAGAGCTTATGACTGTCCGTATTTGGAAAAAAAAATGTTCCCTTGACGAGTGACATTTCGCATAACGAGTGACGCAGAAAGAAAAAGTCCGACCTTCACGTCACTCAACTGTGAGTGTCCACTCTAATACCATGGGACTGGGTGGATGACAACGATATTGAAGAGCTTGTAGATGAGTACAGCCAAGAGCTGACCACCGAAGAGCTTTTGGAGTTACATTGTTTTTCACAACACGAAGTTATGGAGGAGAGTTTTTTAGTGGGGAAGAAGGAAGTAGCAGATCAACAATTTTCTGGGGCATTAAGAGAAACTAGCTGTAAGCCCGTTGACCTCAACGGGGGGATTTTTTTGCATTTACAAGTAGTCAGAAAATATACTGGTGTGAAAAATAAATTACAAACAAATATATTTCGTAGAAGAAGAAATATACTGCGGGACATATAATATATCGACAGCCCTGCAGTATTTAAATTGTAAATTATTTAATTTTTGGAATAATGTTCAATTAAGTTTGCTATCAATCATTTTTCGTAGTAGCAGAAATATACCTCGTAAATTATTTAATTGTTGGAATAATGTTTAAGTTTGCTAACAACCATTTTTCGTAGTAGCAGAAATATACCTCGAAAATTACTTATTTTTTGGAATAATGTTCAAGTTTGCTAACAATCATTTTTCGTAATATATATATTTTATTCAACTAATTTTCAAGTACGCTAACAAATATATTTTGTAGAGTAAGAGGAAGTCAGTACGGACATATTTGTGATTTGTGGTTTGTGAATTGTGATTATTTTATCGACTATTAATATATAGATGGTAAGTATTGGAAACTGTTGCATCGTTCATTGAGAAGCATCACTCTAATAAGTAGGTGGCTATGCGTTTTACAAATGTACTCAATAACGATGCTGTGTCACATTTTGACCAAATTTTGAAGTGACGGCAAAAACGAATGTCTCTAGACAGCTTTCTAGTAAAAAAAAATATTATTTGTCATAAATTCATATTATACTAATAAACTAGTCGATTTTTTTAATTGTTTTTTTGCAAATCGAAATTGCATTCCAGGTTGTTAAACTTACAATGGTTACCATATGTATTTTTATTTACTAAGCAACATTCATGGTTAATGTTTCTACAACTTTGAAACGAGGCGGGCTTGCATATAATAGCCTCTATTGGAAATAAATTAAATTAATATTTATATTGCATATTATTTTTGTTAAAAACTTTGTTATTCCACATTGATTGTTTTAATAAATGTAACAAGAGGTATATTGTTTTCGTTATGTAGAAATAACCGTGATGGTCCTATCGGGCATCCAGATCTAGTTTCGTCTCCAGAAAATTTCAGTCACTTCAAGAAATTTGCTACTTCTTTTGGAGAAAAAGTTTACCTTCCCTACCCCTCACCATTCAATCCCTAATCATATCTGTTTCAAAATTAAAAGTTGTTTCATTAGTGCCATTAACTATCATTCTTGCTTATTATTGTTTAATTTTTTTTTACGTGTAGTTATACCAATTCAATGTAATTGAAATTGATCAAATTGTGCCTAAACACATGTATCTTAACTGTATCATTGAGGAGATATCGTCTTCGGTGTGATGCAGAAAGGAAAACAAGTTAATCGAATAAAAAATAAAAAAAAAATGTAACAAGTGTTTCGACTATTTTAGTAGCATCTTCAGACTGATTATCACAAGATGGTTTTTTTTATAAATTTTAAAGTTGGGGTTGGGGTTTTTCTTTACATTGGACGCAGGGGAGGGGCTAGTTAAAAACTATAATAGTGTAAAATAGTTACATCCAATGTTCCCTCTAAGCTGCGCGCGTGCGCGGTCGCGCAGCAGTTGGGAAGCCTCCGCGCACTCATTCCGGGTTGGCGCGCACTTCAATTGTTCAATTAATATTTAATCGGTCCGCGCAGCCTTTGAAATTTCCGCGCAGCTACCCTTCGGTTTAGAGGGAACGTTGGTTACATCTGTTAGGTAAAGTAAATCGCATAAGAAAAAAAAATCAGTGGTGAGTCGTCTGTCCAAATTAAAATGATATTTACTTATAATTCATTTCTTTTTATAGTTTCAAAAGAATAAACCAGGGGTGGGGAACCTTTTTCATTTCTGAAGGCCACATTAATTTATCTGATTCAACACAAGGCCGCAGTAAAAAGAACTTTGACACAACCCCCCATTTTTTCGAACATACATATGTATAATGGGTTGATTACGCTTTTTTAAACGCTTGCGTATAATTCTTCGATCAAAGTGAATATTTTGATCAAGTCAAAAGGCCGCAGGTTCCCCCCCCCACTGGTCTAAACTCTTCATTGTCAATTTGTCATTGGTTATTTGCTCGATGTAGTTTTTCTAAAATTTTATTTTTAATAAAATTGTGACAAATCACGTTTCACACGTGTTTCGTTTTTTTGAGAAAAAAATATAATAAATATCGTAAGGCTATTTAAGAAAAAGCTAAAACTTGTCAAACTTTGCTACACGTAATAAACATAATAGATTAATATAAAAGTATTTCATAATTTTTAAAAAAGCGAAGAAAATGCCATATAAGACGTTTCAATTTACGATAAACACTAAAAAATATTTCATAAACATGTCGACTTATAAATTCCAAGCTATCTGGTAATTATTTTCGCATCCACCATCACTTGCCTTCCTTAGTCAGACCGGAATATTATTTAATTAATATCTATTAGTGTAGCGAAGTTTGCAACCCCTTCCAGTTCCCTGAAGTTTTCGTTGAGTTGAACCGAAATTCTATACTTATCTCTTGTCCTCCGACAGGGACTTTCAAGTCTTGGCAAATAATTTTTCTTTATAAATCAATTAATATTTATGGTGTTGGACTATTATTTATTTTTTACGCGAGATAAAATTGACGAAATATTTTGTGATTTTGGAACATGATCGTTTTTTAAAGCCGGCTTGGGTTTATTTGTTGCAAGCAGTGGCGGCCGGTCAATGTGGCATTGGATCAATGCACCCCTTATATATGCAGTGGCGGTTATATTTAATGAAATAATATTCAAACATAACATTTGTACCGTTTACTAATTTTAAATTCTTTATGTATATGTAAAATGTTCTAAAATATTTATTATAGACAATAAATAAAAGAGCCACTGGTTTATATGATACGTTTGGTTGTTAATTATTACATTGATTGAGGCTGTTATTTTCAAGCCCGGCTCGTTGTAAAATGGTTACAAAATAAATCTTAAATTTAATTTTACATAATAAAATACACTTTAAAAGTACTTTTAGTTTTAAATACTTGCAATATTGCCTCGGATAAAGTAATGTGATTGATTATTATGTTTAAATCAAAATGGTCAGACATAACAGCTTACCAAGCGCAGTACTTGACAATAAAGACACGAATAAATAAATTAATACATAAAATCAACAAAAAATCAGAATAAATAGTAATTTCACAAACATTCACAAATATCACAAAATGTTCACTTCACTAGCAATGATTTGATCAACGAACGGCCTAGGACTGTGACCAAATCCTAAGCGATGATAACCTATCGAAATATAGTAAAAGTAAAATGATGAAAGATTGTATATGATGCATTCACCAGTATTGACAGTGAACACCTTAAAAATATACTGATAGTTAACTTTTCCAGTTCTAAGCTCAAGACATGCGATCCTAATACCCACATTTTCTTAAATATCTATTTTAATATGGGTGATACAATGTTTATAATTAAGGTTTTCTTATATCATAGTTTTTGGACCTTTTGTAGTCTATATAAATACGCGATAACACGATAAGCGCCCACGATAAGCGATCGTTCGTAAGATAGCTAGGCTAAACTCGTCAGTTGCAATTTCATATGTGTGCTGGGATGACGTCTTTTTTACGCGCAATTAAAAATATGTATTAAAAACCACCGATTTTTATAAAAAAAAAATGTATGAAGAATGATCGGAGAGATATATGAAAGCCCTTAGACTATTTTTTTTTTTTGAAATTCATAAGAATAAGGCCAATAATGAGGAAACCACTGGGGTCCCTAAACGACCCCCATCGAATGAGAAGTATTTTTTTAGTCTCCGAGCAGCGAGGGTTAATATAAACATTGACTGGTGGATGTATTTTTAAATTGTGATATATAAAATATAATAATGAACTTTTATATTGCATTTGATTGAGCAGAACCTTTTACAATATCGATTCACTCAAAATAAAAGTATTTCATCATTTTGCACCCCTGCTTTATCCTGTAGTTTCCTAAGGTATTTATGAATAGCGGCAGAACGGTGCAAATAATTTAGTGGAATTCTTATCGCCATTCTCTGTATCAATTATTATTGTTTGGTATTTCTAATCGAGAATTGTTCCACAAAACAATTATTACTAACCCTGCGCTAATGGGAATCGCTTCGCCTTCAATGAGACTGAATGAAGATACCTCGAGTGAAGGATTGTTTACTAGATACTATCTTAGATTATTGTGGATGGAGCAAAATTATACTATAATACAAATTGTTTATCTTCTGGAGATGGCTTTTCATTTAATTTATAAAAACATCAATAATAATTTTACCAAACCTGATGAATCAATTTTTAATTAATTTAACTGTATACATTCTAGAACAATTTTACTGCTGATATATTATGAAAATTGCAAGCATACAAAAATATATTGTATTAAGGGGGTATTCTAGTGTAGAAATTTGAAAAAAAACGTTTTTTTCTTTTTTATATTTTTCTAAAGCTTAAACATTTGAGAGTATGACCTCAAAGGGATTTTTTGAAATTTTAATTATTTACCTAGTTACAGCGATTTTGGACCCCTCCTTTTACCAATCGATAACTTTTGAGTTTTGAATTTATTTATTTTTTAATTTTTGTATGTGTTTTTAAAATATAAATGAACGGATAGTAAAAAAATGGATGTTAAAATTTTTATTTTTTACAGAGTTCTAAAAAACACCCGAAATTTGTACCTCTACACAAGAATACCCCCTTAAGGCAATGCAAGCGTTTGAAATTAATACATTCATAAATAGTTTACAAGTATTATTTAGAATAAACTTTCACGAAATGTTTACGTACATATCAGCTGTACAGGGACGTCCCGTGGGCATAGGCGAGTAGGCAGTTGCCTAGGGGTGGCAAGTCTTAAGGAGCGGCAAATAATCCTAGATTTTTTTAAATTACAAAATATTTTTGACATGAATTTTGTTTAGAATAAATATGATACCGGATAAAAAAAATACCAAATCAAGAATCTTTAATAATACAATATTAGTGCATTATAAATTAATATTATTTTTTCTGATGCATAGGAAAGGTAAAAGTTATTTTTTCATAATTATTGAAGAATGAATAATACGTACTATAATCATTTTAATTTGTGAAGATCTTTGTCAATAAGGTACAGATATACAAGCTTATGGAATTTTTCTCTTCTCCTTCGGGGCCTAGTTAATAATCTTAAAATTATCATGACTATTAATTTACATGCTCCCAATTTATTCTTACGTGGGCAAAACTATGAGCAAAAACTTTTATTTATAAAACTTATACCTCGCCTAGGAGGTATGAGTCACCAGTTCCTAGGGCCGTTCGATTGATCAACTCATTACCTGGAGAAGTGGACATTTTTAGTGATAGTATTTGTAAAATGTTTGTTAAATTTTACCATATTATTTTTTGATTTTGTGTGTTGATTTTGATGATTATGTAGTTTTATTTTATATTTTATCTCTTTATATTTGTCAAGCACATGGTGAATTGGCGTCAGCTGTTATGTCATGTACTTTAATTTTAATTTTTAACAATAAATAAATATAATATATATTATGAATCGCCTGAAACCGAAACGGAATAAGTGAAAAAAATGTGTGTTTGAGTTCGTAAATGGGAAGAGGATTCGAACTTCTATATTTGCGCCATTTTAGGCTCTGCCTAGGGGTGGCACATAGCCTCTAAGATCGTCGCCGCAGCTGTATCATAAAATTTAATCAAAAGTAGTTTTTTGCAAAACAGCTTTCGTTAAAATACTTTATAAAGAAGACCAAAGCAACACATTTGGAGCGGTAATGGTTGAAGAAAATAAGATACTTAAAGATGACTGTCATTAAGAGTAGTAGTAGGCAATGGACAGCTCGCGAGCTGAGTACTACAAGGTTCTAAGCGTCGACTTTTGGCCAAACTAAAGTAATAATGAGACAGTCTTAAGCGTAGCATTATCTACATGCTGTATTAATATGAAGTCGAAATTTTGCTTAAATTTCCAATAAGCCGTAGATTTATGTGCGCGTCACAAGATATCTGTGGTTTCAACTTGATCGCCTGAAGATGCCGTAAGGTGAAACCCGGGTAGTTATTGACAAAACTTGTGTGAATGTACATAGGTTTAATAATAACTTTTTTATTTTAATAATTGTATTCCTGTATTTTTTTTCAATTATCTGATTTTGATCAATTATTTTTATTCTTCAGCACAATGGTGTTATTTTTTACTATTATGATGTTTTTTATTCTTGCAGTGTGATATTATTACATTTTACAATATTAACTTAATGATATCAAACACAAATTACGAAGAAAAAAAACTCCTTTTCCGATTGATCCTCTATTTTTTTAAATATATTTTCTCCAATAATAATGATCACATTAGATATCTTCCATAGAATTCTTTTAATTTTAATATAAAAAGCGTAAATCTGTTTTTTAAATCACCTCTGCTCTTTCATACAAATTTCAGTTAGAACCTTGTAGCACTAACGGTTTGTTTAAATTTCAGATGGACAAGGTTCTAATAGAAGTTAAGGTATTTCTAATTAACTATGAAGAATTATTTTTAACCATATTTTATTAATAGTTATATCATGTCAGTACTATCATTTATATATACAATCAAAAAGAAACTTGGAAACACTTACAATTTTCAAAATACAAGCATTCAAAATTTTAAGTGCCCATATCTTTTTTGGTGCAGCTGTCCACATAGAACCTTGTAGTACTCGGCTCGTGAGCTGTGCAAGAGTAAAAAGGCAGTAGACAAATTATTGCTGTTGAACTCCATCGGGAGAGAACATGTTCTAAAAAAAGTATCCATTATAAAATAATCACTTTACATCTGTATTTTTTCATTCATTGAGATATTGGATTTCTCCTGTAGTTCATATGTTGAATATTACTTACATATGTTATCTCGTGTAGCAAATAAAAGCAAAACCATTGTGGGCTGCGAAAGGTTGCGACTTTCCCACGAAAGCCTTCTTTGTGTGTTTACTTTCTTTGTAAAGGCTGTAATATAATGATGGTAATGGCCAGGATCGGCATTCGTCAGAGGTTCTTGCTTGGAAAACTTTGGCGTCGAACATTGATGCAGAACATTTTATTTGACAAGAAAACTTTTAACTTTTCGGCTGCCGTAGATAATTAACAGCTTAACGACTGCACGTTTTTATTATATAATTTCACCTGGCGGCCGGGCAATTTAGCGATAAATTCGCAAAAATTGTAATTTTACTTAATTCACTATAATTTTTAAACCAATTGAGATATCTTTACAAAATTTAATTTTCTTCTAGATACTTCCGCCAGCCAGCAACTTTTGTTTTTCAAAGACTCAAATACGCGTACGCGGTCGTTAAACTGTTAATAGTAATTACCTAGCACGCCGGCTATAATATGAAACGATCAATTTAATTATTTGTTGACAAGATAACTTGTCTCTGGCGTGTTGAACACGAAAATTTTTACGAGATATCTCGTCTGTGGCAGCCATCGAGTTAAAGATTTTCTAAAAACATTTATTTAAGCACTTTAAGATTTCAATACGGTGAGGATTTATCATGCAAGAGTATACTAAATTTATTTTGTATTGTATTGTTTTTTACCATGTCCACTACCAATGTAGAGCATATGGACTTCTAATAATGTTTATCTCAACAGAAGTTTTTCTACGAGAACTGCTTGCTCAACCTCGCTTTTCTCCAAAAAGAGTAGGAATAGAAGGATAAGGCTAAGACTGGACTGGTGGTTAACTAATCACTCTCGATACGTAACGTTCATAGGATAGAATGGGTGGGAGGGGAAATTCAAGACATCACATACATCCATGCCTTCGAACAGAAATTCATAAATCGATTGACAAATCAATTTATAAAACTGTCCGTACTGGGATTCGAACCCGTAACCTCCGTCACTTAAGCCAACGGCGTTGACCACTGAACCACACAGGCAGCAAATAATAATAAAAAATGTATACATTCTAATATATTAAAATATAATAATTGCTGATAGAATATAATACATATATTGAAAATGCCTACTAACTCTGAAATGTTGGTCCTGTTCTTATTTATAATACGTGTTTTATTCTCCCTTGATTTTCTGTGGTATTTATTTTGTACCCACCACCACCTTTTTATGTATTTTATCATCGAAAGTTTAATAAGGCACAAAAATCGAAAAAGAAATTCATAAATCTATCAGATGCCTGGCTAGGGATTTGAGTGTGATTAAGCCGCAAGTGATTCTGACGACGTTGAGGATAGGGCATCCAATCCCAGACCCTTTTTGTAATTCACAATAAAATCGTGTAGAAATTAGGGATTCAGGATTAATAATTAAAAAATAACTCCAGCGGGTACTTACTCGCTGGCCTATTTCAAAAACTCAGTAATTTACGGAATTTCCAAAATTAAAGAATGACCTTTTTTTAGCTCTTCCAGAATTTTTAATTTAAAAAATCCAGGAATTTGCGAAATTTACAAAATTACTTTGGGATCTTTTTTTTAAGCTCTTGAGTGAATTTGTAAATTTTTCTCTGCTTTTTAACAATTTCGTGCTTATTGTTCTCAATCTCGGAATTGGAGGCAGTGTAAAGCAAATAATGCGCACGGCAACACATGGTTGACAACGAGTGCGTTTAGTAGTAAATGGACTGATATAAAGAAAGGTTCGGCTAAACAAACAGCAAATGACTTTTTTAAATGACTTCTTAACTTTTGTAATGTTTCCTTTACTTTTTTCCATCTTTGTTTTGCTTAGAAATCTTGGGAACTTTTTTCGCCTGATGGATCTTGTTTGGGAAAATAAACACGTTATACTAAGAAAATTATCTATTTCAGAGGATCCTTTCGGTTGGTTATTATTAATTGATATCGAACGCCCTCACACGAGCCCAATACGCCAGTGCTTCCCAACCTGGGGTCCGCAGGTCGGCGAAAATTTTCATTACTTCAACATTCTTAGTGATAAAATATGAACATATGAAAAAAAAAATCAGGGATCCGCAGACTATTGTTTTCAGATTTAGGGCTCCGTGGCATAAAAAAAATCGGGAAGCACTGCAATACACCACACTGACCTTATCTCAACCAAGGCTTATTTTGAGGCATTTGATAAATTTGCAACATCAAATGGGGAACAGGATATTCTTCAGTAATCTGGAGCAACCACTTTTTGAGCTGCTCTGCTCTGTGCTCCGAATAGTTTTAATAGGAGGCATAATATTTATTAATTTTATTTATATAGGCTTAGAAAAAAAACTTTATTTATAGCAATTTATTTAATATATATTATAGTAAAGGTCAGAAGGATGGGAGGAGAGGATATAATGTGAATTTACATCACAAACACCCAGTCTTAGATCGAAACTTTGAATTGAATAAATGTCAAATTCACTGTGATCGAACCCGGACCTGCGTGATCGGTAGAGAAAGCTCTAACCAACTGAGCTACAGCAGGTGACAAAAAATATATTACATACTTGTAATTTTCTAATGAAGTAAACTTGAATATTTTTCCAGTTAGTGATTTAATAAATTTTCCACTATCTGGGAATAAAAAAGCAAATGTCATTGTATATCCGAAACGGAAATTGTTTA
Organism: Himalopsyche anomala; assembly: GCA_031772345.1. Classification (NCBI taxonomy): domain Eukaryota; kingdom Metazoa; phylum Arthropoda; class Insecta; order Trichoptera; family Rhyacophilidae; genus Himalopsyche; species Himalopsyche anomala. The sequence continues at coordinate 883,763 of CM062840.1, forward strand.
TTCGGCTGTAGGAAAACTTCACGCGATGGGAAACTAGACATCTGACCTTTCAAACAAACCCAATATCTGAGCCTTTTCTTGGATATTTCCTCTAACGGGCCGCGCTACAAAATGAAGTGAGAAAATTGAACTCACTTTCTGGTTTTGATTTATCGTTTCAATTAAGCCGTAAATTACCAAAGTCCGGGAGTTTACCGGAGTTTACCGAAATGTTCGCGAGTTTTCACGGAATTTACTGGTGTCGACAGCGCTGGCTAGATTGCTACCTCTCTTTGGAATGCGGTTATTTATTTTTCGCAAAAGTTTATCTTGGCAACTTTAAAATTTTCAATATTTATTTTTATTTTTAGTGAAATTTTTGAAAATTAAAAAAATATTTGACATTACAGCTTACACATGTGTTTCTCAATCTTTTTGGGAACGTGCTCCCTTTTGAGTGTCTTTATTTTTCTGTTGTGTCTGTTTTTTATAGCTTTTCTGAGTTTTTCGAAACTAGAATACCGATTATTATATGCCGATATTATATGCCGCCTGTGTGGTCGAGTGGTCAAAGTCGTTGGCTTCAGTAACGGAGGCCGCGGATTCGAATCTCCGTACGCATTGTTTTTTTTTTTTTTTTCCATGTCCGCTCCCAATATGGAGCATATGGACTAATAATGGAGTTTATCTCAACAGAAATGTTTCTACGAGAACTGCTTGTTACTCAGTTGCTCAACCTCTCTTTTTCCAAAGAGAGTAGGAATAGAAGGAAAGGGCAAGAACAGGACTAGTGGTTAGCTAATCGCTCTCCATACGCCCCGTTCATAGGATAGGATGGGTGGGAGGGGAGAATGCAAGACATCACATACATCCATGCCTTTGAACAGAAATTCATAAATTGATTGAAAAATCAATTTATAAAACTGCCCGTACCGGGATTCGAACCTGTGCCCTCCGTAGCGGTAGCCAACGATGTTGACCACTCGACCACACAGGCGGCATTTTTAGACCGTGTTTATACGGACAGTTTTATAAATTGATTTTTCAATTGATATATGAATTTCTGTTCGAAGACATGGATGTATGTGATGTTTTGAATTCCCCTCTCCCACACGTCCTATCTTATGAACGGGGCGTATCGAAAGCGATAAGCTAACCAATAGTCCTGTACTAGCCGGATTCCTCTATTCCTACTAATCTCTTTGAAAAAAGAGAGGTTGACCAACTGAGTAACAAGCAGTTCTCGTAGAAACACTTCCGTTGAGATAATCTCCATTAGGAGTCCAAATGCTCCCTATTGGGAACGAACATGGTAAAAAAAATATATAGTCTGAAAAAAGGTTTATTTTAATGTAAAAGTAATAATATTTTTGTGGGATTCGATGAAGACAGTGTGAAAAATTATCTTTAATTTGAAATTGTTATTTTTTGCATTTAAAAGAAGGAAAACACGTGTAATATCAAAAGCACCATAAGATTGTTCATTGTTTACTATTTTTTGATGTTGGGTGATGATTTCTATTAGTGATTGGTTGTTACATTCTTGTAAGTCTTTTCTGTTTTGTATAAATAGCTCTGTAGTGTTGAAAATTCTCAATATGATCAAAATTGGCCCTGAACCCTAATAAATGATCGTGGAATAAGTACAAAAGAGTGTTTTAATATATTTAAAATTATTTAATGTTTTTTTTAAGATGGTCACGTTTATTTCTATTTATTTATATTAACGCTTGCTTAGGTTTTCATTCTTGTTAAGATTGATTTTTTTAACAATGCTAAACAATTGTAATCTTTTCTTGCCAAATACACATTACGAACAACAAAGCTCTAATTAGAATTATTACTTTCGTTATTAACTGATTAAAAACATATCCATATACACATCTTTTCACGATTCGTGAAATCGGCGTTTCCGCTCGAGAACAATTTTTAACGAGAATACATATGTTTTAAAAGAAATTATTTGTATAGCTCAAGGCTTATAAACGAAATAAAATAATGTATAGTTTCTATTAAAGCAATATTTCTACGAACATTACAAACATTTGACGATTAAGCAAATATTCAAAACGACTGTAGAAAAGCAAAAATACGTAACCCCCAATTCGGTTGAACAAGCTTTATATATAAATAATCACAATGTTTACAACTTAATACACGTTCTATCAAAATGATGTAAACTGCAAATGCAAGATTGGCACCTAAATATATAATAGATCCAAGGTTTAAAAAGACGGGCTTGTAAAAATTGTGCCCATGAAAAAGGACCTACATATTTATTATTTTTTTAATCCACATCCGCTCCCAATGTGAAGAATATGGCCTTCTAATGGAAGTATCTCGACAGAAGTTTTTTCTACGCTCTCCCTCACTTTTTTCAAAGTGAGTAGTAGGGAAAGAAGGATAAGGCTAGAACAGGACTACTGGTTGGCTAATCGCCATTGCTACACCCAGTTATTTAAGGATCAGAAGAATGGAAGAAGAGGAAATAATGTGCATTGACATCACAAATACCCAGTCATCGATCACAACTTCGAATTGGACAATTCTCAAATTCACTGTGATCTGACCGGGAATCAAACCCAGACCTGCGTGATCGGTAGAGCAAGCTGTAACCAACTGGGTCACAGCATGCGATGCTTAAGAGCTATTAATGAACACCATAACTATACAATAAAATAATATATAAAATAGATATTTGCAACCCGGCTGGAATTTTGCATAATGGACGCTCGGGTGTGTTTTAATGAATCTGACAGTGGTGTTTGAAATTTTCGTGTCAGTTGGCTTGATTGATCGCCAATATTGAATTATTTTCCAGCGAAATTATTGCAAATGGCGTTCCGCGGACATCCGTTGTCAATAGATTCGCATCTATTCGTTAATGGAGCGTCAAAATCATTTACAATGTGCGTGAATCCATCATTTATTAACTGATGTATAAGCGTGATTGCGTGCAGCGAAATTTTGTTTCAACACGTTGTGTCCAATTACTGCGTTTACAAAATATCACGAAATAATCAACCCATTATATGCTGGTAAGTATTAAGACGGTCGTACACCCAGGACCGCGGTTTTCTGTGAAATACTAAAACTTAATAAATTTTTAAATTTTTGGCATTATATTAATAATATATCTTATAGACTTACCAAATAAATACACGTTGTGTCATTTGCGAAATAATTATCCCATTATATGCTGGTTGCCATCTGTGTGGTTGAGTGATACGTTGTGGGGGCGGATTTTCTATGGCTGGCCCGTGAGCACAGTATTTGTTTTTTTTTTTTAAATATACCATGTCCGCTTCCAATGTGGAGCATATGGACTCCTAATGAAGTTTATCTCAACAGAAGTGTTTCTAAGACAACTGCTTGTTACTCAGTTGCTCAACCTCCCTTTTTCCAAAGAGAGCAGGAATAGAGGGAAAGGGCTAGGACAGGACTAGTGGTTAGCTAATCGCTCTCGATACGCCCCGTACATAGAATAGGGTGGGAGGGGGGAATTCAAGACATCACATACATCCATGCCTTTGAACAAAAATTTATAAATCGATTGAAAAATCAATTTATTAAACTGCCCGTACTGGGATTCGAGCCCGTGACCTCCGTAGCGGTAGCCAACGACGTTGACCATTCGACCACACAGGCGGCATTTTTAGACTGTGTTTATACGCTCGTGGCACACAACCGGTTAATGAAAGAGATGGATGAAAAATTCGAATGGGTGCTAAGCGTAAATAAATTATACGCATTGGGTAGAATTGTTAAATTTATTATCATTAATTGAAATAAATATTTAAATTTAAGCGGACACAAAAACCAATTTATTTTTTGTACATTTCCACACGTTTTGTCACTGACGACAGGGGTTTCACCTTTTAATATCTTTAGGAAGTTAAAGTTCATCCATGTCAGTAAAGTTATGGTTTTCATTAATCAGATATTAATATGAATTGTTTCCCGATCCATGATAACATAAAGCGGTTAATTTGAATCGATGCAATTTTGTACATTTGCATAAATTTTGTTTTTAACAACCCGGGGCGGCAATTATAAGCCTAATTTAATTGATATCATTCGCCACTTATAATTATTAGTCTTTGATGATTTTTTAATTGTATTTTATAGGCATTTTAATTTTGTGCAATTATAATGTAATTTGTAATTATACATTATTTACTTTAGTAATAGTTTTATTTTGTTTAAAAATTGCCCAAATTTTAATTGGGTTCATAATTGACATCATTTGTCACTTTGATGATTTTTTAATTGTATTTATGTTATAGGTGTTAAGCATTTTAATTTTGTGTAATTATAATGTAATTTGTAAATCCTTTTCATTGTTAGTAGTTGCTTACACCTTTTTATTTCAATTCAAATTGTATAAATAACACTGTTAATTTATTTTTCATCAGTTGATAATGCTCGCGAGGAGCAAAACCGGTCGTGATCAAATAAATTTTAAGTGGAAAAAGTACTAAAAATCTTATATTTTTTTTATTTTTCTTATCAGTTGACAATGCTCGCAATGGGCGAAACCGGTCCTGATCTATTAAATAAAGTGGAATGAGGTACAAAGGAATATTGTGTTTTTATTAATATAATGCCTTTCCACCAAGTATTGACAGTGAACACCCTAAAAGTGAGATATTTAGTTGTTTATATTGATTGCATTGGTAACATGTAAAGTGTAGTGATGAAACAATCAACAATAATCTTGTATATCAACAATAATAATCTTGTATCTTTGAGTAGAGATACGTACTGCATTTTGGTTTCTATCTTTTCAAAAAACAGAAGATTAGGTTTCGATGATTTTTCTGTAAAAATAAAATAATATTACCAAGACGCCTTGCGCATTGTTTATTGTTATTATTTTTAATGCCACTGTTAACAAACAGTCTTTTCGTTGCCATTTCCCGTTGAAAAGGTGAAGTCACAAAGAACCGAGTTTCTATGGCTGTCTTGCTTCGCGAAACGTGCTACATCAACCGACTTTGTGAGTCCTCTTTACCTGACTGAATTCCGATGATTTTCTCGTCAGACACAATGGCGTAGAGTCGTAGCGTCGTAGATATCTATGACACGACAAAGCTCTACGAGACATATTGACAATGTAGATTTCAGTTGGATGACGTGAATTAGAAGCATAATCATACGTATTCAATTTTATTCAGTGGGAGACTGTTAACTCTCCAAGAACGAGCGTGACCGTATGGTCACATTAAACAAGTAAACTACGTTTTCTATTGATCCCACTATTCATCTTTTTATACATGAATATCGTTTCTTTTACTCAATTTTGGTTAAAAACGATACAATCTTCATCTATGTAGTAATATAATATATAGTTATCAGCAGAAGCATGGTAAAGTGGTAAATAAATAGGTACCAGGTCGGTCATTGATTTCTTCCCTATTTTTTTTATATCCGTCGGGAGTTAAAAATAAAACACAAGTTTTAGCAATTCAATCAATAAAAAAAGAATTTTTAATATATGTGTGTACTTGAAAATTAAGTTACAAGTCAAAAAGGTGGCAGGGCGCCTTCCTCATTTTCAGGTGCCAGGTCGCCGACTTGGCCCCACTACACCACTGGTCATCAGCTGCGGGGGCGGAAACGATTACCAAAGGCTCATGAGATTTTTTGAATTTCCTTTTTTTTAATGAACTTTTTGAAACTGTTAGTAATTATTTTATCAAAACATTAAATTATTTACACTAATTTACTAATATATTTGTGTTGAAATAATGTTGATCTAAAGAGGTCAAATTGTAAATATTTAAAAGAAAATCATGTTTAGCTATATTTCAACCCCGAATGTTTGTGTGCTCGCAAAAAAAAATGCCTGGTTTCATACTTTCAACATTTTTTTGAGATTTTTGCAATTCTTGTCTTCAATCCCGTGATTTGGGATTGGATGCCTTAGTTACGACATCTTCAATTGTTTTAAACAATAAAAAAAAACTTTACCTAGCCACGTAGAATAAAAGCCTTATTTTTTATATTCCTACCAAAAAATATGAGTCAGAAATCAGGATGATTATTTAATGGTTCGTTTGTTCAAATAATATATAAAATAGAATCTATGGCAACTCTAACAACGCTTGAAAAACCATGAACCACTTGAATTACAATTCTTAAGCTCAGTTTCATACCTAGAAAGATAAAATATTATGTATTTAAGAAAAGTTTGTCGAATTGTATATATATATATATATATATATTCTACGCCTCTGAGAAGAAATACTATAGTATCAGTTAGCATTTGTTATGGAAGAAGTTGTATCAAGGGTGTGAGGCAGAGCGACGTAAAGGAAAACTCGATATTAAAATACTTTGCACTGCGCCAGTTTATTATACATCTATTATTCCTAAGTTATAAAGCTTTTGTAGCGAAACTGATTCCGAAACACAGTCAAGAATTTAGTTTCATGGCTCGTTGCGTTACTCCCGTAAATATTTGTTATCAGAAATGAAATTATTAAATTAAATACTTACTTTAAATAATTTTGGAAAGCCTGATGTATTCGATAGTTACCAACTGTGATCATTTAAAATTAAATTAATTTTCAGAAGAGTAAATAGTGTGACCTTTAGTTTTAGAGTCACTCAACAATATATTAATAAAAATACAATATTCCTTTGTAATTGTCAGTTGAAAAATCTCACAATGAGCGAAACCGGTCCTGACCTATTAAATAAAAAGGAATGAAGTACAAAGGAATATTGTGTTTTTATTATTATAAATGAATTTCAGTCAGCCTTTGAATGTCACGATCAAATGAAAAAAATATATACCCCCTTTATGAAAAGATGACGTTAAAATTATTATTTGTATAAAAAAAATCACTTTATTTAAATGAAATCATGCTATGAAACAAAATTCGTTTACTATCATTAGCGTTGAAAATTTGAGAGCTTTAATGAAACGTGATTTTAATTTTCTCACAATCTGTAGGATGTTAATTTCGTTTTGCTTCATAGCTCAGTTTAATTTTTTGATTCACGTCAAAGGAGGCTTAAGCGGGAACGAAGGCTTCTTTTTGCATCTTTCACTACTTGTCACATTCAATCGCCTTTCAGCTTTTATATCTCGGAAGAGTTACTTTATTCAACGCATTCTTTGTGTGTAAAAATGGTTTTATTTTCGCTCAAACATCACTGGCATTTTTACAGAATATGACATTTTGTAGGGATTTTTTTTAGAATTTAGATGATGTAAAATATTTTCTTATAAAAAACACATCACATTTTCTCATGTTTGCAAGGTGTAGAGGTCGGTTTGGTAATTCTTCCGAAAACAAATTCTCCGTACAAGAATACTTCTTACACCGATTCTTCCGAACATTTAAATATAAGAAGATCTATGAAATGAGTATTTTCAACCATATTTACTTCTTTCATTATTAATAATTGTTTAAAGCAGCGATTTTCAACCTGGGAGGCGTGGACTATTGCAAAGTGAGGAGCAAACAGTCCAAAATAAATATTTACAGATTAAAACGTTTCTTTATTACTATATGAAATAAAGGATGGGGTGGCGCAAAAACATTTTTTTTCAAAGGGAGGCGCAGTAATATGAAAGTTGGAAACTACTGGTTTAAAGTAATGTAAAAAATTGATATATATTTTTTTTGTTGATTGAATTAGCATTTACTTTGTAGAACTCCATTATAATAGGGTAAAAACAGCAACGTATTTAGTTATACAGTTTTTAAAATATTAGTAAATAGCTATTTTGACTTTCGCTATCGTCAGAACTATGTTTAAGCTTACATTTTGCTAAGCTGCATACCGCCTCCCAAGAGATACACCAACAATTTAATTTATCCAAATTTACCTTGAAAAATCATCCAATATTGCTCTTTGTGTGTGGAATAACAATGTTATCAATTTTCATTATAAATTAAAAAATAATTTCCATAAAATTACACCCGAATCCAACGAAACATGGAGACCAGTGTTTTGAGCGTACACAAATCTAATATATAAAAGTGATTGTTTGTTTGCTCGTATTTTATGCGTACCTACACAACTCATCCTATTGCAACAAAACTTTGACAAACTTTTTGCTTGCACTTCCGGAAAGATTATAGGCATAGTAAAATGAGCTTACAGTATGTCTTATACATAAAAAACAATGTTTGTTTGTCTACCGTAAAGTTAATTTTGACAACGTATGCTTGCACTTCCGCGAAGGTTATAGTACAATTAACTTACGGTAGGTGGCGCGTATGTCGCACCATAGGCAATCGGCAAAAAACGTCAAACAGACAGAAAAAGAAAACATGCACTTCAATAAAAAATCATTTGAAAACCCAGCTGTGTTTCGCACGCTTTATGTTTCTTTGGTTTTAAGTACGCTTGAATATGGATCCATCATTTGGAGCCCATATGAAAGTTCATACAAGCTGCAATTGGAGAGAGTCCATAAGAAATTTCTAAGATATTATTATTTCAAAACATTTAAATTCTTCCCCTTTAATAATTCCTCAAATGAATACTACCCCACCAATTTATAATTAGGAATGTTATCATTTCACTCTCATGAAACTCGACGAACGTTTTCAAGTTGAAAGCATTTGCCTCTTCTCCTTCGGGGCCGATTTAATAATCCTGAAATTCTCATGACTATTAATTTACATGCTCCCAATTTATTCTTACGTGGGCGAAATTATGACCAAAATCTTTTGTTTCTAAAAACTTATACCTCGCTTAAGAGGTATGAGTCATCAGTTTTAAGAACCGTTCGATTGATCAACTCATTGCCTAGAGAAGTGGACATTTTTGGTGACAGTATTTGTGAACTGTTTGTTAAATTTTACTATTTTATTTCTTGATTTTGTATGTTGATTTTGTAGTTTTATTTTATATGTTGTCTCATAATATTTGTCAAGTACATGGCGAACTGGCGTCAGCTGTTATGCCATGTACTGTACTTTCTGTACTTTCATTTTTAGCAATAAATAAAATAAACACAATAAAAGCACAAACACTTCTTCATAAGCCATTCTTTGAATAGCGTTGAACGCTTGCAGGGAACCGGCTAGTACTTTATAAATATTTAAGTACATTGCAACATGGGTATTTTTGCCGTTGCAATCTATCTTAAAACTTTCTTCCCTTTACTGTAGTTGTAAAGTATTTCGTATGTCATGGCAGGCGGATTGCTTTAGGGAAAGTTTCGCAGTACAACAGGGCGGCGGTCAATAGAATTGTATTGAAGTTTGATGTGGGTGACCATTAATCAAAAAACGCTTTCAAAAGCTTTTAGCCAATATAAGCCTGCGCTTTTGTGGTCAACCACGCATACATTTTTAAAACACCCAACAAACATGAAAAGGGAGGGATTGAATTGAAGCGATTGTCGTCAGTAATCTCTATTCTTTATCAAAAAAAAATGTAACAAATTTTCAATTTTTTCCAAAAATGAACGCCGTCAGAGTTTATTTAGCTCTTCCAAGAATTTTGAATCTAAAAACCCAGTAGTTCACGGATTATCTAAAATAAACCAAAATTTGGAACCTTCTTTTTTAGCCTTTGCTCAACTTTCTGTAATTTTCTCAATCGTGAAATTCCAGGATTAGTCTTATCATAATCCTGGGATTTGAGGTCCTGCTTACTATTCTTCGTGTTCCTCACGATATCGTTTTATTATTAAGTACTCTGAAAAGAGAGAACGACAACCTTGAGAAGAAACGTATGCTGAGACACAGGTCACGCAGCGCAAGACAACATAGATATCGTACTACATGAAGACGCAACACACGTGCGACACAGACAGTTTCCTGTACGAGACGCTTACCAAGAAATTAATTGAATTATTGTGAATTGAACTATTATACAATACAGTGGAACCCCCAATTACACTACCCCAAAATATTCGCCGCACATCTCCCAATTTCACGGTCGCATTCCATTGTCGTTACTACGAGACGGTCGTCTGTGCCGCGCATACAGTCAAATGTTGGCTAGCGTCTGTGTATTCAACACGTGCCAGGCTGTTACGCATAGCTGGGCGTCTTTCTGTATGCGGGATATTTACAACTACGAAAACTAAATATTTCGTCCATATTTTTTTTGCAAAACTAAGGGAAATCTTAGTTTTGGATTTTCCGCGGAAAAAAACCAAATCCCTTATTTTGTATGAGATTCACACCCCCAATTATACTACTCTCAATTAGACGGTCCCGACTATAGTGTAATTTGGGATTTTACTTTACTGTTCTTAAAATACACTAGTAGAGTTATTGTCCATCATTCATAAATGCCACTAACGTGACGCAGCTGTCGTAGCATACACTAGTCCCACATGTCTCCTTCGCCTGCCTGCACCAATTTTGTGCTTCGTTGCCTGCGTTTCAGCACACGCTTTTCCTTATTCACTAATAACGTGTTCGATATGCACATCGCACAAGGCGCTTCGCCTTGCTCCGCAAAACGCAGACACTCAGGTTGTACACTAACCTGAAGACCTCAAGACTAGGGTCTCCAATCCTGTGATCCCGTTCAACTTTACGATCCCGAAATCCTGGAATTGGCATCCCAGAAATTCATCCCAGCAATCCCGAAAATTTATAGCATGTTGGATTTGAGAATTTCAAACTCATCGGTGAGCTAAAAAAAAAACGAGTCACGGAGAGATTTCGGGGAAAAGGTGTAGGGATTTGAGGATTTAAAATTCGTCGGAATAAACGAGTCACCAAAACTTTCTCAAATTATACACGATTTCAAGTCGAGTGCCCAATCTCGGGATCTCGGGATTGAAAATTAATCAATCCTGAAATCCCGGGATCACAAAAAGGCTCCAGGATTGGAGATCCTACTCAAGACGTCACCATATAAGTAATTTCGTTAAGCGTTGCGAACTTCTATAAAGATTTTGCATGAAAGTTTGCAGCGTCTATCAAATTGTATGACCTTCGGGTAAAATTACGCTAGTCTTTGATTGGAAGCGGTTATAGTAATCTAATATATAAAAACGAATGTTTGTTTGTTCGTACTTTATGCGTTGCCACACCGTTCATACGATTGCGATAAAACTTTGACAAACTTTTTGCTTTGTACTTTCGGAAAGGTTATAACCATAGTAAAATTAACTTAAAGTAGGTCTTATTTATAAAAATCAATGTTTGTATGTCTACCATACAGCTAATTTTGACAACGTATGCTTGCACTTGCGCGAAGGTTATAAGACAATTAACTTACAGTGGGTGGCGCGTATGTCGTACCATAGACAATCGGCAGCAAACGTCAAACGTCAAATAGACAGAAAAAGAAAAGATGCACTTCAATAAACATCAACACTTTCAAGGTGTTCACTGTCAATACTTGGTGGAATGGCATTATAATAAAAATAATAAAAGATTTTTAGTACTTTTTTCACTTAAAATTTATTTGATCAGGACCGGTTTTGCTCCTCACGAGCATTATCAACTGATGATAATGCCATTCAATCATAACATCAGTTGGTACTGCTCGTGAGGAGCGAAACCGGTCCTGATCAAATAAATTTTAAGTGGAAAAAGTACTAAAAATCTTTTATTATTTATTATTTTTATTTTTTATATACACTTTCATTATTTGAGTGGCATTGCAACGCTTGCCGGGAACCGGCTAGTTAAATATAAGATTAAGGTCATTACAAGAAGAGAGCGTTACTTTATTGCAATCACAGTACTGAAGAATTCAACGATAAAAATGAAATAAAAATACCTTCTTCATTAACATATTTTTTTATTATCACCATCAATTATAAATTGATTCTCTATGCTACACATTTCATAGATAAGGATATAGAAAACATTACAATTGTGTATTCTTTACATGACGTTTTTCATTTTACATAATTTCCTACTGTAGTACAAATTTTACATTTTCTTTTTAACTTCAAGAAAAGTAGTTTCAATACATTGAATAGAGTTTCAATACAAACCATAAAGAACAAACATTGTTCAGAATTGATATTATTGTAAATAATTAACTTTAATGACAATTTTCTGATAATTATGGCTGCTGATATTTTAACGATATCATATTTGAATACAAAATTTTCAAGCCTAACTTTTGAAAGTAATCAACACAAATATTGAATTTCGAGATATTTTTATGTTTTCCCTTGGAAATACCAATTTAAATGTTATCAGCTTCATTTGTATTCAATAAAATAAATAAAATATTTTTATATATTGTTTTTAATGAAAATGTTTGAATGAGTATTTAACACCGTTTTTATATATTTATTTTTAAAAATCTTGGTTTTAGAAAATATTCCTTGTTATCTTTTGAGATGTGACACCTTACATTTAAATGCAGTGTTAGTAGAGAAAAAAATGTAATACAATCAAAAAATACTTCAGATGTGTTACAAGTGGAAGTTATGTTTTTTTTTGTATCAAATAATATTGCTGTATAGGTAAATATAACTGGGCAGTTTTCATTTATTTTTATTTAAATTAGTTCAGTTTTTGGTTACAATATACTTTAAAACTTACTTCACTTAAAAACTTAAATATTATGTTATTGATATTAAACCTAAATTTATCTCGCTATTACGTTGTGTTATGTGTGAGTAAAAAGATTGTTATTTGCAAAAGATTACATTTAGAAGCAGAAAAAGACGTGTAAATTTAAATACTTGAATCGGATTTTGTTGAGAAGTTTATCTTTAATATTTATTTTCTTAAGCATAGTTTTTATTTTTCATATTAACGTTTAATTATTTTGTTTATAAATTCGATTACACACTGAATAAAAATTATCTATGTACATCAACACGTTTTTTTTTATTTATAATAACAAATTATTTCAATTAAAAGTTTATATATATATACATAACATTCAAGAAATTAATAAATATCCATACAATTTCTAATTTACATATTACATACATTATGCAAAGTACTTTTTTTCTGTCATCTTGCTTTGAGATGTATTATAAAAATTATAAAAAACGTTGAGATTGGTTCCTACGAAATAATATTTCAGTAACAATTTTCATTATTTTCAATAAAAAAAATCTCATTTTATTTTAAATAATGTTCGAATATTTAATTTGCAATGGGATTTCACCTTTGGTCTATTCTAAAAATTTCATTTTTTATATAAATAAAAAAAATGTTTTATTAACAATTTAACTACATTTTTCTACTTGGTCTTGGTTAGGTTAAAGCTACAGTATGGTTAACTTTTCATCTCTAAAAACTTTAAAAAAACAACAAAACGGTTTTTTTCATTTTTTTCTAGTTTTGGTGGAAATATACATTTAAATACACGAATACATTTATTTCTGTACCTCGAGAAGTTGTATTTGTTTATATTTCTTTGAGCGAAAAAAAATAGAAAATGAGACATTTATAAATTAGTGTTAAAATTTAAACCAATCGCGCTTTTAAAACTTCATTAAAACCATATAAGTATTTACTGTAGCAATTGATTTTGGATGCCAAACTATACTTACGTTACGCATAGGCGTAACGCTCTTGAAGATCTGGCCCCAAATCAAGTAAAATTGTCTCGTGTGCCCGGCTTATTTTTGAAAAATTGCATTTTTTTCTTAATGACTTACTAAAATGGCTATAACTGTGAAACCACAAAGTCAAATCAAATGAAACCTTTAGATGATGTCTGAAAGACTATTAATATTCAATTATGTATGGTATTATTGCTAGAATTTAATGCTATGGAATGCCATATTACAATGTTTGCACATGTAGCGAGTTTTAATTCATTTTTTGATTGGCGCCCACCTTGTAGGGTTAATTAGGCTTATTTATTTTTTCTTGCTGCTATTAGTAACAAAATATTTTTAGAAATGCTTTCTGACATTCTTTTTTATAGAATATTTAAATCTAAACTGAAAATGAACTCAGTGACTGCACCATCATGTAATCTTCAAAATGACAAATGAACGCATCAAATGCGTTTTGATATCCTTAAATTTTGGTTGGTAAAATCAGTTACTATTTTTAATAAAAGTAATAATTAAAAGACTGATTTAGAATAATTTGAGTATCTGTTATAACGATTATACTGAGTCTTCTATACAAAATGTTGCTTGATACCACAATGATGGCTCTATTTTAAAGCATAGCCCATCACGTGAAAACAGGGCTCCGGCATCCAACGTGTTAAGAAATATATATTATCTGCTTTTAATTTTTAAATTATTGTATGTTATTAATATTTTACTTCAATCCTTTTCATGGAAACAGGACGATTATAAAGTAGCTTTTAATAAAATTATATCCAATAATCTATTGTTAATCAGAAACTTTAATCAAAATAATACAATACAGAAAATCAGTATGCTCTACATAGACAATGGATATGCTAAAACTATAAAGTGTCGATTTGAATTCAATGAAATCAGCTTATTTCCCACTGAGGTACAGAAATAGTAATTTAATTAATTAAAGTAATTTAATAGTTAACATACAATAAATACTGATATTATTAATTGTAAGATATGAACTATTTGTATGTAGTGTAAGAGATATGAGAAGAGATATTTCTGTTTTATATTTGACATTGATATGAAAATATTAAAAGTACATTTTACAATATAAAAAATCAAATTTAACCGCAACTTAAAACGCAATTATTTTTGTTTATCTTTTAAATTAAAATAAAAAAAAACAAAGCATTTTTTGAGGATCCTCAAGAAATTATGTAATGATTGATAACTATTTTAGCATTTCAAAATCAACAGAAATAAATAAATTATTTTTATAATAATAATATGGTTGTATAATTCAATCAATATTTATTTTTATGTCTGTATGTGTAAACATTAAAGAATTTTCGCGAGCATTCATTTTTTAACAATAATTATTTTGAAAAGTTATCATATTCAGATTGAAATAAATTACCAAGATAGGTTTGTGAAATAATTTCCTGATTCAACACAGCCATCAACAACTAACTCCATTTTACATGATTGTTTATTCGGATCATATCACTGTGTAAAGATAGCAAATGATTCCTTTCAATTTTATTTGGATTCATCGCAAGTCGTTTGATATGTCTCACTCAATATGTTTGCCATCGTCAGTGCAGTGTTCGAGAGGGCAAAGCAAGGAATTCAGTCGATTCTAAAGTTTTCATAGAAGATTTCCTGAAAGTTACTCTCGTTTAATTAAAAGTTTAGGTCAGAGGTGGGGAACCTTTTCTTCTCTAAAGGCCGCATTCATTTTTCTGATTCGACATAAGACCGCATTAAACATTGACTAGGGAATCTTTGGCCGGAAAAAAAATCATGTCAATTTGTAAAGCCCAGAAGTTTGCGGATTTCCCAAAATTAGCAGTGTGGAACCTTTCTTTTTTAGGTCTTTCAAGGATTTTTACATCAAAAATGTGCAGAATTTTAGGATTGGCCAGAAGGTCGCAGGTTCTCCATACCTGGTTTAGGCCGTTTTGATTCGTTGGTTTGCGAACAATGTTTATATCAAACGTTTCAAAACCAATACTAAAGGTTATATAAAAAAAATAGTTTTTAGGCAATCGAATATATTATTTTATATAACATCAACAATCCTTTTGGAAAATTTAAATAAAAATATGTAAGTAAATCTTTCGCTTTTGATTAGGTTACTTGAAGTGATAATTTGGGTGTGAAGATCTTGAGACTTTGAAGCCAAGGTAAGCACCTCTAGACAGAACTACCATAATTACTAATGAATGCATTCTAACTGTGTTCTTTTCAGGTAGCGAGACACAGCACCACGCAAAATGTTTCAAAAAGCACTAGTGCTTTTTTTATGTCAGGGATTTGGATATTAGTAACTAGGTTCAACAGAGCTTTTAAACGTCCAAAACTTGATAAATTATCTGATTTGGGCATATTCTACAAATGCTTTTGAGGATTTTTTAATCTGCGCGTTTTGTTCTCAAATTTGATAAACTTCGCTGTTTTAAACGACGGGCATGGCCATCTGTATAATTTATTTTAGTATTTTATATAAATTGGAAAACACTTATAATGTTGTTGAGACAATCTAAAAGACTTCATGTTGGGTATAATAAATATCTAGTGAAAAAATATGGTAGGAAGTTATGCAACGAAGAGACCAAGAATAAAGCCAAATACTTGAAAAGATCGTGGTACACTCTTAGAGTACTCTCCTTCATCACAGTAGTGAAGAAGGGTGTAAAAATTTGGAAGACTCTCCAGTTAAAAATAACTTTTTTGCATCACTTTCTGCACTATTTTAAAACACGAACAAAATAATTAGCAATATGACTTCAACACACGCCAAACAATAGCCAACAAGCGTGGAAATATTTAAGTTTTTAACGAACAGATGCAACGTACAGTAGTTTGTACTACTAATTAGTGAGTTTGCTCGAAATTATTTTATTTTGTGGTTTAAAGGTGTTCCAATTAATCACATACATGTAAAATTAATTAAAATTACGGTAAGTATCAATTAAAATTTACATTGTTTTTGAGACAACACTGTTGAATGATAAATAAGGGTTGCAACACTATACGTATAATCAGTGGCGGCCGGTTAATGTGGCATTGGATCAATCATCTCTTGCATATGTAGAGGCGGTTATATTTCGTGAAATAATATTCAAACATAACATTTATACCATTCACTCATTATAAATTCTTCATATATTTATTGTCTATAATAAATATTTTTGAACA
Source organism: Himalopsyche anomala (assembly GCA_031772345.1). Classification (NCBI taxonomy): domain Eukaryota; kingdom Metazoa; phylum Arthropoda; class Insecta; order Trichoptera; family Rhyacophilidae; genus Himalopsyche; species Himalopsyche anomala. The sequence continues at coordinate 900,399 of CM062840.1, forward strand.
TTTTATTTTATTTTAGACAATAAATACAAGAAGAATTTAAAATAAGTGAATGGTATAAATGTTATGTTTGAATATTACTTCATGAAATATAACCGCCTCTGCATATACAAGCGTTGCATTGATTCAATGTCACATTGACCGTCAGCTATTGCGTATATGTACATCCACATCAGTATTTCAGTAATTAATTTTTTTATATTGGTTTTGGAAAAATATATAGAAATGAAACTAATAATAATCAAAAGCAATAGTGGACAAATAAATATACATCAGTATTTTGATAATTCAAATAAAATACTAGAATAAAAAAATGATGCCCCAAAATACTTTTTTAATTCGAATAAAACTATAAAATTTAAAAAGAGGTTCATCAATACTGAATGGTTCGATATTAATCTTGTTTGTGACAATATAAAAGCTCTCTCAAATTCAACGTTTTTTGAGCAAAGAGTTATGAAATAATTATACCATAATATCGTTTTATACCAAAATTACTGTCCGTTCAAATCCGGTACTCCAATATTGAAAAACAGTTTATATACTAGGATCCCGGTTTTGGTAATACCGATATTGCAATCCTTAACTAGGAACAATAAATCATTAAAAATCATACTTTGAAAACCTTTATAGATGTCATATAAGAGTTTAACTTGTTATTGTTTTATTTAGATATACCCTCGAAAATTGCAGTGGTTTTGAAACGTTGAATGATCGTCGCCGGCTAAAAATATACAATACCTTCGCGCCTCCCCGTCCTTTATTTCATATAGTAATACAAACATGTTTTAAGGGGTAAATAAATATTTTGGACTGTTTGCGCCTCCCTTTTCAATAGTCCACGCCTCCCAGGTTGAAAATCGCTGCCGTAAGGCATTAAAATGAAATCCGGTTAATTTTTAAACAAGATTTCTTGACGAGTAAAACAAAAACACCCATCGTGAAAATGTTTGTTAAATTAATAATACCAAATACGGTGGTACTTACCAAGTCTTCAATGTATGAATACTTCATAAATTCGTGGTTTTAAAACACAGCCAGAGAAAGTAGCTTTAAAACTTTTTAATACCGTTAATCAAATAAATCTGTTAATGTTTGATTATTTTTTTACACGTTAAACAGTTAGCTCGTTTTTGGCGAAATTTAATCACAAAATGAAGCCGTAAAAAAGTATAAACAATAACAAAACAAATACATTGTTATAATTTTATAATTAATTTCTATCAAGGATGGAAAAATCAAAAATTAAGTGTACTTTTCTACCCAGTCAAGTTTTTAAAATTCGTATTTATCTGTTGATTTTTTAATTCAAAAGAATAAATGTCATTTAAATGTAAACAAAAGTTTATCGTAAAAGTTTACACTACAAACCATTAAAAGATTTAGATTTTAAAAACAACTAGGAATGAAAATCATGAGAACAAACAGAATGAATCCTGATTGATAGTATAAATTTCTTGCAAGTTGGTCGCTCAACACCCTCATTCGAGAAGTACAAGATACGAACAACAGGGTAAGGCAAAGACTAGTAGTGAACTAGTCACTCTATATAAATATCCAGTTTTAGATTTAGATATGAATAGGATGAGTTAGGAGGTATAAACATATTACATAAAGATATGTCTATTAATACAAATGTATTAATTTAATAAAAATTAATAACTTGTTTAAATTCTTGACTGGTTTATTACAAACAATATTAGAATGTTTCATTAAAAATAGTGATACAATTAAAAATTATTCACTAAATGTACATTTAAAAGGCTCCAGGGTCGTCGTTGAGTGTGGCGAGAGGATCTGGTGGTGCGCAACCCCTCGGTGCACAGGTGACTCGCGGGCCGGAACTGGATCCACTACTGCTCGACTCGGTGCAGTGACACGCAAGGCAACTGCCCGTTGACGGCAGTGCCTCTCCGACCCTGTACAGAGTCCCTGCGAACAAAATAAAGCATTTTAATATATCGACCGTGGAAACCCACAGTTTTTCAGAGCAACTTTTTTTAGATAATCACAATGTATCCAATTTGATACACGTTCTATCAAAAGGATAAGTAAGCTACAAATGACAAATTAGTATCTAAATTTAACTTTTATGTTTGAAAAAAGATGAGCTTGTGAAAATTGAAACCTAGAAAAAAGACTAAAAAAACGGTTTTTCCTAGACAATTTCTTAAATTAATTTTAGATTATGTCAATTAAACACCAGTTTAAAAGTCTCTGTGCACTTCAAGGTTGTGTATATTTCATAATTTTCATATGGCCCAAAAACATCAAAAATCGTTTTTCGTCCCTTCTGTAAAATGTGCTATGTGTGGGTTACGTCCTTATTCCTTTCGACAGTCAATATGTTTACTGGTTCCTGTTTTAGCTTCGAGAATTCTCAAAGAATTTAGTCAAGAAAGTGGTTGACATAAGCGCAGTGCAGTTCAAATTTTGTTTTACTTCTCGATCAATCTTATAGTTTTTATAATGATCTTATAATATAAAATAGCTGATATTTTAGCGGATAAAAATGGTTTGAATGTTTTTAAAAAATGCATGAAAAACAAAAGTGTTACAAGACTACCAAACAAAAAAATGGAGAAACTTGTATTCGAGAAGTTTAGCTAGAACCCATAACTAGTGATAAGTTAATTCTTTAGCAAAGAGCAGCAACCGGTGTGATCAAAATATATTCTTTTAGAATATAATTGATTTGTCGTTGTTACTATGATATTTGTAACTGTATAAAAGTTGACAGTTTTACCATACATAAAACTGTATCGTATTCGTATTGGAAGACACACTACTCTATTACTACCACAAAGATACGAAAAAAATAATATACACAAAGGTAAGAATAGAAGCTTAAAGCTAAAATTGTTAAATGCCAGTATACTCGTTATATTCATAAATACGTGGCAGTCTTTTTTCAATTTTTAAAAAATAGTTATTATCGTCTTTATCTACTAAATAATAATCATACTACGGCGTAGAGTGCGGCTTAGACCCATCGTAGAGGTAGTAAAACTGCAAAGTTTATGATTATTTTACAACAAAAAACCATCGCACACCTAGTTACTATTTTTTATGACCAGTTAAATTTTGTATGCGGTATACTATAAAAAATTCAAAAGAAAGATATATTTTTTAATATACCTCAAAGTAAGCATTAAAAAAATGTATGAAGCAATCGCTAATTGCCAAGACGTCAGATGTTTCTAGTTTGAATAACTAAAATAGATTTTTCGTAACAGTCGAATCTTCATTTGGTCACAAATAAATATGGAATAAATAAAGCATTGTTTGGATTTTGATATTAAAAAAACAACACAAACTCTTACGCGTTATAATTGGAGGTACGAGCTGTAAGCCCGCTGTCCCCAACGGGAGAATTTTTTTCCCTTTTTAAAAAATCAGACAAATGGCGGACATATTTTCAAAACCATATCGCGGCATTGCTTTAAATATCCACCCATAGATGTCAGTGAAAAATTTAAAAAAGTAAATAGTGAAATTGTGAGTAGAAATTTCATTCGGAAAAGAAAATTAAATGACGACAGCGGGGTAGGCCATCTTTCTAAATGTCATCAGTGAATAATAATGAAAATAAAATATCTTTCGGTAAAAGAAGAAGAAGAAAAACAAAATGTCGGCCATGGCAGGACATATTAACTATAAAATACGAAGTGAGTGAATATTTAATCCGCTTTTAATATAAAGACTAGCTGTAAGCCCGTTGACCTCAACGGAGGGATTTTTGTTGCATTTTTAAGTAGTCAAAAAAGTTACTGGCGTGAAAAATAAATTACTAACCTATTTATTGAATAATCCAGAAATTCTGATAGTAAAAGAAATATCTCGGGGCGTATATCGACAGCCCTGCCCTGCAGTATTTAAATTGTAAATTATTTATTTTTGGAATAATGTTCTAGTTTGCTAACAACTATTTTTCGTAATAGCAGAAATTTCGTAAGTTATTGAATTTTTGGAATAATGTTTAAGTTTGCTAACAATCATTTCTCCTAGAAGCAGAAATTTTGTAAATTATTTAATCTTTGGAATAATGTTTATGTTTGCTAACAACCATTTTTCTTAGAAGCAGAAATTTCGTAAATTATTTTATTTTTGGTATAATTTTTAAGTTTGCTAACAAATATTTTACCTATTAGCAGAAATAGACCTCGTAAATTATTTAATTTTTGGAATAATGTTTAAGTTTGCTAACAACCATTTTTCATAGTAGCAAAAATAGTCCTTGTAAATTACTTAATTTTTGGAATAATGTTTAAGTTTGCTAACAATTATTTTTCCTATTAGCAGAAATAGACCTCGTAAATTATTGAATTTTTGGAATAATGTTTAAGTTTGCTTACAACCATTTTTCATAGTAGCAAAAATAGTCCTTGTAAATTACTTAATTTTTGGAATAATGTTTAAGTTTGCTAACAACCATTTTTCTTAGAAGCAGAAATTTCGTAAATTATTTTATTTTTGGTATAATTTTTAAGTTTGCTAACAATTATTTTTCATAGTAGCAAAAATAGTCCTTGTAAATTACTTAATTTTTGGAATAATGTTTAAGTTTGCTAACAATTATTTTTCCTATTAGCAGAAATAGACCTCGTAAATTATTTAATTTTTGGAATAATTTTTAAGTTTGCTAACAACCATTTTTCATAGTAGCAAAAATAGACCTCGTAAATTATTTAATTTTTGGAATAATGTTTAAGTTTGCTAACAACCATTTTTCATAGTAGCAAAAATAGTCTTTGTAAATTACTTAATTTTTGGAACAATGTTTAAGTTTGCTAACAACCATTATTCTTAGAAGCAGAAATTTCGTAAATTATTTTATTTTTGGTATAATTTTTAAGTTTGCTAACAATTATTTTTCCTATTAGCAGAAATAGACCTCGTAAATTATTGAATTTTTGGAATAATGTTTAAGTTTGCTAACAACCATTTTTCATAGTAGCAAAAATAGTCCTTGTAAATTGCTTAATTTTTGGAACAATGTTTAAGTTTGCTAACAACCATTTTTCTTAGAAGCAGAAATTTTGTAAATTATTTTATTTTTGGTATAATGTTTAAGTTTGCTAACAACCATTTTTCATAGTAGCAAAAATAGTCCTTGTAAATTACTTAATTTTTGGAATAATGTTTAAGTTTGCTAACAATTATTTTTCCTATTAGCAGAAATAGACCTCGTAAATTATTGAATTTTTGGAATAATGTTTAAGTTTGCTAACAACCATTTTTCATAGTAGCAAAAATAGTCCTTGTAAATTACTTAATTTTTGGAACAATGTTTAAGTTTGCTAACAACCATTTTTCTTAGAAGTAGAAATTTCGTAAATTATTTTATTTTTGGTATAATGTTTAAGTTTGCTAACAACCATTTTTCATAGTAGCAAAAATAGTCCTTGTAAATTACTTAATTTTTGGAAGAATGTTTAAGTTTGCTAACAACCATTTTTCTTAGAAGCAGAAATTTCGTAAATTATTTTATTTTTGGTATAATGTTTAAGTTTGCTAACAACCATTTTTCATAGTAGCAAAAATAGTCCTTGTAAATTACTTAATTTTTGGAATAATGTTTAAGTTTGCTAACAATTATTTTTCCTATTAGCAGAAATAGACCTCGTAAATTATTGAATTTTTGGAATAATGTTTAAGTTTGCTAACAACCATTTTTCATAGTAGCAAAAATAGTCCTTGTAAATTACTTAATTTTTGGAATAATGTTTAAGTTTGCTAACAATTATTTTTCCTATTAGCAGAAATAGACCTCGTAAATTATTGAATTTTTGGAATAATGTTTAAGTTTGCTAACAACCATTTTTCATAGTAGCAAAAATAGTCCTTGTAAATTACTTAATTTTTGGAACAATGTTTAAGTTTGCTAACAACCATTTTTCTTAGAAGCAGAAATTTCGTAAATTATTTTATTTTTGGTATAATTTTTAAGTTTGCTAACAATTATTTTTCATAGTAGCAAAAATAGTCCTTGTAAATTACTTAATTTTTGGTATAATGTTTAAGTTTGCTAACAATTATTTTTCCTATTAGCAGAAATAGACCTCGTAAATTATTTAATTTTTGGAATAATGTTTAAGTTTGCTAACAACCATTTTTCATAGTAGCAAAAATAGTCAACGAATAATTCAACTGTTTATGTATGCATGTGAAGTATGCGTATTTTGGAATTTTTAGAATAATTTAAATGTGTGCTTAATATATAATATTTAAATTAGATCGATTCTGACAGTTGTGTGTTTGCCCGAGCGGTAACGATCTCAACTCATAATCTACAGGCGATGGTGATCGACGGTCGTGGCGTTTTTTTGTATGATAATTCAATTTTTCAGCGACTTGATTTGTTTCGTCAAATAATAAACAGTGTATTGGGAAAATATGTCTTTAGTATGAATAAAAATATTGCGTCAGCGGAGCTGGTGAGGTGGGAGGGGGAAGGGGCAGGGGGAGGGGAAATCGCGGACAATCATGCAATCATTCGGACATTATCGAGTATTAATATATAGATATACTTATCTTTGAAAAAGAGATATTACGATACCATTTTGTTGATAATAATATGTCAATAAATGTTTTTATTGAAAGCGGTTTCCACTATTAACTTGGAGGCTTTTACTTAAAGTATTATGTAACAATAAATAATTTGTGTCAATCGTTAAAATTCAGTTTCAAATTCATTGCACTCCATTTTTGAGTTAATAAATGATTGGTGGGTTAGGACATTTGGATAAAAGTTTGTATTCGATTGTAAAACCAATAAATGTGAATGTCTCTTTAATGATTCAAATTCTTAACCACGATGAAGACCTTAAAATGAAATGAATTAGACATATTTTATTAGAATACTATAAAAGTAAATGCTTAACTCCTCTTGAATGTTTTAAAAATCATATTAAGCTAGATTCTATTAATTAAACGAAAGTTTTTAAATAAGCTATTTAATAATTTGTCTTTATTATACGTGTTGCTGTAGACCTCTACACTCAAACTTTATGAATGTATTGATTAATATTTTTAAAAGAAAAAACGTTTTCGTTATATGATATTATAAAATATTTATTTAGTTAATTGCTAAGGTTTGATTTCAACATTGAACGCTTACAGTGCTTTGAATCTTCTTGAAATAAGAAACTACTTCTTACAAATTTGTTAGAATCTTTATAAAGTTTTTGAAATATAATACAATTCAATTTCCATAACAGTTTGCTTTGTTATACAACTATAATAAAATAACAAAACACTCATAATTTAAAATACAAAATTGTCACTTAAAACTTGTTTTCGTAAAATAAGTTGTATCGAGTTAAAATATGCAAATATTTTAAATTTATATACCTTATTTCCGAACGAAAAGAACATTTTATAACTATTTGAATCAAGTTTTCTTAATGCGAAACTTTGATTTTAAAACAATTTAAAAATTGTCACATAACATTTAAACGATTTAATTACTTTAAACAAATTCAAATAGAATAAAATATAAATGATTCTACTGTAAAAAGGCAAAAGGACGTCACCCTTGCAGATTTTTTTTTACAAGGTGCACAAAAAAAAGTTAAATTTTATTATGTATACAACCTTGAAATGTATGAAGATTAATAAACTAGTGTTTAATTGCCTAAATCTAATATTCTTTTAAAAATTGTTTTTAAAAACCGTTTTTAAGCCTTTTTCCTTGGTCAAAATTTCCACAGTCCCTTCTGTTTGATTATATTTAGATACTAATTCGGCATTTACAGTTGTTATCCTTTTGATAAAACGTTGTATACATTGTAATAAAAATAATAAAAGATTTTTAGTACTTTTTCCACTTCAAATTTATTTGATCAGGACCAGTTTCGCTCCTCGCGAGCATTATCAACTGATAAGAAAAATAAATTAAACAGTGCTATTTATACAAGTTAATAAAAAGGTGTAAGCAACTACTAACAATTTAACTTGTATAAATAGCACTGTTTAATTTATTTTTCTTATCAGTTGATAATCACTTTTAGGGTGTTCACTGTCAATACTTGGTGGAAAGGCATTATATTAATAAAAACACAATAATTAATTATGTTTGTAATTACTTTCAATTCCCATTCTAAATTTATTAATCTGAGATGACTTTTTAATTATATGTTAGATGTGTTAAACATTTTAATTTTGTGCTATTTTAGAATCACTTTTAATGTAATTGGTAATTTCTTTTCAATGCCAATTGTTGTTTATAACTGTTCATTTTTGTATAAATAGCACTGTTAAATTATATTTCTTATCAGTTGACGATGCTCGTAATGAGCGAAACCGGTCCTGACATATTAAATAAAGTGGAATGAAGTACAAAGGATTATTGTGTTTTTATTAATATCAGTTGATAATGCTCGCGAGGAGCGAAACTGGTCCTGATCAAATAAATTTTAAGTGGAAAAAGTACTAAAAATCTTTTATTATTTTTATTATAATGCCATTCCACCAAGTATTGACAGTGAACACCTTAAAAGTGTATTCATTGTGATTATCCAAAAAGGCTGATTTGAAGTATTTTTTTATATGTATATTTTAATCATAAAATCATAGTTTTTTTACGAATGGCTCTAGCTATTACTTTTAAAATTGTTGTTTGTTGACATTGGAAAACTACAACACCCAATTTTATGAAAAGATTACTTGCGTAATAATTCTTTGATCCCATTTGGCTATTGAAATTGACATCGTATATATATATGATATAAACTCACCCATAACTAGGCATCCGTTTCTGGAATTCTCCTTCGTCGCTTCTGTGGAAGCTCGACTCCCTTTGTCATCTGAAATTCCATCTCGGAGCGATAATTTCAAATCGCTGTCACTAGATGCCGCCTTTGTCTCACCGCCATTTTCCAGCGATGACGTCATCATAGTTTGCGTCGTCTCTATTTGGTCGCTTTTCAATAATTCAAAGTCATAACGCTCATTATCAACACCATTGTCAGTTGTCGAATTACCATTATCAATACCTAGGGAAACAAATGAATTCTGTTTTGCCTTTTCGGCTTTTGGTGCGCTTTTGGATTTTGACAGTTGTTTGTATTGCGAATATTTCTTGGTGGCCATTTTGTTTTGTTTGTGTTTCGGGTCCGACGTGAAGTTGGTAGCTTGCGGGCTAGAAGATGGCGTCCCTTCGTTTGATGTGGTCACCAAGGGTTTAATGTTTACAGAATTAAATGGCGTAGTGTTTGCATGCCACGATTTCTCCGTTGACGAAGTCTTGCGGGAAGGGCTCTTCTTTGATTTTCCGTTGTAAGTCGTCGGGGGCGGATTGTTCTCGAGGGATAGTGACGAGTTTCCTGTCAAGTATAAAATTAACTCTCAGTATGTTTCTTTGAAACTATCGGTAATAATTCACAACATTTACTGTATTGAACTTTAATTTTGCATTTCAAAAAAATCTATCAAATTTATTGAAGATGTTTAATCGATCAGAGATGAAGTTTAAAACATAATCCATATATATATATATATATATATATATATATATAATATATATATGTACATAAGATCAAACCCATGCACCATATTTGAATTCAATTTTTAAACCACTCTAAAATAATGCATGATTTCTTGTACTAGACCAGGGATGGCGAACGTATTTCGCAAGTGGGTCAAATTTGATTTAAAAAATGAAAAAAATCATGTCGCGGGCCACATAAATTTAATTATTAAGACTTTAAATAAAAACAATCATTTCTAAAAGTTCAAGCGGGTTAGATAATTTCTCACGCGGGTCCCTTGTTCACCATCCCTGTACTAGACGGTAGGGTCAAAAATATAGATTCATATTAATTTCGCATTAGCGAGTCTAATAGAGTGAAGAGTTTAAAACTAATATACACTGACAATTGCTTACGTTTGAACCAGCACTAATAATATTTACCTATACAAACAAATGCTTTATTGACAAACTGGTATAATAAATCCATCAAAGAATCGATATCAAAGAATGTTTTAAGCTAAAATTTGTGAGTTTTGTTATTTACTAACTTCTGTCAGAAACTTGACGGTTTGTTTGTGACTTTACAAAACAAACGTTTAACTTAATAAAAACACAATATTCTTTTGTACTTTATTTCACTCTATTTAAAAGGTCAGGACCGGTTTTGCTCATTGTGAGCATTGTCAACTTATGAACTACAAAGGAATATTGTGTTGTTATTAATATCATGCCATTCCACCAAGTATTGACAGTGAACAACCTTAAAGTGTTTGTTAAAGTATTGACAAACGTTTAACGTTTAACCCAGTTTTGCTCGAATTTTACCCGAATTTGCCCGTAATTGATGCAAATAAAAAAACACTGCTCACTTCAACAGGTTCAAATCTGAAAAAATACTACACGAAACGATCCCCACACTTGCTAGTTGTAGAATGATTGAGACTGATACAATCTCAACTTTTATTACGTCATGCATAAATGGAGTGGAAGTAAAAACACTAAATGTTCCAATATTGGAACACTGGGTAAAAATGGGTTAAGGTGATATAATTAACCTATTTTGATTGATATCTTTCCGACTAATTTAGTAATGCCCTGGCAGCGTTTCCAATAAAAAATAAGAGGTAAACTTCATCACACATTCAGAGCCAAATGTCCGAATATTAGCAGGAGAAATTTGGCGTAGCCATTAGTAAACCGTGTGGTATAATTAAAAGTTGTTCCTGACTGACCGCACAGAGAGTAGGGCTGCGAGCTGGGGCACGGGCCGGGTGCCGCAGGGGGGCACTCTTGCCACCAGCAGAACATCTCCCCGTCCAGACACAGGCAGAATTCACATGGGTCAGCTCTCCAGATCTGTACAAATAAAAATAAATATACAATTTATCAAATTTACGAAATATATATGTACATATAATACAGTAAAACCCCCATTTACACACAAGTCGGGACCGTGTAATTGGGGGAATGAATCAAAATTACGTATTTGGTTTTTTCCGCGAAAAATGCAAAACTAAGATTTCCTTTAGTTTTGAAAAAAATATGGACGAAATATTTAGTTACTAAGTGACAGAAAGTAGCACATAGACAGTCGCCCGGCTATGCGTGTTTAGCCTGACACGTCTTGAATACACAGACGCTAGCCAACATTTGACTGTATGCACCGCCCAGACGACCGTCTCGTAGCAACAACAATGGAATGCGACCGTTCAATTGGGGGATTTGCGACGAATATTTCAATCCAGCGCGTACTTCGGGGTAGTGTAATTGGGGATTCCACTATATATGATATAGACTTTTAATTAATATTAAATAATAATTTACAACTACATAGTTATTCCACTGGTTGTAGAAAATCGTGTGACACATGCTTAACCTCTTCTTCATAACTCTATCGAAAGATTATCCATCATGATTCATAATGCAGACAATGATTCTTGTAGTGATAATTCAAAAATTAAGAGTATCCAAATATTACAAATACAAATTATTTTAACCACTTGAATACCAAGCGGACACAGGTGTTCGGAACATATACAAGCGAACACGGATGTCCAAGACATTTAAAAAATCAAATACTTGGTATTCTAATTGAATATAAGCAATATTTTTATGAATATGTGTAGTGCCATCTATACTGAGTCAATATAGGTTTTTAAAATATCGAATTCTAGTGTATATTAGGCAAAATTATTTTTCACAAAAACACGCAGTATCTCTGGGACATATTAACGATTTATTTGGACGGTATTCAAACGGTTAATTCTACAAATATTATTTTATATACCAACCCGTAATAAGCAGAAAAGCGTAACCGACAGTTTATAAATTTGACAGGAAAAGGATTTTTTTTAAATATGTTCGAAAACAGAATTCCTTAAATGGGGTTAGTAGATAGTAATATATAGTCAATGCATATCTTAACATTATAATAAAATTATCTGACTACGTTCAGTTCTCTAGATCAGCGTTGCTCAACCGGGGTTCACGTGGAACAAACGATAACAAGTCAAAACACTAAAACGAACAGACAGAATTTTGCGAATTCTCGAGATTACGTTCTAAAATTGTTGTCACTGACGCCTTAAGCATTGTGAATTGTGTTGCTTAAGTTATTTTGCCGATTATGGGTCGATGATATGGTTGGCAGCTATTTTAGCCTTCATCAGAATTATTATGTAACAGAGTGATAAAATACTTCTAGTAGATAATATATATCTGCTAATAGTATATAATAATCATATATTTTTTCACCCCATTACAATGGAGTTCTACCAAGTTAAATCCAAATAAATCAATAAAATCATTAGTACCATTTTAAGGTGTTCGCTGTCAAATGTGTTATGTTATGGTGAAAAACATAATATTACAAAATATAACACTTTTTTCACATTACTTATCCATTTTATAAGATTAGGACCAGATTCATAACTTTGAAGACAGGAAATTTACCATACTCAAAATGTTTATTGCCTATTACAAATAAATTATACCGATATGCAATAGCATCAAAGAATAATAAAGTTACAGTGGTCACTAACAATATGCTTTTCATATAAAATATAAAATAACTGTGACACGTGTTTCATCTCTTTCAGAGGCATCCTCAGACTTTCTTACTTTCACTTTAACAAACATTTGTGTGTCACACAACACGTGTCACAGTTTTAGCACAATACGTGGAATAATTTAATATATTTTATATTAAAATGAACTTCCACATAGTTACCGCCAAATCCAGGGATGGGCTGGAGGGGGCTCGGGAGGGCTCGCGCGAGCCCCTTGTTAAATTTCAGCGCGACCGGTGAGCCCCTTATTAAGATAAGAAAATCATTCGTCTTAGGTCAAATCATCACATAACTGCAATTTCTGTAGATGGTTAAATTTGAAAATTAGTTGTCCCTTCATTTTTTCTTTAGAAAAAAGAGTTTAAGCGACTAAATAACAAGCAGTTCTCGTATAAAAATAACTTTTGTTGAGATACCTTCATCAGGAGGCCATACGCTCGACATTGGGAGCTGACATGGATAAAAAAATGAATAAAATTTACCGAGCCCCTTGTTAAGATATTGGCAGCCCACCGCTGCCCGAATCCATCGAAAGTAATATATTTTCCAATGGGCGAAATCGGTTCTGATAATATTAAATAAATGTGGGATTCATAAAAAATATTGTTTTTTTAATAGATCATTAATACCATTATATATGACGAAATACAATGCCATGTGAATTGATATCACCTTCTGATTAATGTCACTTATGAAATATTATGTTTGACGTTTAGAAATCGAGTGCAATTTCAATTGCTTGAGTTGAATTTAGTTTACATTAATACTAAAGTGTACTCTTGTAATTAGATACGTGTTTGAAACGTATTCTTGATGTGTTAGATGGTAATTATATTAATCAATATATAATGACATTGATGAATAGTATTCACTCGGTACGACTTCCGTCTATGCTACAACAATCGTCTGAATTAGGCATCGGATGATACTGTCAATATTGGCATTGTAAATACAAATAAAAGACTTTCGGCCTTGGCGTTATCCTAACTAACCTAACCTAACCTTACCTCTGTGGTGAGCCAGATATTGTCTATTGTTGAAACTTAACGCTTACTCTGGATTGGACATTTTATCACGCATGAAAGAGTGGAAACCTTCAAATCGCCTCATATTTTCTACTCCTGCAAAGCGTTGTAAAACCACGATTTTGGTAGAATAACGAGGTGTTACAAGACTAACGAGTTCTAGAGGTAAAGGATTAGCATTAGAAGGAAGACGAACAAGTAGAGTGGGGTGAATGAATTGACGACCAAGGTTCATTAAAAAAATATCAACGCTGGAATCTGTCAATCATAATAGGATTTGCATACAAGTAATACCGACCGCAGAAAAATCTCTTTCAGATTCAACGTTGGTAGGATTATCAGTTATCAAATAGTTTTTTAAACAACAAAGGTCGAATATTACTTGGCCGACGGTCGAAATCGGAACTAAAGTAATCGATGTACGACTTATAAACAGTCAAACGTAATTTCTTACGTCATACGCTGTAACTGTCATGAGAGTTTTTTTTAAATGTAAAACTGTAAAGGTTATACGATAGGTAAAAAATATTTCAAAATGCAAAGTAAGTTCTAAAAGTTGTTCAGTTCTTTCTAGATAATTATTGACAGTAAAGGTATATTGAAAGAGCCGAACTTCATTTTGTAATTTATAACCTCAAAATAAGAATCAATTATTAGTATATTGGGTACATTAGATATTCTCTCTGATTATACTTCTTAAAGAGGCGAAACACAAGTCATAGTTTGTAACATAAAAATTGACGTAATAAAGTTTGTCTAAAGGCATTATATTAATAAAAACACAATATTCCTTTGTACTTCATTCCATTTTATTTAATAGGTCAAGACCGGTTTCGCTCATTGCGAGCATTGTCAACTGATAAGAAAAATATATAAACAGTAAATTGTGTTTTTAATTGCCATAATTTACCGCTTATAATTTATTAGCCTTTGATGATTTTTTAATTGCTATAGGTGTTACACGTTTTAATTTGTGTAATTGTAGAGTCGCTTATAGAGTAATTTGTAAATTCTTTTCATTGCTTATATAATAGTTGCTTACACCTTTTATTTCAATTTAATTTTGTATAAATAGCGCTGTTTATATATTTTTTTACTGAGATTCGAACCCGTGACCTCCGTAGCGGTAGCCAACAACGTTGACCACTCGACCACACAGGCAGCATTTGTAGACTGTGTTTATACGCTCGTGGCACACAACCGGTTAATGAAAGAGATGGATGAAAAATTCGAAGGGTGCTAAGCGTAAATAAATTATACGCATTGGGTAGAATTGTTAAATTTACTATCATTAATCGAAATAAATATTTAAATTTAAAACTCTACATTCCTAAAGTAAATGATGTAGTAATGTAGTAATGATTTTTTAATTGTATGTTATAGGTGTTAAGCATTTTAATTTTGTGTAATTATAATTTAATTTGTAAATCCTTTTCATTGTTAGTAGTTGCTTACACCTTTTATTTCAATTTTGTATAAATAGCGCTGTTTATATATTTTTCTTGTCAGTTGACAATGCTCGCAACGAGAGAAATCGGTCCTGACCTATTAAATTAAGTGGAATGAAGTACAAAGTTTATTTAGTTAATTACCACCGTATCTATCGACCATACAATTGTATTAATGAATGTTTCACTTAAGATATTGAGCATATGGCCACTGCAACGCGGATAATTTACCGATATTTAATTATAAATGTTTATACTTTTTTTTTTATTCGATAAACTTGTTTTTTTTTCTGCATCACACCGGAGACGATATCTCTTCAATGATACAGTTAAGATACATGTTTTAGATAAAATTTGATAGGCAACAATAATACTAATTAAAAATATAAAGATATTAATAAAGTATAAATAAATACATTGAATTGGTATAACTACACGTAAAAAAATAATTAAATAATAATAAGCAAGAATGATAGTTAATGACACTAATGAAAGAACTTTTAATTTTGAAACAGATATGATTAAGGATTGAATGGTGAGGGGCAGGGAAGGTAAACTTTTTCTCCAAAAGAAGTAGCAAATTTCTTGAAGTGACAGAAATTTCCTGGAGACGAAACTAGATCTGGATGCCCGATAGGACCATCACGGTTATTCATACATAACGAAAACAATATACTTCTATCTACGGACATAATCGTACAATTCCAGAGAATATGCTCTGAATCTTGATTACTGTCACCACAAGGACAGTGTGGGTTAGGTTTGATTTTAAATTTATGTAGCTTGGCATTAAACGCACCGTGTCCAGTGATAAATTGTGAGGTCCAGTGATCCGGAGAGAGTCAGGTTGCATTCTGACGAAAAACAATATCTGGGAAAAATAAATAGATAATTCTACCACGAAGGGACTTTTACCATAGACTTTGCCAATTAGTTAAAACGGTTAGTGAGCAGAGTTTTTTCACTTTAACTTTTAAAAAATCTTGTGAATCCAACGGGTGAAGAGTTGTGAGACCAATTTGCGCTGGTTTCCCGTGCAAAAGGTGATGAATTACAGCTCGTCTTTGGAACTCTGGATCCAATGGAGTAAGTCCCAGCATTACAGGAAGACATTGTGTTGAGCAAGTTCGGTAAGCTTTGGAAATAGCAAGAAGGGGAAACCGTTGTCCCCGTGTTGTTTATAAAATGTTTATACTAAACACAAGTCCAAAAGTGTTTTTATTTCAATTCTACTTAAACTAATAAATGTACTCAATATGTTTCTTTGTTGAATATTTTGCGCTGTAATCTACCGAGGGAAGTAAAAATAAATGTAAACGAAAACTTTAATCTAGACTTCTTTTTTGTTTACGGTTAAATTATATGAAAATAAAATAAAACAAAAGTGTGACCAGAGCTTAGGAAAATTATCTTAGAAGCAGCGAGAAACTTTTTAAAGTAAAATATAACGTTCCTTTAGATTGCCGTGTAAGCACTGTAAACTGCATTTGCGGCGCTGGAGGGCAGTGATAAAAAATTAAATAAAAACGTTTTGCATACCAAGTAAACTTTATTTAATGTATTTTAAATTAATGTTAATGTTGTCAGGAAAAGATGTGAGTTCACAACTTGTTAGGAAAGCTTTAAATAAAATTAATATTGAGTTAGGAAAACAGGGTTTTATGCTTATGTAATGTATAAGATGCTCAAAAACTAATCTTGTTTTTTGATTGCGCATGAATATGGATTTCGAATAATTGATGAAAACAAATATTCGAATATCAAAACTTTTTTTTACCATTTCCGCTCCTAATGTGGAGCATATGGACTCCTAACGGAGTTTATCTCAACAGAATTATTTCTACAAGAAGTGCTTGTTACTCAGTTGCTCAGCCTCTCTTTTTTTCCAAAGATAGTAGGAATAGAAGGATAGGGCTAGGACAGGACTAGTGGTTAGCTAATCACTCTCAATACGCTCCGTTCATATGATAGAGTGGGTGAGAGGAGGTAAATTAAGACATCACATAATCCGTGCCTTCGAACAAAAATGCATAAAGAAATAAATTTATAAAACTTTACAGTAATCAAATATTGAAAAATGAGCAAACGTTCAAAAAGTGATTTGTCACAATTTTTTAAAAATGCAGTTTTATATCAGTTCTGATAGTCCATAATAAAATCTATGAATGGAAATCACAATTAGTGTTCAGAAAAGATTAAATCATAAAGTTGACACATTCAAGCAAACCTTGATTTCCCCAACACTCAAATTATCATTTCCCAAGCTCTCTCTGTATTTATGTGACAAATCACTTTTTGAATGTTTGCTTCTCAAATGCTGTTCGTACTGGGACTCGAATCCGTGAGATCCGTTATGGAAGCCAACAACGTTGACCGCTGCACTATAAGATCTAACATACGAAAATTCGAATGAGTAACTTCTTGCGACATGTACAATCGTATTATAATTTGTCAATTGTGTGACACAAAAAAGATTTCCACCTCTGAAATAACTATTTTAGTTTCAAAATGAAAACTTTACGCCTTAGAGGAAAGTTGGAAAATTGCTTCTAGATTACTTGGTTACTTTTTGTGGGATTATTTTATAAGCAAAGTAAAAGAAGGGAAAAAAAGTTTATTTTGTTTCGTTAAACTCCTTTGCGTTTAAGTAAATTTTCTTGTCAATGCTACCACACTGGGGATTAAACTGAAGAACCAAAAGTAAGATAAATATAATAGTGTAGAGAGCTGTTCATTTTTTAAATAAAAAATCTACTGTGTGGTATACAGTGGAACCTCTCATAACGAGTAATTCGCATAACTAGCAAAACAAACTGAAAAAAATGCTCCCTTAACGAGCGAAATTTCGCATAACGAGTGACGCAGAAAGAGAAAGTACCATCTTCACGTCACTCACCTGTGTCTACTATAATACCATGGTACTGGGTGGATGACAACGATATTGATGAGCTTGTAGAAGAGCACAGTCAAAAGCTGACCACCGTAGAGCTTATGGAGTTACATTGTTTTTCACAGCAAGAAGTTATGGAGGAGATTTTGTTAGTTGGGAATTAGGAAGTAGCATATCAACAATCTTCTGGTGCAATAAGAAAAATGCTAAAAGCATGGGAAACTGTTGTATCGTAAATTGAGAAGCATCACTCTAATAAGTAGGTGGCTATGCGTTTTACAAATGTATTCAATGACAATGCTGTGTCACATTTTTACCAAATTTTGAAGCGTCGGAAAAAAACGAATGTCTTTAGACAGCTTTCTAGTAAAAAAAATATTTATTTCTCATAAATTCGTACTAATAAACTAGTCGATTTTTTTCAAATCGAAATCGCATTCCAGGTTGTTACGCTTAAAATTTATAAGTATGTAATTTTATTTTAATAAACGTGAAAAATATAAAAATTGATTTTATTTTCGGCATGGAACGCATTATTGTATTTTACATTGTTTTATATGGGAAAAATTGTACCGAATAAAAAATACCAAATTTTACAGGAGGCGTAAAAAACCTATTTTTATGATTTTGGGCAGTAAACAAATTACGTAATATACACAAACTTGAAGTGCACGAAGACTTGTAAACTGTTAAATTGTTAAAATGACATAATCCAATAATAACTCAATAAATTGTTTTAGAATAACCTCTTTTTAAGTATATTTTGCAATTTTGACAGGTCCAACTTTTTTCAAACTTAAAAGCTAAATTTAGTTACTAATTCGGCATTTTCAGCTTACATTCTTTTGATACAACGTGTATCAAGTTGTATAAATTGTGATTATCGAAAAAGGCTGTTTTAAAAAAAATGTGGGTTACGTCCCTTTTCTTTTCCGCAGTCGATATACAATAATATTTGTAGAACTAAAATGCTTTGATATTTTTTCACCAAATTATAATGGAGTTCTACCAAGTGAATGCCTTATCAATCAATGAAGTTAACAGTATTGTTAATCACTTTTAGGGTGTTCACTGTCAATACTTGGTGGAAGCATATAAAAAAACACAATATTTCTTTGTACTTCATTCCAAATTATTTAATAGGTCAGAACCGGTTTCGCTCAATTGCGAGCATTGTCAACTGAGTTCAGTTCCGGTCAAACATGTCCTGACCTATTAAATAAAGTGGAATGAAGTACAAAGGAATATTGTGTTTTTATTAAAAAGTATTGTTTAGTTTGAGCAGTAGTCATTGACCAAAAACGTTAAGACTTCAAAATCATTCGTGATGGTATGCTTCAAACACAGATGTCACACAAAGTTAGTTAATGGCCAGTGTACTGGGATACGCTAACATGTAATTCAAAATGAGGACCTCTGTGGTCTTCATTGTTTATTGATCAACCTTCAATCGTCTGGAATGGATATCCAAATCCATCATCAATGCAACAGTTTCCGGTGTGACGGTGATTACTAACAACATCTGAATTAGGGGATTACAATGACGGTATAACCGAATTCGGATTATCGGTGTTCAGGGTATTTTATACATGCTGAAATATGTACCGGTTTTTTTAAAAAGAAAGTCAACCACAACCAAAATTATGTATTTATATGAACATTAATATAAAATTTAAAATAACTTAGATTATTTCACGTATTGTGCTACTAACTGTGACACGTGTTTCGCCTCTTTCAGAGACATCCTCAGAAAATCTTACTTTCACAAAGCTTGTTTAACTACGAATGATTTTAATTTTAATATTCTAATATGATATATAATATTATTGGGAACGAATTTTGTACTGGCGAGCAGCCTCTCCTATTAAAGATATTATTTAAAAATTCAATTAAAATCATTCGTACTTATACTTACGTTGACGAAATCAAAGCGACTCGGTGCGGCACGAAAATATCAAATGGTCTGCGCTGCTATAGAGTGTCCTACAAGACAAAAAGCACGCCACGATCAGTTTATTTGATGTTTTGATTCGTTTTAAGCCAAGTTCCTATAGCGTAACGCTACGTCTTACCTGTACAAAGTCACTGACAATGCGATTGGAACGCGGCTTAACCACTTGAATACCAAGCAGACATATGTGTCCGGAACATATGAAAGCGAACACGGATGTCTAAGACATTTAAAAAATCAAATACTTGGTATTTTAATTGAATATAAGCAATATTTTGATGAATATGTGTAGTGATATCTATACTGAGTCAATATAGGTTTTTAAAATATCGAATTCGAGTGTATATCAGGCAAAATTATTTTTCTCAAAAATACGCAGTATCTCTGGGACATAGTAATGATTTATTTTCGCGGTATTCAAACGGTTAAAACGAATCAAAATATTTAAAAAAAAATGATATTTTCGTGCCACACGGAGTTGCTTTGCATTTGGTTTGATTTCGTCCACGTAAGACATACAGTAATGCTTGCAATAAGCAAAAGTGGTCTTGATCTTTGAGATCAAATGTAGAGCTTTTATCAAATAACGAATAATAAAAGTGAATAGTGACACTCAATTATAATTTCATAATCTAGACCAGCCATACTCAACCTTTTTTTCCTCCGGGCCGCATTCCGATATTTGCTTCTCTACGTGGGCCGCATCATATTTATGGTATACTCCTTTGTTTTTTAGCTCACCGAGGAGTTTAAATTCCTCGATTTGGTATACTTTTAATATAAAATTTAAATTTACTTTGATTATTCCACGTATTGTGTAACTAACGGTGACACGTGTTTCGCCTCTTTCAGAGGCATCTTCAGACTTACTATCGCAAATTTTGCTTAAGTAATTACTCTGCCTCTTAAGTAATTAATTGCCTCTGAAAGAGGCGAAACACGTGTCACCGTTAGTTACACAATACGTGGAATAATCAAAGTTAATTTAAATTTTATATTAAAATGAACTTCCACAAAGTTACCGCCGAAACCATCGAAAGTATGGTATACTTTTCCCCACATATCTCCGAAACTCCTTTTTTTTTTAGCTCACCGAGGAATTTGAATCCACAATTTGGTAAGAGCTTACTGAACCGCAGGTTGAGTATGGCTGATCTAGACGTTGTTCGAATTTAAAACAAAAATATTAAGACTAAACTAATCCTTTTAAAGTATTAAAAAATATAGAATTCCTTAATGCTGTACTCTTCTATAATTCACATTGGAACATTTTGGAAGGGAAGGGAATAGACTGGGGCAGGAGGGACTGCCAGGAAAATTATTGTCGTTTGTTGAAACTTTGTGAGTTTTCGAAATAACTTGCTGTCACTTCGCCTCTCGCTTTGCCGGTTTTATTTTTACTCGTTTAGACTAATGAACGGGCATATATAAAGATTACAACGGTTGGAGCAAAAGCCGGCTTAAAATTAGCGAATGGCATCTGAAAATAGTCATTACAGTAGAAATAACGGATGGTTTCTTCTGGTCTGGATTTGTTTTTGAATGTCACATTGCATTTTTAGTATTTTTTTTAGTTGTTTAATATATTTATTGACTTGGTAGAACTCCATTATAATAGGGTAGAAATATCAACGTATTTAGTTTTTAGGAAAAATTTGTTTCGCTTAACGAGTAAGATTCTGGAACGAATTTAACTCGTTATGAGAAGTTCCACTGTATCTTGCTCGCCACGCTGAAATGTCATACTTCTCAACAAGGACGCTTTTTTTTTGCTTGACATTTTTTAAAATCAAACCCTATCTCATAAAGATTTTTTTCTTAATTTCTCCCATTGTCATTTGTAATAATGTTCTTCTAAGCAAGCCAAAAGTTTTCTTACCGTAATTCTTTTCTACCACAATAGAAATTTTGAATTTTTCCCGTATCGGGTACCGACCGATATCCCGTACCGACATAGTTCTGACGATGGTGACAGCCGAAATAGCTATCAAATAATAAATATAAAAAAACTGTAGAACTAAATACGTTGCTATTTTTACATTATTATGTTTAACACTTCTTAGTCGGGCGATTCAAAAATAGACTCAAACTTGTAGCGGGCGTTTTTTAGTGATTAGCGCACAAATATATTACATTCTTAAAATCAACACAACTCAAAAAATCATACGTGACATTTAAACATTAAAAATAAAATTAGGACATTTCGATAACATCATAATTTCACTATGTTTCTAAGCTGAATATAAAATTTGTTATCAATTTAGTAGATAGCACTCCGCATGTTATAAATATTCAAAACATTCTATATAACAAAATAGCATATTTATCAATATTTTATAATTATATAAATAATTATAATATATAATCGCCATTCCTACAACTTTACTACCACTGGAAGTGTAAAATCTAATGCCGTAAAAATCACAGCGTAAATATTCGAGACACATGTGTCACCCTTTCTAACAAAGAATTAGGACTAATGTTAATTAGTTGCAGCATTTTATTTAACGCCGACAAACAAACCCGTGATATTATGTGTCCCGCAAACAAGCGACGATATAAAAAAAAAAGTCTTATGCCGTGATCCGCATTCTACCTACAATACGCCAAAAACGACTTTTGTCTTTTCCTGCCTATTAAGTGTTAATATATTGTTAATTTCACAATTACCGTTGAGAGATTCAATAGTTGTATTTTATCCGAATAAGATTAATTGAAAAAAAATCGAACATCTTTCTATGGAAAGATCCTATGTGAGGGTTACATAATGCTGGAAATGCAATGACACTTTACTTTCGTTCACTTACTTTTCGTGTAACGTATTCAGTGGCATAGCAAACGAGAAGTGTTTCTAAAATATATTTTGTTACTAAATCGATAGTTTTCGACAAAATCTTTTTAACCACATTGGTAGCGGATCTAATTTCGAGCATATGGTTTCCTAATGGAGGTATCTCAACAGAATCTTTTATACAAAAACTGTTTGTTACTCAGTCGCCCTATCTCACTTTTTTACAAAGTGAGTAGTAAGGAAAGAAGGATGAGGCTGTGGAACAGGACTACTGGTTAACTAATCGCTATTGCTACACCCAGTAAATAAATGATCAGAAGGATGGGAGAGAGGAAATAATGTGAATTGACATCACAAACATCCAGTCTTCGATCACATTTTTGAATTGGATAATTCTCAAATTCACTGTGATCTTACAGGGAATTGAACCCATACCTGCGTGATCGGTAGAGCAAGCTCTAACCAACTGGGGGCACAGCAGGCGACATGAGTGTTTCTAAAATATATTTTTTACTAAATCGATAGTTTACGACAAAAATACGTTTGCTTTATCATTGCACTTTTTCTCATAGTATAAAAATCTAAAATAGAGTTTCAATTTGTTAAAAAATTCCCAAATTTTAATTGTGTTTATAATTGCCATCATTCACCACTTATAATTTATTAGTTTTTTATGATTTTTTAATTGTATGTTACAGATGTTGAGCATTTTAATTTTGTGTAATTGTAGAGTCACTTATAGTGTAATTTATAAAAGCTTTTCATTGTTAATAGTTGCTTACACCTTTTATTTCAATTTAAATTTGTAGCACTGTTTATTTATTTTTATTATCAGTTGAAAATGCTCGCAATGAGCAAAACCGGTCCTGACCTTTTAAATAAAGTGGAATGTAGTACAACGGAATATTGTGTTTTTATTAGTATAAAAAAGATTTAATATTTCCGAAATTGCGCTGAAATTATCAATTCTACACTATTTATTTTTATTTTTACGCCAAGGCTTCATTTAAAAGCATTTTGAAAGATTTAAATCCAGCCAAAAGATAATAGCGAGCAACAAAAAAAAAACCGCTTTAATTCTAAACAAATTATACCATAATATCGTGCGAGATAAAATCGGTGAACTTTTTTACAATTCAAAACAAAAGAAGAAAGGAAAAAAAAGTTCGGCAACGTTGCCCTATAAAAAAAAACGTCTTATCGGAAATAATTAAATTGAATATAAGAAATAACTTTTATGGGAATTCCCCTACTCGTTTTTGTTTGGAAAAGTTTCGCGGCTTGGTTGATTGGGCAGCAGGCTGTTTGTCGCAGGTGACTCCTGCCTACATACAATATAAACTTTCCTTTTTTTAATATTCTGTAACTTCTTGTTAACTTTGTTTACAAAAAACACAATGTTACGTGTTTTTTTGTAGTTGTTGACATATACACGGTGAGGCTGTGTGTACACATTAAAGCACGTCTATTTTTTAGTATAAAATATTGCTTGAACGTAACACAGTAAAAACCAGTGTTTGCATATTTTTACTTTTTTCTTGGTATGCCTTCAGATTAAGGATCCGTATATACGAATATATTCGACCCTTTTTTAGCTATTAAGTAACTTATTATGTAACAATTTTTCAGAATTTTCTAATCATCGAATAGAAAATGAGTATAGTTTTAATCAGAATAGTATCGTAGAAATGCTCCATCGAGTAAATAAAAAAGTTTAAAAATTAATAGCTTAGAATTTTTAGAAATAAATAAAAGTACTAACAATAAAAAAATATTATTAAATAAAACAGGTTGTTCACCACTGCTTAATTTATTTTCCAATGGTTTAACCCTTCTTTATTGATGCAACTCATTAGTTAATCATTTTTTAACGTAAATGTCATTTGTATTACCATTATTGTTTGTTTGTTTTTCTATCATCCCCTCCTTGTCTCCCGTTTTTATTTTTATAATATATCAGAATAGTAAAATTAAAATCATTCTTACTTGAATAAGCATCTGTGAAAGTAATATTGTCTGAGAATGCCTCTGAAAGAGGCGAAACGCGTGTCACAGTTTAAAGCACAATACGTGGAATAATAATAAGTTATTTTATATTATTCGAATTGTATTCTTAATATTTTTTAATAAAATATTTTTGAACTACGATTTGACTAAAACGACAATTTATCCACATTTCAAGAATATACTCCAGGTTGTATTCTTTTTTGCTTTACTCATCTCGGGCACTTTCGATATTTTATCACATTGTTTGACTTTGACGAAATAGTTCTCAGAGAATATTATTAGAGTTTTATTATTGTAAAATGCAAAATAAATCATTATCATAAATCTTTAATATTTTAGATAAATTATTGTAAAATATTCATTTTATTAACTATTTAATGTGCTATTTTTTACATATTGAAAATGTAATGATATTTTTTATTTTAAAACGATTTTTAATATTATTTTCATAATCATAACTTTTGTAGCACAGAACAGTATATTGCAAAGAATTTTTTGAAAGTACGTTATATGGAACGGACATGGATAAATAAACAAACTGAAATCGGCTTTTACCGACTCAACAATTAAAATGTAAAAACAGCCACATTTATCTACAGAACGCAAATAAACTTAAAAAAAACAAAACTTAATCAAAAATCCTTTTTTGCATAAATGTATTTACACTTCACGCACTGGAATAGTGTTAAATAAGCACTATCCAAAAAGAAAAAATGTTTTCATTATTGGATTGTATACAAACAACATTGATAAATGTCTGAAAGCGTTGGCGAGAATAAATAAAGCATCCCCAGTACTAATGACACGGTACAATGCCGTAACTGAAATGAACGAAAACCTTACGACTCTTTAACGGCTTGGCAAAGAAGGAAAAATATTATACTTTTGGTCAATTTAGTATTTTTAAAAAAATTTGAACAAATTCTACATATTATGTTGTATTTATTATGATCAAGACCAGTTTCGCTCATCACGAGCATTTTCAACTGACGATTCATGTGATAAGTGGTACTGGTTTTGATCACATTGAATATGCTGGCACTGAACTCTTTAAAACACCGTATTTACCGTTAAGAGGCTATATGCTCCACTTTCAAGCGGACATTTAAAAAAATGCCAAAAAAAGATAAAGGATTGACAAACAATTGATAATAGAAAAAACATTAGAACATTATCTATCATTTTTTCTATTAAATTTGAATCATTCAAATTATTTACATACAGAAAAGTTTTGTCACTAACGACCCGTGCTTTGCCTTTTGGCATCTTCAGGCGTTCAAGTGCAAGGGTTAACTTTTACTTGACCCAGCAAACAAAATAAATATAATTCTTGGAATTACTCACCATTCAAATCTGTAGTCATTCCCATGGGTTAATCCAAAAGGCGCAGTAATGACCTTAAACTTGGTGATACACTCATGTCTTATATGAACACGATACATTTATTTACTAAATATCTGTTAAAGTTTATCCGTGCACTTGAACGTCTGAAGATGCCGAAAGACGAAACCCGAGTCGTTAGTGACAAAACATAATTTTAACGATTCAAATTTAATATTGATTTTCCACCTAGCACCTTTAGTTAAAATTGTAAATTCTTTCTATATTTCTATAACCCATTGTTTACTTTTAGGGTGTTCACTGTCGAAACTTGGTAGAAAAGCATTATATTAATAGAAGCACTATATTCCTTGAAGCATTGTCAACTGATTGTCAACAATGTCAGTTGACAATGCTCGCAATGAGCGAAAACGGTTCTGACCTTTTAAATAAAGTAGAATAAAGTACAAACAGAGGAATATTGTGTTTTTGTTAATACCCATTGCTTGCAACGAACAGTAAAGCCATAAGAAAATACGTTATAAAAAAATTATATTTTTGTCAAATATATTATAGAATATTTCATTATAAGACGAGGTGATTTAGCTTTCTAAAAAGAACGAGTAAACACATCCATGTTCTGCAATCCACGAGGTGTAGTTGATTTATCACCTTGGTTGGCTACGGTAAAAAAGAAAAATGACGTGAGAATGTTGTAGTTAAATGGAGGCTTACGATACAGTACCCTATTGCAGAGAGTTGCTTAAAACTCTGGCTGAAAAATAAAGCACAACAAGGGGTAATATATGAACACGCCAAACGCCGCGAAAAACCGGAAGTTTCCCTTCTTTTATTTCATAAATTAAACACGATAAATTGTTTTCCATTCCTCTTTTGTGTTAGAGTAGGCCGTTCATTGTTTTTCACGTTTGCCGTAAAATAAAATTAAACGCTGGAAAATCGCTTTTTGGCGCTTTTCTCTTGGGTTAATTATTTGATTTATGGGTTTTTTTAAGGACGCCGAAAAATCGACGGTTTTCTCGATTTGTACACATTTGTAATTTGTCGTATTTCTTTGCACATCAGAGCTGAAGTGGACTACACGTCGAAGCCTCGAGATTTTCTTCGCAATAACCCTATGGTTCAACAAAACCCTTTTTAGTAAACGCCATACTATAACTAAATTTCTGCATTTTAGATTACTTGATAAGTGATGCAGGAACGTTAGTACAAATATGCCGCCTGTGCGGTCGAGTGAATAAGAAAACCATAAGTTTGTAGAATTTTCACTAGCAATATTTCTCTCTTGATTTTTCCAGCTTTTTTCTTTCCGTTGCTTTTATTTTATCCCAGTAACAAAAGCATGTTGAATCTTAGACCTTAAAATTTCATACGGCATGCATAAATAGTTTTTCCAGCGGCCCAACCATAAATGTTGTTTCTGACTTGAGTTTTACGGCCAGTTTTATTACTGCAGTATTTTCCAGTGCCACATGAAGCACATTTTACAATCAGCCATTAAATTTCAGAAAAGAAACTACACAGCAACAACCTTGTGAAAGAAGGAGCGATATCCGACGGTAGACAAAAGTGCGACCACCTTCGTATCCCATTGCGTACTGTATAAGGCAATCCTCTCATACTAATAATACATACAAGGAAATCCCGATCTATCGTCTTTCGATATAATGTCGTCTTCCCTATGATATCGTTCGTTTGGTAAGGCTATATCATCGCTAATATAAATCCAATATAAATATACTCATAGCCCCACGATTTTTTAATGTTTAATTTAACTTAACTTGAAAATAAATATAATATTGGTTTGGAACTCTTTCTTTCTTTTCGAAGCTTATATGAAAGTTATTTTATTGTAGAAAAGTAAATAAAAAAGTTTTTAAGTTTTTTACGAATAATTCATTGTCGAATAAGAATTAACAATGTTTTACAACTTATTATTATTGAACTTAATACATTGCTATTTTTACCCTAAAGTAAATTAAACTACTGTAATCCATTGAGAATTACTTTAATATAAAATAACATAGATTATTCCACGTATTGTGCTACAAAATGTGACACGTGTTCGCCTCTTTTAGAGGCATCCTCAGACAGACTTACTTTGACAAATGCTTTGACTAACGAATGATTTCAATTTTACTATTCTGATATATTATAATAAAAATCAAATAAAAATGGGAGGGAGCACGGGTGCATTGCGATACCAATTAGTCGTATTTTTTTCTTTGTATAAACATTTTCAAAATAGCGGTATTGATAAATGCTTCCAGGACTGTGGAGCTGTCAAGAAAAAAGACGCTACTCCGACCATAGACACTCCGACCGTATAAGACGACTTTTATTATTTTTTAAGACTCGACTAATCGACACTGACTCCTCAGCCGGAAATTCTTTCGGTATTTCGATCGCGGCAGAGCGTTCTGGTCAAATTCGAACTCTGTCGCATTCATGAAACCATTGGGAAACGCTGCGTTAAAATAATATCATGTAGTCCAGTGCTTCCCAACCTTTTTCATGCCACGGACCACTAAATCTAAAAACAATAATCTGCGGACCCCCGATTTTTTTTTATTTCACATGTTCATATTTTATAATTTAAGGTTTCGACTGAAGGTGCTTGGTGAAATTTCAATATTAAATTTGAATCGTTCATATTATGTAAATTCTCACAGATTTTGTCACTAACGACCCGGGTTTTCCATGAGCGTATCCTTTTCGCCAGCAATGGCTTTAAACTCAATGATACGTTTATTTATTATATAAACACGAAACATTCATTTACTAAGCATCAGTTCAAGTTCATCCGTGCACTTGAACGCCTGAAGATGCCGAAAGGCGAAACCCGGGTCGTTAGTGACAAAATCTGTGAGAATGTACATAATTTGAACGATTCAAATTCATATTTTATCACAAAGAATGTTGAAAGAATGAAAAATTTCGCGGACCCCCAGGTTGGGTAGCACTGATGTAGTCAACTAAGCTCGCGAAAGCGGAGTCCATAAATATATATTACACAATAATAATCAAATTTAATCCGAGCTTAATGAAATAAATGAACACAGTAAACCGCTGTCAAAATTTTACTGCGTGTGTTGAATTAAGCACTCCGCAATTTACGACTACTTACTTATATACGAGTGAGTTTACGATAATGTAAGTTGTGTTCAGTACGGGATATGTTGATTCGGTGAAAATTCGATAATCCATACGCTAAGACAACTGACAACAACCTTTCACTAGATTGATTAAATTGAAATTTTCTTGGTTGAAATCCGTAAAGATAACGTCAAAATAACTCATATTTTATTTATTTCAATCAATCCATGTCCACTCCCAATGTGGAGCATATTGCCTCCTAATGGAGGTATATCAACAGATTTTTTCTGCGAGAACTTTTTGTTACTCAGTCACTCTTTTATTCAAAGAGAGAAGTAGGGATGGAAAGATAAGGTTAGGACAGGACTAGTAATAAGCTAATTGCTCTCGCTAAACCCAATTATTAAAGAATCTGAAAGTGCTCGAGGGAATTACAAACACTCGTGCTTTCGAATTGAAATCGATAATCATGAATAAACTTCATGAATAGACATATTTGTTAAAATATTCAATAAGTACTAAAATAATACAGTTTCGGGTCACGAGAATCAGTAGTAGAGATTGAAAGATAGGGCTAGGTCAGGACTAACAGGTCGTTCACGCTACGCCTCGTTATTTTATGATTGGAAGGATGGATGGAATGACAAATGCTGTTCGCAATGGGACTTGAACCCGTGTGATCCGTCATAGAAGCCAACAACGTTGACAGTAGGTATTCTGAAGTCCCGGGACTCGAGGTGTGATAAAGTCAAAGTCCCAGGACTTCCCGGGACTCGAGACTATTATTTCTTCTTCAATAAAATTATAATTTTATTACAATTAAATATTTGCATGTATGTATGTATTTATGTATTACATACACTCGGCGCCCTTTGAAAGTACACACTAGTAAAAATCGCGTTTTTTAATACAATGTTTAATAATTATTATTTTTCTTATGTAATAGATGTGTGCAATGCTTACGGTTAATTTTTACTCAAAACGGATGATAACAGTACATGTAATGAAAAAATATCAATGAAGCCGCTGTCAGGAGTAAACTTATGACCGTAACTTCACAATACAGCTTTAAGACCGTTTTTGTTCTATTGAGAGGCATTGGTACCTTTGTGAAATAGTGAAAAAACATTTATAAACACATTATAAATGACAGTCACAATTCCCGGGACATTTTCCAAAAAAGTTCCGGGACTTAAGACAGCAAAAAATCCGACAAGTCCCGGGATATCTTGACACAGAATCTTTAGTTGACAGCAACGTATTACCGATGCCTATTTTTTTTGACTTTTTAATCAAACTTAAGGTTCAATTTGATATTTCTTGTTGTTGGATTTTTGGGCTCTTGGGATATTGGTTTATTATAACTTCTACTTAAATTGTAGGGCGGTTTGGTTGCGATAACTCCCGAATCCACATCTCTGACTAGATTACGAGCTACAAATTGATCGGCAAACATTCTGTTGTACATTTAGATTGTGATATACACGCATGTTTACATATTCTTGGCATCTCGTTTAAACACGGAGACAGTAGTTTTTGAATATATTAATCAGAAAAAAATATTTTTATTACAGAAACGACTTTGTCAGAAACATGGAGATATAAGAACAAACTAAACAGCCCTTAATCGGGTCCAAAGTAAAAAAAAAACAAC
This sequence comes from Himalopsyche anomala, assembly GCA_031772345.1. NCBI lineage: Eukaryota > Metazoa > Arthropoda > Insecta > Trichoptera > Rhyacophilidae > Himalopsyche > Himalopsyche anomala. Next base: position 931,139 of record CM062840.1, read on the forward strand.
GATGGACTTGGCTTGAACATGTGGTGCAGATGACTCATAAGAGCCTAAATTCTGTCTTTTACTAACCGGATGAATCCCGCTGTCGTAGGTGGCCACTGATAACCATCCATATGATGTGTTTGACAAAGCTACGGAATGCTGGAATAACATGGAAGGAAGCATGAAGACTTGCGGGAGACAGAGAATCTTGGATGAACCATGTGGTGGCCATATGTTCCGATAAGGGAGCGGGTATGATTTTTAGACGCCTGTGTGGTCGAGTGGTCAACGATGTTGGTTTTGGCTACGGAGGGCCCGGGTTCAAATCCCGGTGCGGACAGTTTTATAAATTGATTTTCCAGTCGATTTATGAATTTTTGTTCAAAGGCATGGATGTATGTGATGTCTTGAATTCCCCCCTCTCACTCATCCTATCCTATGAACGGGGCGTATCGAGAGCGATAAGCTTACCACTAATCCTGTCCTAGCCCTATCCTCCTATCCCTTATTCTCGTAGAAACACTTCTGTTGAGATAAACTCCATTAGGAGTCCATATGCTTAACATTGGGAGCGGACATGGTTTAATTTTTTTTTTTTTTTTTTAATAATAGGATGGGGTTTATTAAACAACAAAGTGTCTCCGTATATTTCAAGGATTGCAGTGACTATAATCCAATATACTATTGTTAATTTTTATTATTACAATACACAATGTCGAAACTATAACATATATAATACAAATTATAGTTTGCAAAAGGATCGTGTTTCCAGAAGGTTCGTGCGCTAGATCTTAAGTCATAGTAAATTATTAAACGTTTGTTAAGGACTGGAAAAGTTGAATAATTCTCTTAAAGCTTAAATTCACATTACGAATAATTGTTAATAACAACTGAACACTTTTACTGAAAATCAGCATTTTGTTAAACAGAGCAATTTTTCGGAAACAGTATTCGTAAGGAGGTTTTGTCATTTATTTTTCTTATTCAAGGTATTAGACTGACAGACACTTTAAACATTCAATACTTAGCAAAATCACTTTTTAAAGAGGGATATAAAAAATCCTTTTTAACGTAATCTGTAATTAAAAATTCACAGAAACTTTACTGCTTTTACTCATAAGTTACATGTCAACAAAGTTTCAGAACTCGTAACTGTAACAATTCAAAATTGATAGAATTAATCAATTAAATAATCTCATTAATGACCAGACAAACATCCTTGTATCACTATTACTTAAAGTTTAATTAATAGTGATATTTATGTAAGTAGAGCTTCATGTAACGGTTAAAGTCTTAGGCAATTACATGAATCTCGCGTAATTACCACTAATCATTAAAATTTCAACGTATTTGCTTTAGCGACTAATTAATAATACCCTGTTAATTCTGTTCCTTTTCCTCGAACAACTCAAAGCGTAATTATAACATTTAAATACGTTAGAGTTAGTAAAATGATATTGTATCTACATCTTCTTTGCTATTATATATCAACTGTGGAAAGTAAAAAGGACGTAGCTCACAGTTTTTTCTAAACAGTTTTTTTTCGATAATCACAATGTATCAAACTTGATACACGTTCTATCAAAAAGATGCAAGCTGCAAATGCCGAATTAGTTTCTAAGCTTAGCTTTTAAGTTTGAAAAAAGATGAGCATGTAAAAATTTAAACCAAGAAAAAAGACTGAAAAAAAGGTTTTTCCTAGAAAATGTCTTTAATTAATTTTAGAGTATGTCAATGAACACCAGTTTAAATGTCTCTGTGCACTTCAAGGTTGTGTATAATTCGTAATTTTCATATGGCCCAAAATCATTAAAACACGTTTTTTGCGCCTCTTTGATGTCGATATATCTAAATCACTTTTAAGGTGTTAATTGTGAAGTCTTGGTGGAAAGACTGCATATTAAAAAGTAATAAACATTTCTGTAGTTATTATTAGAACTGGTTTTGCTGATCACGATTATTATCAACTGATGAAAATGTACATATATGTATGTATATACAGACAGGGCCGGCGGTATAAATTTGGCCAAAATGATATTTTTTAAATATAATTTGGCGCTTAGGTATTTGGCCGAGCTACCAGATCTCTATAGATTTACCGCTACAGGCTGTCGTCTGCTCTGCTTGCACGTAGCGCCGGTTCTGAATACAGGGTTATAAAATCAAAATTAATTAGGACTAATAACAAAGTGTAAATTACATGTTTTTTTTTAATATTTCTTTTGTTCATTATTGTTGTTACACCTGGGTAAATTTTTCACAAACAGCCCAGTATAGATTATTTTTTTATCGGTTTATAATACTTGCGATGAGTGACACAGATCTTGATCGTTGACAAATAATGTGGGATTATTTTAAATATGTATAGCTAAGCTAAATAATAAAAAAAGCAAGCATTTGCAAAAGTAGTTGTCTGAGAATGACTCTGAAAGAAGCGAAACACGTGTCACATTTTGTAACACAATGCGTGGAATAATCTAAGTTATTTTATTTTATTTTTAAATGAACTTCTACAAAGTTACCGCCGAATCCATCAAGTATTAGGCTAGATAATGTTTAATCAAGCATAGTTCTGACGATAGTGTGATACCGAAATAGGTACCAAGTAGTTTAAATCACTTTTGTAGAGCTTAATTATCTGTTTAAAAATGGATTTCTACCAAGCAATTACAATATGCACACGAAATGTAATTTTTCATTTGTCAAGCACCATTTGTATGTTTTATATTTTCTTTCTTTATTTTAATTTCTCACATTTGATAGTACTTGCATAATAATCTTTTTTTATATGTTTTTTCATCGAAATATATGAAAGTTAATTTTGTACGTGGCACTTTTTTTAATTCAAAGTAATTTGAAATTCAACACACGTTGCATATAACTCAATAACTCTTTCCTTTCTTGCAAAATCTTAATTCATATTCTGCAGAAGTAATAACTGGAATGTAAAAAGTGACTTAAAGAATAAAAGCTAAGTGTTCAGAGCATAAAAAGCTCAACAAAGCTTGCACAGCACTAAATATTTTAGTATAATTCCTTTTTTTTTTACTTTGCACACCTGGTGCAAAATATTTTTTCAAGTATCTTTAATATCATTAGTCATCTCTGAGATAACTTAAAAATACACCCAAGTTCTTTTTTCAATCTTTGTTTATGTCTAATAATTGTTCATGAATTTTTGGCAGATTTTAATATCGACTGAGGAAAGGGAAAAGGACGTAACCCACACATATCAAATTTGATGGCACAAAAAACGTATTTTGATGATTTTGGACCATATGCGAGTTATGAAATATACACAACCTTGAAGTTTATTATCAGATTTATCAGAGTAATGTCGAGTGGTCAACATCGTTGGCTTCAGTTACGTCGGTCACGGGTTTGGATCCCAGTCCGGGCAGTTTTATAAACTGACTTTTCAATCGATTTATGAATTTCTGTTTGAAGACATGGATGTATGTGATGTCTTGAATTCCCCCCTTCCACTTATTATTTGCTATAAACGAGACGTAGCGAAAGTGATTAAGTAACCACTAGTCCTGTCCTAGCCTTATCCTTCTATTCCTACTCTCTTTGGAAAAAAAGAAGTTGACCTGCTGTCCTCAAGCAGTTCTCGTAGAAACAATTCTGTTAAGATAAACTCCATTGGGAGTTCATATGCTTCACATTGGGAGCGGACATGGTAAAAAAATGTAAAGACTACAAGCATTTATAATTTTGAATGTTACAAAGTTGTTACATTAAAAACTCCATCGAGTAAATAAATAAGGTTTAAAATGAATAGCATAGAATTTTTAGAAATAAATAAAATTATTAACAATAAAGAAATATTATTAAATAATACAGGTTGTTCGCCACTGCTAAATTTATTTTCCAATGGTTTAACCCTTCCTACTTGTTGCAACTCATTAGTTTATCATTTTTTAACGTAAATGTCATTTGTATTACCATTATTAATTGTTTGTTTTTCTATCATCCCTTCCTTGCCTTCCGTTTTTATTTTATTTTTATGTTTATAATATATTAGAATAGTAAAATTAATATCATTCATACTTAAGCAAGCATTTGTGAAAGACAAATTGTCTTAGGATTCCTTGTAACACAATACGTTGAATAATCTAAGTTATTTTATATTAAAATAATCTTTATTCACAGCTATTTTATCCGTATCAAACAATATTCTCATATTCCGTTTATTTTTCTTGTAGATACAGCTAATCTGTGACAGGCCAACAGGTGCAGAATATTTTTCAAGTACATCGCAGTTGGAAAAATCTCCTCGAATAAATCGCTCGTAAAAACTGACACCTCGGCTAAAATTAGTATTTATTTTGAGGGGATTTTTCATTGCGATAAAATATTGCTTTTGTTTTGTTTTTTAAGAATAACAGATGTTTATTCGAGTCTCATTTCCTTCCCTCTCTCCACACGTGTCCTTACTTGAGATTTTCTTTTGTTTTTTAGCGCTGTTCAAATCAAAATTAATTATTCTTGTCTCCTTTTTAACGTACATTCACAATTTTTTTTCGGTATTGTCGCCTCCGTTATTTGATTATTTTTATTTAATTAAACAAATACAATGATACAACGAAATTGCGCCGTGCGGATTATCACCCCACTTTTAATGTTATACGTTTAAAATCCAGAACTACTTTTTTATTTCCCGCTTTTGATGTTGGAATTTGTTAAAATATGTTGCTTTTTATAAAATATGTGATTCTTTTTTGGTGTAGAAAATACTATGTGTAAAGACGCGTATTTTTAGCATTTTGCTATTCGACAAAATTCGACAGAGATGCTTATAAATATTAAATTCATAAAATATGGGAACAAAAAGTAAATATAATATTTTTATTCAGGATAAAAGTTCTTTTCCCATGTCCGCTCCCAATGTAGAGCGTATGGCCTCCTAATGGAAGTATCTCCACAGAAGTTTTTCTACGAGAACTGTTTGTTACTCAGTCGCTCAACCTTTCTTTTTCAACGAGAGTAATAGAGATATAAGGATTAGGCTTGTGGGAGGGAATTTTTAGACATCACAAACACTCGTGCCTTCGAACAGAAATCGATAAATAATCGAAATAATGCATTTCGGCATTTGAAATAATGAATTCCATAATTTGGTCCTCCATCCGAAAAGTTTGCCCACCCTGCGCTTATAGCAAAGCGTAAATAGTACTTTTGTTTCTTTGTTACGAAAATTATTAATTTTTTAAATGAAATGTATGTTGTATTGCTGTAATTTTCTTAAATTATTTATATAAACGTTTCATTTCTATTTAAGTACGAAACTGGGATCTGTAAAGACATTCTTTCTTGCAATTGTGGGCCCCAAAAAAGGTGAAATGGATGACATCAATAATTTGTTGGCTAAGGACAGGTTTGGTTCAGGCAAAGCAATAAGCAATTCGAATTGCTGTCATTACTATACCAATAAAGCTGGCAATTAAGCAATATCACCCTCCCATCTACGCTGTTGGTAGATATTAATAAAATACACATTGTGCTCTATGGAACAAGGTCTCTTCAACTTGGCCTGCATCTACGTCACTGTGGTAAATGGTACGATGAAAATATTACTAATATATTTTGTTTTTCTATTTATAAATTATCTTTAAGATTTTGACTGAAGGTGCTTGGTGGAATTGCACGGATGCACTTAAACTGACGTTTAGTAAATAAATGTATCGTGTATAATTAAATATATAACATAATGTATTACTAAGTTTAAAGCCATTGCTGGCGAAATGTATAAGTTAGTAAAAACGCAATATTCCTTTGTACTTCATTCTACTTTATTTAATATGTCAGGACCAGTTTCGCTCATCGCGAGCAATGTCAACTGATAAGAAATATAATTTAACAATGCTATTTATACAAAAATGAAAAGTTATAAACAGGAATGGCAGTACCGGAAATATATATCGTTACCGGTATTTTATCTAAATACCAGTTTTGTTAATATCAATAAACAAATCCACAATACCAGGTAAAAAAAAATGAAACGATATTCGGCCCCGAGTTGATAGTGACAAAACGTGTGTCAATGTACATAATTTGGACGATTTAAATTAATAAATGAATTGTTTTAAACGTATTTCGGCTATTTATTACACATTTCCAAAACCAAAAAAATAGTAGATTTCTGATGTAAAATGCATATTTCTTTACAGAACAACTTATTTTGAAAAGCATGGCATTAGAATAGCAATAACATGACTACTTGTATCGCCTTAATCTTACTTTTCCAAGATTACTCTTAAAAAAAACTGAAGCTGATTGACTGAATTACAACCGCGTTTGTCATGATGCTTCCACCTGAGCACCAAACGTTCCATATCGGTAGAAAGCATGACTTAAAAAAAAAATGAACCATAAAAAATAAACATTTTATTACACCCGTAGAAAGTAAATAAATCCAAATATAAAAGTAACGTATTTTCGTATTTTTTACCTGTATTTTGAGATATATTTAATCCTGCCGTTCGGAAACTTTTTAATGTAAAAATGTAATTTTTTTCAAAGCATAACGCTAATAGGAAAACATAACTTACCCTTAAGTCAAGTTTATATTTGAAAAATAAAAAAAAATTATAACTTCATTACAAACTTTTTTCGAAGAACCTCATTGAATAAAATATTACGTAGACCGATAAAAGTAGGGCATTTCTTAAGATGTTTTTTTGTGGATTTAATACGATGTCTTTTTACGACTTTTCTCCCCCAGTGTGGAGCATATGACCTCCTAATGGCGTTATCTTAACCGGTTCTCTGCCGCGGACGTGTAACACGCCATACAATTTCGCGCTCGTAGGGCCGGCCATACAAAATGTGCGCGTTTACACGCAGTGCTTGAGACGCGGTTTAAAGGTCACAAGAAACGTATTTAATAATTTTAAAATATCAAGCATATAGTGAGATCTCTTGGAATCATAGTGTGATATTTAAACATAAAAATATTGTTTTTGTTAAAATACATCGATTTAAAAAAAAAGCTCTTCTCATGTGCTCAAATTTGTTGCTTGCAGGGCTATGCTAACGTGGCGGTAATTTCCGTTTTTGAAACTTTTTTCGATAAATGATGGCGGAAATGACCCATCGTGTATTTATATGGTAAGTGTTTGTGATGTACTATTATTATGTATATTATATTTTTGGAATAAAATCAAGGCCCTCTATGCACGGCCATATTAATACCGTACGGCACAGATCAGGTCAAAAGAAGTTTCTTCTGCGAGAACTGTATTTTAGTAAGTTGCTCAGCCTCTCTTTTTGGAAGAGAGTAATAGAGATAAAATTTAAAAAAAACAGAACTAGTAGTTAACTAATCGGTCTCGCTAAAAAAAATATTTTGTGTTTATAATATCACAAACACCCATGCCTTCGAACATAAGTCAATGAATCGATTGAAAACATGCTGTTAGAATCCATGAGATCTGGTACGGAAACCAACGACATTAGATGCTGTGTCACGGAGAAGTGATGTCTTTTAGAACTGTAATATAATAAACAGTAAAATTATAAAAAAAAAAAACACTTCTAGTAAAAAAAAATCTGTTGAGATACCTTCATTAACTTGATGGCTGCCACAGCCACAGATATCTCGTCAAATTGTTCATGCTCAACACGCCAGAGACTAATTAATAATTGCAAATTATAACCGGCGTGCTAGGTAAAGGCGTACTTTTTTCTACGGCAGCCAAAAGGTTAACTAGCCTAATGCTCTACACTGCGAGTGGACATGGATTTGAAAAAATGATATATTTAATTTATTCAATCTGTAGAATTCCACGAATGGGATTGTCAAATTATAAGTAGTTGTGGTAAATCTAATAAGTTTTAAAAAATAGCGTCACAGCCAATAATCTGCTGAATGTTATAAACTACATGAAATTAAATTGACAATAATTCCTTGAATCACTCGAGAAGTCAACTCCAATACTAAAGACATCACAAATCTAATATTACTATGTTTACGACTGAGAAAAGGGCATCTTTAATTTTAAGCCCTTAAAAACATGACGTTGATATTTTTGTTACACTGTTACCCCATTATATTGAAAATAGATAACAAATATCTATAACCTTCTTGGGGTTCTTATCATCTGCGTCATTTAATCTTTCGACTTGGTTGACTTGGTAGACTTTTTTTAATCATATCGCCGATATAAGCAAGAGTTAGATACGAAACGGATACGCAGCGATGCAAAACCATGCTGTTGTATTATTTATAATTTACACTATTTTATAGCACGATCACATTCAGTTTTACTTAGCGTGTGAGTCTTTCAATTGATGTTTTCTACGTGACCGATGTTTTTAATATATATATATATATATTTTTTCTCCATAATATGACATTTGATAAATGTATTTTCAAGCGAATTTGATATACTCTGCAGTGATTTATTTATTTTAGACTCAATTATTTTTGGCATCTATTTGAAAAACAATAGCGTTTTGAGACTTGAATTTCGCATTTTGGAGCAAATAGAATTCCAAATTTTTAACATATATTTAGCATTTTTTTCCTAATCGTTGTTTATATAGTTGATAAATTAAAATATAACTTACTGTACAATATACAATTAATTGATAAAAAAGATTTGGAATTATATCAAAAAACAAAAACGACAAGAATTTTATTCAAAATTGAAATTATCAGTCACAAATGACAACGCACATCGATAAATGTATACGAAATAAAAAATATGATAACCAATTTTAAAGACTTCTATAAAATACAATAGTAGTAATATTCACTCAAAAGTAACATGAAATTTAAAATAATGTTTATAAATTTATATAAAAACAAAACAATCAACTCAAAAACGCAAACATCATTTTCCATTAAATTTTCTAACGCAGCCATTGTCATAAAAAAGAATATTTTCAAGAGAGAAAAATACAGCACACTTTCCGGGTACTAAATATTTATTTGATAATTAATTATACGGATACATAAAACCGCATTTTAAAAAGGTTGCAAACTGCTTAAAGAAGCGGAAGAGGAAGGTAATGGGAAATACGAACGATGGCATTGGCAGAGAGGTGGCTTTTCCGCGGTGGGGGCTATTCATGTGTACGGGGGGTGGCTTGGTCGAACCCCCTGGGGAAAATTCAAGAAGGACTCCTAAGGCGCACTCAGTGTTTATTGGAATACAACGATATCGTAAAATTGAATCTGTTTTCGCGTATACAAGATATTTTTATGATTATTACGTATTTATTGAGAATGCCTAATAAAATTTTAATATTTGCGTGGACCGGCAACGATTTTTTTTTTCAGGTTACCCGATTTCGATACGAATATATTTTTTCTCCGAAAAGGTTCAATTGTCAGGTAAAATGTAGTCGATACCATTCACTGAAAAAAACCATCATAATTTCTTGTTTTATACTTCTCAAAAACAAAAATATATTTTTTTGGAAATATGTTGCGTTTTTAAAATGAATATTTTAAACATTAAAGAACCAAAAGTTCAACGAATATTCTTATACGATTCTTATTCAAAGTCAATCACCATAAAACTTTAAATAAAAACTGTGTATTTACAGTTATGTCACGTCACTAGATTATGTTAAGTATATGGTATATTTACGTATTATTATTAACATACTGCGGCCCACATAATGTAACAAAAACTGACATGCAGCCCAGACGAAAAAAAGGTTAAGTATCGCTGCTTTTAAATCTAAAGTCAGTCACATAATATAATGAAGTGGGTAGTATCAATCTTTTTTGATAACTTAAATTTATCACATCCATTTTTAAACGTCAGTAAAGTGGGATAGTGAAAGTCGAATCATCAGCCATCACTCGTTAAAACTGTCACAATTACATAACATTGGTAGTATCCTACGAAGAATATTCTCTTTTTTATGTTTCGTTGATTTTATTATAGGATGTACATATTCTACTCAGGTAAGTCATGTCAAAGTATTACTAAATTTGAAATTCTGTTTTTTTATTTTAAAGTAGTACTGGATTTCTCTGTATGTATAGAACGAGCCATGTTTAGACCGCGGTTTTCATTTAATTAGACCTTCCCGCGACATAAAACTGTAAGTAGATTTAAAGTCAGTGAGCGTAATGCTGACTGAATGAAGTCTGAAAACCGATATTACAGCCAAGCGTGGCCAAGTACCATACTAAAAATATTTTTAACGCCTCTCGCCGGATTTTCAGGCCGTCTTTTTTTATTTGCACGGGCTTTAACGGGTTATATATATATATAAAGTATGTATCCTGCCCAAGGAGGTGAGATAGGGTAATTATTTTTTATGATCCTTCTTTATGTTAATGTCTTTCGGGGCTGAATTGTCAGATTTCGTATTGCAAATTACAAAAAAAGAGGTTAGTAAAAGAAGAAAAAATATTAATTTTTATATGTCTATGCACTCTAAAGGAGCGACCGTTTTTTTGAAATAAAAATAATTTTAATATCAGTAATAAAAATGTACAAGCCGTACCACTAGCTGAATGATCGTTGGCTTAGGTTACAGTTTTCAATCATTTTTTGAAATTGTATTCAACGGCATGGATGTCTAAAATTCCCTTAAAATCATCCGATTAAAAAAATAATGGGCACCGGGAGAGTGATAAGCATTTTTAAGTCCTACTCTAGTCCTATACAGTAGAACCCGATCTACCGTTCTAGCATTGTTTGTGTTCCCGCATTGATCGTTTATTTTTATAGTCCCGACCTAATACAGTGGAACCCTCAATTACACTACCCCGAATTACGCGCTGGCTTAAAATATTCGCCGCAAATGCCCCAATTGCATGGTCGCATTCCATTGTCGTTACTAAGAGACGGTCGTCTGTGCCGCGCATACAGTCAAATTTTGGCTAGCGTCTGTGATTTCAACACGTGCCAGGCTATACACGCATAGCTGGGCGTCTGTCTTGTGTGCGGAATATTTACAACTACAAAAACTAAATATTTCGTTCATATTTTTTTTTGCAAAATTAAGGGAATCTTAGTTTTGCGTTTTTCGGGGAGAAAAAACCTAATCCCTATTTTTTATGAGATTCACACCCCCAATTACACTACCCCCAATGACACAGTCCCGATTATAATGTAAATGGGTGTTTTACTGTACCAATAAGAACAACGTTGACTAATCCCACATTAATCGTTCTCCAATTTACCAAGTTCTTCGATCTATCGTTTTTGTTTTTCGCTCATAAATGGTCTTATTTCACATCTCGATTCGCGATTTTTTCTAACTCACCACTAAAATGTCTAAACGGACAAAACCAAAATTGTATTTGAGAAAGTGAAAACGATTCACGACGTTGAATAAAATCCAGAAGAAAAACGAGTCGACATAGCAATATGAGATAATTTAAAAAAAATACGCAAGTTAGTACACATATCATCAATATTGGTTATGTATCATAAGATTAGCAATGAAATGTTACCTGTTGTCCGTGTGTGTACTGGACAGCGGTCACCAAACATGACGCTGCAGACCTTGAAGCGGCTCTGGCCCCCTGGAGGGCCGCTGGTGGGTACTGGGCCTGAGACTGAAGGGCGCCTAACTGTAAGGCGGCCGCTTCGAGGGAAGATCCAGCACCAGATGACATGCTGGGAGCTGAAAAAGAATGTTTTAAAATCAGTTAGAAAATAATGAATATTCGAATGAAATTTTCTGCAGCGTTTTTATGTTATTACTTCATAAGTTTTATAATAATAAATAATATTCGTTTCAAAATCGACAAAAATAAATATTTTATTGAATGTAAAAACACATCTTTTAAAAATTTATCAGTGCTGTATTGTTAATAAAGTAAGCATTCTTAATTTTGTCGCCGAGTGGTTGAGCGAAAATTTATAAATTTCACAGTACGTTTTTTTAATAACTCTCTAAAAATTGAATAATAAAAAAATATTATTAATTCTTGCTAGAGCTTCATTATTACCAGGTAAAAATAAGACATGTTTGACAAACGTTATTTACTGCATTTTAAATTAAGAAAAAAAAGCTAATGCCAATGTGCCAAATATTTTATGAGGATAAACATCACAAACACCTATGTCTTAGATCTCAAATTTAAATTGAAACAATACAAATTTGACGTTGACCTTACCAGGAATCAAACCCAGACCCGCCTGATTGATAGGGAAAGCTCTAATCAACTAGACCACAGCGGTTGACTATTATCGTCAGCATTATAGTTATCTACTAAATTACATAATTACATAGTTTGTTTGTTCGTACACTATGCGGTACCAAACCGCTCATCTGCTTGCACTTAGCAATAAAACTTTGACAATTTTTTTGCTTGCACATAAAATTAACTTATAGTAGGTCTTATATATGTATAAAAATCAATGTTTGTATGTCTGCCATACCGTTCATGCAACTTGCGCGAAGGTTATAGGCGTAGTACAATTAAATTACAGTAGGTGGCGCGTGTGTCGTACCATAGACAATCGGCAGCAAACGTCAAACATCAAACAGACAGAAAAAAAGATATGCACTTCAATAAACACAATTAAAATACAAACGCTGTCTTTCGTTGGGTGGCATTTCAAGGCTTGCCGGGAACCGGCTAGTATAAAATAAAAAAGATAAACTTTTTATGAATATTAAAACATTTTTTTTTATTTTTTCTTGCAGTCTTGGCAAAGAATTATTATTTTTAAAATATTTTAATAATAAATTGTTCGATTGTATGGGGTTGACACACGCGTTTTCGACATCGATTCGTTGAAAAGAATTCTTTCCAACGTAACAAATGTTTAAAAAAGAAAACGTCGATTTTATACATATAAGACACACCTGTAACATTGCAAAAAATAACAATTTATGATTTACTGTTGAAGGCAACACTGAAAAACAACGCAAAGTTTATTCGTATAAAAACCATTCATATTGTACGCACGTGTATAGTAAGTAATCCACATTTTGCACGAAAGCATCGTCGCGTAAAGTAAGCCGCGTGAAATGTACCAAGAATTTATGGGGAAATGGTAGTCATGTCATAGTTTGTTGCAGAGCTGTGGAGTCGGAGTCGGAGTCGCGAAAAATGAGCGGTTCGATTTTTTTTTGAAAAATATATTTAATGATGTGTATTTAAACAAAATAGTCAAAAGTGTTAACATTTCATGCTTGGCTGACTAAAGATGACCTGATGGTATAAATATTTAAATGTTAAAATGAAATTATTGAAAAATTTCCTCGGAGTCGGAGTCGTTTATACGCGACTCCACAGCCCTGGTTTGTTGTGTTACAAAACGTGTCACGTGGTTCGTTTCTTCTAGAAGCATCATCATCACAAGGTTTACGAATAAACTACAAATTGATTCTAATTTTTAAGTTACAAATTATATAATAAAAATAGGTATTTTTGTCCTTTCTTTCTGGAAGCAGGGAGGGGGTAAGATTCAATCATTGATAGTACTAATTACAAATGAATTACTCACATTGGAATGCCGGTTTTTAATGCACAGTACAACATTGCGCATGCGTATGTTGCAGCACGCACAAACATTAAAAAAGTGTTTATGTTGAGCTACATTTGACAGGTTACAATGCCTTGTGTATATTTTTTTAAATCCCTGTCCACTGTCAATGTACAGCATATGGCCTCCTAATAAAGGTATATCAATGAGGGGCGTAGCGAGATCGATTAGCTAACCATTAGTCATGTCCTAACCATATCCTTTATATCTCTACTCTCATTAAAAAAACAAAGGTTGAGTAACAATCAGTTCTTTCAAGTAGAAAAAACTTCAGTTCAATCTCTTCCATTAGGAGACATTAACAAAAAAAAAATGAATGAAAATATGTTAAATATATATTTTTAACCATATCCTATCCCAAATCCTCAACAGAAGTGTTTCTACGAGAACTGCTTGTTACTCAGTTGCTCAACTTCTCTTTTTCCGAATAGAGCAAGAACAGAAGGATAGTGCTGGGACAGTACTAGCGGTTAGCTAACCGCTCTAGATACACCCCGTTCATAGGATAGGATGAGTGAGAGTTAATTCAAGACATCACACACATCAACGCCCTCGAACAGAAATTCATAAATCGTTCGAAGAATCAATTTATAAAACTGTCCGTACTGGAATTCGATCACCGAATTCGATCCGTAGCCGAAGCCAACGACGTTGACCATTCGACCACACTGGCGGCAATACAATCAGGAATAATCTGTGTATGGGGAATTTCTGAACGTAAGAATCCGTTCGTAGTTTGAAACCGTCTATAATAAGTCCGCGTAAAATCTGGGTAATACCGTATGCATACTATTGTATTCCTCTTTAATCTGAATATTTCTCCTGTTCAGAATCTCCGCATTGTAATGTCAAATAATATAACCTTGCATTATATTTATATGCGCATTTTTCCTTGTGTGAAAATGGTCGGGTGAGTTTTTATAAAACATTGCGCCATTTACAATAGGGGATGTGATTTGAATAAAAAAAAGTTTCACCGCGCGATTCAGTGTTGCCAGGATTTCCGCTTTTGAATAATATTACAGGGAAAACGACAGCCAGCAGTTGGCGTATAGTTTTTAATTATTTAAAGGAAAAGATTTTACAGGTTTTAAGCGGCGTATGTAGATCAAAAACTCTTGTAGTAAAAATATTTAATACTCTGTTTGAAAAAACATTTTACATATAACGTTAAGTTACGCAATTATGGAACGAAAATTAAAAACGAATTTAACGAATGAATGGGGCTATGCCCCTCCCAGTGGTGTAGTGGGGCCAGGTCGGCGACCTGGCACCTGAAAATGAGCTAGGCGCCCTGCCACCTTTTTGACTTGTAACTTAAAATTCATGTATATAAATATATGAAAAATCGTTTTTTTATTGATTTAATTATCAAAACTTGTGTTTGTTTTTAACTTCAGATGGATATAAAAAAAACAAAAAAAAGTAGGGAAGATATCAATGACCGACCTAGTACCTGTTTATTTACCACTTCACCACTGACCCCCCCGCCCTAAGAAGAATTTATTTTATATTTTTCTAATTTATTAAAACTTTATTGTGAATACATACTCTATATGAGGGTGTATGGATATTACCCATGGCTTTATCCAACTGACTTTCTCTTAGGCATGCTTAACTTTAATAGTTTGAACGTTCGAAGAGAAATGTATCTGGCCATAAATTACTTTCGACTTATACGAGGCCAAAATGAGAATCCCACCATTCTTGAGAATGTGAATCTAAATGTTCCTGGTTTTTTTTTTTCGAAATCGTGAACAAGAATTGTTTGTTCTCCCAAGGTGTAGAACTAGCCTGCCAACGGGGATGCCACTGGGGAGAGCTTTAACGATGTTCAACAATATTGCTTCGAATGTCGACAAATTCCACGTAGACGTGGGTGAGTTCCGACGAATACTATTTTTTATGTAGTAAAGTAGAGTTCGTCGGAGCTTACTCAGTTGACTTCCTTGACATTTTTTTCTACTGCTTTTAATATATTTTTTTCGTCATTGTAAAAGTTTTAAATTTATAATTTGTCAACCTTGTGCAATGTTAATTACATAAATAAGTATTGAATATTTTTATAAAGAAAAAATATTTTTAAATCATCCTTTTTTATGTATTATTTATGTATCATGTTTATTTTCAAATTGAATTGCGCCCCCTGGGACAATTTGTGGATCTGCCACCGTATGCTGGGCTCATGGTCGTGCGGTCAATAACGTATGCTTCGTTTGTTGTACACACGGGTTCGGCTCCCATTACGTTCAGCATCATTAATTGATTTTTTTATCGAATTACAGATTTCTGTTCGATATAATAGATTGTGATGCTTTTATTCTCTCTCATCCAAAAGATCCTAAAACCAGGAGTAGCGAGAGTGATAAGTCAATCGCAAGTACTGTCTTAGCAATTCCCTTCCACTCCTAATCTTTTCGAAAAAGAAAAAGTTGATTAAACAGCAGGCAGAAGCAGTTTTCGTAGAAGAAAATGTTTTTAGATAAATTTCACTTAAAAAAAACTGCACATTATAAGCAAAAATTAAGGGTTTTGAATACAAGTGCTTAATAGAGTTTCAATAAATAAATTGACTTAATTAAATTAAAGATTTTGGCTGAAAGTGCTTAATGGAATTTCACTATTAGATTTTAATCTTTCAAACTATGTATAATAATACATTCAAACAAGTTTTGTCACTAACGAGCTGGGTTTCGCCTTTCGGCATCTTCGGGCGTTCAAGTGCACGGATGAACTTGAACGCTTGAAGATGCCAAAAGGTGAAACCAGGGTTATTAGTGAGAAAACTTGTGTGAATGTACATCATTTGAACGATTTAAATTTGATTTAATTAATGTTTATCATTGCACTTGAATGCATGAAGATGCCAAAAGTCGAAACCCAGCTCGCTTGCGACAAAGCGTGTGGAAATTTCCACAACTTTAATTATTAAAATATATATATATGCTTCTAGCATTATAAAATGGTCTACGACGCGTAGACCTCGTAGACCTCGTAGACAGTGGAATACAAGCATTGTAAACCACAACTTGAGGAACAAACATTGCTAGAAACGCTGATAAAAGAATGAAATGTAAAGGTGTGCTTCCACTGTATCAAATTGTGAATTCGGGTGAAAAATTGTCGTCACTTTTTTTCTGCCAAATCATATAAAATGCATGCTAGCGAGAGAAGCGAGTGAGCGCCTATAGCCAATCCCCTTGCGTTTGCGTTCCATTAAATTAATATTTAACGCTTTTTCTTCCTTCATTTTAGTATTACTCTACTACGCTGTCGGAAAATTACATACTTTTCTTTCATTCAAATTTATTAACAAGGAAAACCATTTAGATTTTTTAATATTTATAACCATATTTGAATACTAAAGGGTGGGTTGAGAATTGATTAGCTACTTTTATTGTTAATTGACTATTATTAGCGGAAATTGGGGGGGAAATAATAAAAAATATCCCGGGATACGAGACAAAAAAATTTTCATTTCCCGGGAAATTCTCGCGTCTCTAGACCGTAGTAAGTTTTTTATTTTTAAACCATGTCCGCTCCCAATGTGGAGCATATGGACTACTAATGGAGTTTATCTCAACAGAAGTGTTTCTACGAGAACTGCTTGTTACTCAGTTGCTCAACCTCTCTTTCCAAAGAGAGTAGGGATAGAAGGATAGAGCTAGGACAGGACTAGTGGTAAGCTAATCGCTCTCGATACGCCCCGTTCATAGGATAGGATAGGTGGGAGAGGGGAATTCAAGACATCACATACATCCATGCCATCGAACAGAAATTCATAAATCGATTGAAAAATCAATTTATAAAACTGTCCGTACCGGGATTTGAACCCGTGCCCTCCGTAACCAAAGCCAACAACGCTGACCACTCGGCCACACGTTTACGTAGTAGAAAGTTTTTTTTAAACGGTGTTAACCCGTAACATGCCATCCTAAAAAATAACGTTCCCTGCCATGATGGCATATCAGTTTCACTGTTTATTGACAGTATTTAAACCTAAGTTAGCAGCTAAAAAATAATGTTAAAAATGTATATATGCTAGAATATCTAAAATGATAAATACTCATTGACAGTATTAAGAGAAATATTGAATGGCTCAATGGCTTTACTATTTACGATTTCATCTTGGGCAAGGAGGTGAAAACGTCAGACAAAATGGGAAATAGTAATGGGGATTATATTTAAGGATAATATTTAAAATATAATAGATATAAACTTCTAGATAAATAAAAAAATGCGAGGTTTCTCTCTGGTCCCCCTAATATTTTACCGTGTATATATTGTATAGGCATTGATTTGAAAGGTATTGATGGTGTCCTGAATGAATATCACTAATGGTTTGATGTTAACATGAAGTTCAATAAATTGGGAAAATAGTCACATAAATAATGACAAATTCTGTATGTCTTTGAAACTACACGTGAAGTCGTTAACGAGCCATTTGAAAGGTTGTAACGTAGGGAAGTCAACTGATTGTTGAAGGGTGGGTAATATCCATCGACTTATTATTTTAAAAAAATATATATTTTATACATCGACCTGTAATAGGCAAAAAATTGTAACTGGAAATTTATAAATTTTACAAGAGAAGGTTTTTTTTAATTTAAATTAAATTAGAAAAAGGAATTCCTTTAGTACGGATAGTAAATTCTAAACAGTAATATGAAGAGCAAACAATCAAAAAGTAATTTGTCAAAAATTTTGAAAAATTCCGTTTAATATCAATTATGGTAGCCCATAATAAAATCCATGAATAGAAATCACAATAAGTGTTCAAAAAAAATTTTTTTCTTATAAAAAATAAATCATAAGTTGACACATTCAAGCAAACTCTGATTTCTGCAACACTCAAATCATCATTTACCAAGCTCTGTATTTGTGTGACAAGTAGCTTTTTGAATGTTTGCTCTTCATATATAGTCAATGCTTTTTCTGATATTATAAAATCAGCTCTCTAGATCAGCGTTTCTCAACTGGGGTCCACGTAGAACAATCGATAACAAGTCAAAATACTACAATGAAATAAAAAAAAATCAGGCGAATGAAATAACGCTCTTAATTTTTTATCACTCACGCCTTGGGCGATATTAACCGTTTGAATACCGCGCAAATAAATCATTAATATGTAGCAGAGATACTACTGTTTTTGAGAAAAACAATTTTGCCTAATATACACTCAAATTCGATATTTTAAAAACCTATATTGACTCAGTATAGATAGCAATATACATATTAATCAAACTATTGCTTATACTCTATTAGATTACCAAGTATTTGGTTTTTTGAATATCTTGGACGTCCGTGTTCGCTTGCATATGTTCCGGACTCTTGTGTCTGCTTGGTATTAAAGTTATTAAATATTTGGTATTTAAAAAATTATTGGCTTAAAACGTAATTTACCGAATTTTGTCGCTTAAATTCTTTTGCCGATTATAAGTCGACATGTTCCAATCAGCGTTCATGTTGAGTTTTGACACATCGTATTATAATCTGGTTCATTGTAGATGTTATTTTACGCATGGTTATGATGATATCGTCAGATTCCAACCTCGAAAAAACGACAAAAAATCTTTTAAAAACCCAGGATCTTTCGCGCAAACACCTGTTGCTTACGAGAGTCCTGAGGGATAAGCGTCCAGGCGTTTGACCCATAAAATATACTAATAAAAACACTCTTTCGATGTGTATCGCCAATTAGGTTGTATGTTTCATTATAGAGCCTGCTCTACCGATCACGCAGGTCTGGGTTTGATTCCCGGTAAGATCACAGTGAATTTGAGAATTATTCAATTCAAATTTTTGATCAAAGACTGGGTGTTTGTGATGTCAATTCACATAATTTCCTCTCCTCCCATCCTTTTGATCCTTTAATAACTGGTTGTAGCAATAGCGATTAGTCAACCACTAGTCCTGTTCTAGCCTTATCCTTCTTTCCCTACAACTCACCTTGAAAAAAAAGTGAGGTTGAGCGACTGAGTAACAGACAGTTTCTGGTAGAAAAAAAATCTGTTGAGACACCTCCATTAGGAGGCCATATGCTCCACATTGGGAGCGGACATGGATAAAAAAACATTATAGAGCAGGTTCTAATTTACAATTTCTTATTTATCTGACTACAAACCCCAGCGCACGCATTTTCCTTTTGATCGATCCCCTTTCATCCATTATCTTGGACGTTGATTAGGGACCCAATATACAAGACCCAGCGACAAAGCATAACTAATAATATTGGTACTTTCGATGGATTCGGCGGTAACTTTGTGGAAGTTCATTTTAATATAAAAAAAAAACTTTGGTTATTCCACGTGTTTACGTGGAATAATCAAAGATATTTTTATTTTTTATTAATAATATTGGTTTTAAATTTTTCTGAGAGTTTGGAAATATTTATATTTGATTCAAGTTTTGAATTTAAAAACATAATGTCCAACCTTTCTAAAATATTAACAGATTCTTCTTTTAAAGCCATGATTGGTAAATATCTCTTTACATGTTTACTTATAAAATACTTTTTTTCTTTCTTTTTTTTAACCATATTCATTTCCAATGTAGAGCATATTGCCTCATAATGGAGTTAACAGAAGTTTTTCTACAATAACTGTTTGTTAATCAGTTGCTCAACCTCTATTTTTCGAAGAGAGTAGTAGGAATGGAAGGATAAATATAGGACAGGACAAGTGATTAACTAATCGCTCTCGCTACGCCCAGTTATTAAAGAATCGGAAAACTTGAGCGGGAATTTTTAGTCATCACAAACACCTATGCCTTCGAACCGAAATCGATATACCGATCGAAAAATTCTGTTCGTACTGGGAGTTGAACTCTTGAGATCCAGTACGGAAGCCCACAATGCTAATCGCTGTGCATAGGACCCGACTGTTTTTTATATGATTTAAATAAAATATTTAATATGATTTAACAGTAAGTATATTTGTGACGTAACACAATATAGCACACACACACACTCTCTTTTTATCGGTATATGCATTGTGTCGCGAAACCAGAACTTTTACCCAATGTTGAATAGGAGAATATTCTCGACTCATATCTTAGGATACTATAACTTTCGTATTAAAAGCCATTGTGTTTTACCTATACATACACACCACTGTAAAAAGCACTATATAAAAAACAATAATATAAATATATACGTTAACAGGGATGGCAGTACCTGAAATATATATCGTTACCGGTATTTTATTTAAATACCAGTTTTGTAAATATCAATAAACACCAGTTAAAAAAAAATGAGACGATATTTAAAATTATGTATGCACCAGAGAACACTTACAACTGAGGTTTCGGGAAACAAAGGCGGCAGTTTTTATAATATTTTTTTTTTTAATAATAATTAAAACGTCATTTTTTATAGATCTTTCGTCTAAAACGGTTATTTTTATTATTTCCATATCCGCTCCCTAGTTGGAGCATATGATCACCACATGATTCCTCCAAGATTTTCTGTCCCCCGCCAGACTTTTTGCTTCCTCCTATGTCATTCCAGCGTCAGGCTTAACAATAATTATTGGACGTACATTGCTTAAATAATTGTTAACTAATTTAAAACGTTTGTCGTGATTTTTTTTTAGATTCAAAATATCGGCTATGGAAAGGAAACATGACCTAACCCACACATAACCAATTTTACAGGAGGTACAAAAGTTTTTTGGTGATTTTGGGCCAAAAGAAAATTATAAAATATACACAAACTTGAAGTCCACGGAGACAAAATTTGGTTTTTCATGGGATAAAATTAAATGGTCAGAATTTAAATCAATTTTTGGTCAGAATAAAAATATTGTACGCTCAGAATATTTTATACCACTTTGGTTAGGTTAGGTTAGGTTTTTTTTTCATTTCATTTAAATTATAACTATTTATTCTGATCGATATATTATGACCATTTAATAGAAATTATGAGCCGTTTTTAATTGACTAATATTAATTTAGTAAATTGTCTTTTTTAAAGTTTTTCTTCCTGATTGTAATTTTTCCACGCCTTTCTTTTTCCAAACTTAAAAGCTTAATTTAGATACCAATTCGGCATTTTAAGCTTACATCCTTTCGATGGAACGTATATCAAGTTGTATACATCGTGATTATTAAAACAAAAACTGTGCGTTATGTCCCCGTTTTCCTTTCCACAGTCGATATGTTATTATTTTTTTTTTTTATAATAATTTAACGGTGTTTTGTACATTCAAAATATCTGCGAAAAACAGGCAAAATACCGACATTAATCTTTCTGTAAAATCAGTATCGCAAACCCTATACTATACGTAAAGATGTCTGCAGTGCTTCTGAGAAACGAGACTTGCATCCTGACGTTGGATAATAATTACCGAGAGTGCTCTTTGGAAGTTGTGATGCTCTTGTATTGTGATGCTCTTAAACGTATTGCGCTGTAGAAATACTTTACATATCCTGTTTATTTAATATTTTACATTGGTCTCTTGGTTAAATAAAAATACAATGAATCCCATCAGAACTGTTCTAGTATTTTACAAAATGGTGGTTTCGTGTATTAACTTTTTATTGTGTATTAACTCAAAAAATGCAACCCCAATACCCACATTTTTTTAAATATTTATTTTAATATGGGTGATACAATGTTTATAATTGAGGTATTCTTATATCATAGTTTTTTGGACCTTTTGTAGTTTATATAAATACGCGATAACAAGATAAGCAATCGCTCGTAAGATAGCTGGGCTAAACGCGTCAGTTGCAAATTCATATATGTGCTGGGATGACGTCTATTTCACGCGCAACTTAAAATATGATTATTTATTAAAAGCCACGGATATACAACTGTAGTACATATAGCTGAAAAAATTAAGTGTAATCATAGCTCTGACGATGGCGAAAGCCGAAATAGCTATCAACTAATAAATATAAAAACTGTAGAACTAAATACGTTGCTTTTTTTACCTCTTACCTAAGTTTGATGTACATGAGTTTCTTAGCGTAAAATAGTATAAAATGTGCACGTCATTCCTATGTCTTTCGTTTCATATCAAGTTGTAAAATAGGCTACTGATGAAAACAGTCAAAGGAATTTAATAAAACATATCGAGATAAATATGTGCATTCATCGTAAAAACGTTGTATACACAAATGGTAGTTAAAGCCACGACTCTGCAAAGCAAAGTAAACAACATTTCCTCTCTACAAACAGCGTGACTGAGCATACACAGCAGATGTTTCTACGAAAACATTTTCTCTTTATTTTATGAAAGATATACGTTATGTAAAATAAACATATGGTTACGATATAAATAAGTGGTTCAAAACCATTTGGTATTACAGTTAAACCTTTCATAACGAGTAATTCGCATAACGAGCAAAACAGATTGTGAAATAAATGCTCCCTCAACGAGCGACATTTCGTATAAAGAGTGACGCAGAGTTTTGGAAAGATCACTTTCACATCGTTACTTGCCTCAAGATGATCAATAAGGCATGAGAAGGGATTACCAAGAGGACTCTCACTTCTGTTTGGAAAAAGCTTTAGTCAGAGGGCGTTGTAGAATGTGATTTTGAAGGGTTTCAAACAGTACCTGTGGATTCTACACAGAGCTCAAAAAGCAGAATAAATATTTAAAGGATTGTTTGACTTCTTGGTTTATTTAAATGAGAGCGATCTAATGGTGAAAAACTTCTGTCCTGTTTTCACGATGTTAAAAAAAAGTCCTGTTTTCACGATGGCACAAGTTTATACTTTCCTTAATGTCTTTGATAGCAGTGTTGGCAGTCTAATAAAGTATGTTTTCTTAATTTTACAAATTTATAACTCATAACTAAATACAGTGGAACCTCTCATAACGAGCACCTCTTATAACGAGTAATTTCCATAACGAGCAAAACAGATTGTGTAAAAAATGCTCTCTTAACGAGCGATATTTCGCATAACGATTGACGCAGAGTTTTGGAAAGATCACTTTCACATCGTTGCTTGCCTCAAGATGAATGAAAAAGCGTGGGAAAGGGTTACCAAGAGGACCCACACTTCTGCTTGTAAGAAGCTTTGGCCAGAGAGCGTTGTCGAATGTGATTTTGATGAGTTTTAAACAGTTCCTGTGGAGTCTACAGTCAACGAGATTGTATCTTTGGCCAATATCATAGGACTGTCCCATAGGGCTGTAGGTGAAAAACAACAATATTGATGAGCTTGTGGAAGAGCATAGCCAAGAGCTGACCTCCGAAGAGCATATGGAGTTGCATTGTTTTTCATAGCAAGAAGTTATGGAGGAGAGTTTGTTAGTGGTGGAGGAGGAAATAGCAAAGCAATAATCTTCTGGAGCAATAAGAGAAATGCTGAAAGCATGTGAAACTGTTGCATCGTACATTAAGAAGCATCACCCTAATAAGGAGGTTGCTATGCGTTTTACAAATTTATTCAATGATAATGCTGTCACATTTTTACCAAATTTTGAAGCGTCGGCAAAACCAAATGTCTCTAGACAGCTTTCTAGTAAAAAAGAATTATTTATTTATCATAAATAATAAACTAGTCGATTTTTTTATTGTTTTTTGCAAATCTAAAAAGCATTCCAGGTCGTACGCTCCTTAACAATTCGAATCTTAAAAAAGTTATTTTATTTTAAATGAATTCCAGCGCAAAATGTTTTCCAACCACTGCACCCGTAAATGAAAACCACAACTGGCAGATCGGTGAAAATTTTCTTCCTTGTGATTATAACTTAATTATTTATTTTTCATTTCCAATCAGAATTAATAATTAATATTTACCGCTACATTTGCGTAATTCGGAGAAGTCTGTGTAGAACACTTTAAATAAATATCACAACGAAAAATATTTTTTGTTAAAAATAACATGTTATATTAATTATTTAAATATGCTTGAGTAATTATTTATACAGTTAACTCAAATAATAAAATGCGAAATTCATATTTTTATACTCCCACGGAAAAACGTTAATTTTAAGTCACGCTCTTTTGACTGTCAAGCAAGCCTGTGGAGTTGGAGTCGTAAAAAAGCTGGTGTGACTCCTTATATTTAAATTAATTTAATAACCAAACAGTTATGCATATTTGTTCAAGTCAGAGCAGCAGTTTTTTACGACATCACAGCCCTGCTCCCAAGATATGTTTTCATTGCATTTTGTATTAAAACATTCAAACATAAACAATATTTATGTCTGTATTATGATTGTGTAAAGCTAAACGATGTCACTATTATGCCTACACATTACATCCAAATATAAATTAATCCTCTAGAGACGAGAGCTTTTTTTCGATAAAAAAAATATTTGTTAAACCATATTGAACACGGATAACTTTTATTCCTAACAAAAAAATTAAAAAAAAAAACGCAAAGTCGTTGTATAGAAACCCCGCATGACTATATGGTCATGCTCATCTTTTTATTACCGCGTAATATTGTGTACGGACAGTTGTAAGGACAAAAGTGACCGTATGGGCTCGCAAACATTCGTGGTTGAAATATAGCTAAACGTGAAATTTTTAAAAATATTTAAAATTTGACCTCTTTAGATCAACATAATTTCAATAATTAAGCAAAAGAACTGTAAATAATTTGATGTTTTGACAAAAAAACAGTTTCAAAAGTCCATTAAAAAAACGGAAATTCAAAAAATCGTATGTGCTTTTGGTGGCCGTTTCTGTCCCCACGGCTGATGATTAACTGAAGTCTGTACCCTTCTTAACTAAATATGAGTAAAAGCAACGATATTCAGGTAGAAAAGGTATGAATAGTGTGATAATGGACAACGGTGTTTACTGTAACCATATGGTCACGCTCGTCCTTGGAGGGTTAACATATTGTTTGAAGAATATTTGAAACATGAAACAATATTATTATTTTTGACATTCCGATTTCAAAAAACATACTTCATTTCAATTTTCTGTGCCGTCTGGTGGTAAAAAAACGTACTAACACACTACGTTACTGACAGATACGTTTGCATATCGACTGTAGAAAGGAAAAAGGACGTAACCCACAGATTTTTAAATAAACACAATCTATACACGTTAATACACATTCGATCAAAGGGATGTAAGCTGAACATGACAAATTAGTATTTAAATTTAGTTTTTAAGTTTAATAAAGTAGGACATGTGGAAATTGCAATCAAGAAAAAAGACTGAAAAAAAAGTTTTTCTTGGACAATTTCTTTAATTAATATTAGATGATGTCAATTTAAAATCAGTCTATCAGTGTCCATGCACTAAAAGTTTGTGTATTTGCCTTTGACCCAAAATCATCAAAAAACATTTTTTGTGTTTCTTGTAAAATTTGTTATTTGTGAGTTACGTCCTTTTTCCTTTCCAAAATCGATATTATTATAACTTAATTGTGTGTGTATAATTTGACACGAAAAACCTAGGTTAATTACAATGTTAATTAATTATTCCAAAGCTTCTTATCATAATAAAATCCTTTGACATACAAGTTAAATCAAAATTTCAAGCATAATATATTTATAATCCAATGATTTTTTTAAATGGTTTTCTTCAGTGCTTTAATAGTCTTCATTTGAACTTTCAATTTATGATTATCATTATTTTAATATGAATGTTCATGTGTACATATACCCTAAAATCTCATCAAAATCCTTTTTTTATGAAAGTAACTTTTGAAAATTTTCTTAGATCGACTATAAGAAAAATATTATTTCGGAAAGCTGCATGAATATTCTTTTACGCAAAGATATTTATTTGCACAATACAAAGACTCAGTAGCGTAGCTTTCATTTTATAAACATTATTTTGTAGATAGGTTTTTAATAATAAAAATCACAACCAAGACAGCTATCTAAATAAAGCATATACATCCCAACAGAATATTCCAAAATATGTTTAGGTTTTATACCCTAAAAATATTGTAAAATTCAAATCACCGTACTACTAGACACCGTACTTTGGTTGGTGTAGGGCTTCCAATTAACCGGATTTAAACATTAACCGGTTTTCGGTTTTTTTCTGACAAATAAACCGGGTAACCGGTTTAAACCGAAATATCATGTATTTTGATCAGGTAGTTATGCAAAAAAAATCGTAGAATTTTTCCAATATTTGGCATAACAGCTAATACTCCAATTTCAAACAAAAAAACACGACATTTATCTTAATGTGACTCTAGTTACCAACCTGTTTGCTATGGCAAAGTAACAATTACTATAACATAAATATATAAAACATATTTTATGATAAAAAAAAATATACGTCAAATAAAAAAAATACAGCTTGATTATGAATGAAGAATGATGTTTAAATGCATTCAATTTTTAAAAAATACCAACTGGATAAGACAAGAAATCCAATGTTTAGACAAAAATAGAGTAGAATACCAAAATATTCACTTGTCAAAAAATGTCAAATTATTTGAAAGTCATTTCTGTTCACAATATGGACAACTTTGAGACAGAAGTAGATTATTCTACAATATATATATGTACATGTTTGTTGTATTTTGTGAATTGTTTCCTATATAACGCAGTAAATTCATTATAAAACATTTTTCTTTTTGTGAAAAACAATGAAAAGTAAGAAAAGAGAATCTTTGATAGATCCCGGTTAACCGAGTAAAATAAACCGGTTTTTGTTTTTTTTCAAAACACGCGATAAACCGGTTAACCGGTTTTGGTTTAAACCGGTTTGGAAGCCCTAGTTGGTAGTGAATAGCCACTGATAAAAAATCACATTCGTATCCGTGATCCAGTAGTCAAAGTTGTTAGCTACGGTTTTAGTGCTCACGAGTTCAAATCCCAATACGGACAGTTTTTACATTTTACATTTTTGGACAGTAAAGATGTCTGTGATACCTTAATTCCTCTCCTATCTCACCTGTCTGCTCTTAAAAAAAAGACAGAGAGAGAGATTTGTTTTAATACTAGTTTTGTCTTTTCACTATCCTTTTATCTCATATTATCTTCGAAAAATAGAGTATAAGCAACTGAGTAACCACCATCTCTCGTGGAAAACTTCTGTTGAAGTAAGCTTCATTAGGATCTATACACTCCAGGGATGGTGAACCTATGGCACGCGTGCCACACGTAGCACGCGAGAAGATTTTTCAAGGCACGCGAATGTTTTATTACACGCGAGAAAACATCAAAGTGATTATACAAAAAATTCAAAACATAACACAGATAAGGCGTTTTTAACAACTTTTTCATCGACTTCTTCCTATGAATCATTATTTTCTTCAATGAACTTTATTAAATCAGACATAAGAAGTAGACTAACAGACGAATGTAATATTTCATGTATTCTATTAAAAGCTACCAACTATAAACCCGATATTAAACATTTGGCATCTAGCATCCAACAACAATTTTTTTTTCAGTTTTTTTCAGTTTCTACATATTTTTAAATTTAGATTTTTTAAGTACTTAAATAATGTTTTCGATGTATGAATGCTTTGTTTACATTAAAAATATGAAGATACAAAAACATTTGAAGCATTTTTTATTGGCTCGTATTTAAACGGTCAGAATTTTAATTCAGTTTCGGTCAGAATTTTTAATACATCGGTCAGAATTTATATTACACTGGTCAGAATTTATATTAAATGGTCATAATGTATCGGTCAGAATTACAGAGGGCAGAATAAATAATTTATGGTCAGAATTTATATTAAGTGGTCAGAATAAATATTAAATGGTCAGAATTTATATTAAATGGTCAGAATATAAATGGGATCGGTCAGAATTTAAATGGAATCGGTCATATTTATTTTGACAGATGGTCTGATTTTTTTTGATGATATGATGTCATCGTATTGCGTTGCTATTGGTGCAAAGTGAAGTTGCTTACGGCAAATCGTCCAATGGGCGATTGGACGAGCGTTGCTACTAGCGCCACGGTCATTGAATGAATCACTATTATTGCGCGTCCAAAGGAAGAATTGACAGTTTTCATAGACTAGCTTCCCACATCCAGGCATTTGTATGTTTCGTGTCAAAAAAAGTTTTTATTTAAAAAAATGTTCACGGTATTTCCGCCTAACCGATATTCTTTTGGTTATTAAATAATTTTAAATAATCTAAAAGTTGCAACTATTTTTTATTATTTGTACAATTCGATACATTGTGATCTGCTCTAAAGAGAGTAAAGGAAAGGATAATATTTTTGGAAAGAACATTTAAATAAATAATTGCTATGGTACATTTCATAGCGACTGTGGAAAGGAAAAAAGACGTAACCCTCAATTTTCCAAAACAGCTTTTTTTTCGATAATCACAATGTATACAACTTGACACACATTCTATCAAAAGGATGGAAGCTGAAAATGCCGAATTAGTATCTAAATTTAACTTTTAAGTTTGAAAAAGATGAAAAATTGAAAAAATTAAAACGAAGAAAAAATACTGAAATAAAGGTTTTTCCTAGATAAGTTCTTAATTAATATTAGATTATGTCAATTAAACACCAGTTTAGAAGTCTCCGTGCACTTCAAGGTTGTGTATAATTATTAATTTGCATATGGCCCAAAATCATCAAAACACGTTTTTGCGCCCTTTGTAAATTTTGATATGTGTGGGTTACGTCCTTTTTCCTTTATACAGTCGATATAATACACTTATTGTAAGGAAAACACTATTTTTTTTAATTGAAAGAGGTGAGTATTTTTTATTTGAATTTAAAAAAGTGAAAACTAACAACATTCATCATAAAGCCTTGGTTCCTCTTGGAATCCTACATCCACTGCACTTCGGTGGATCCCTACCTTTATATAAACAAACCGAGTGGTATGTAATCAGATGATGCGTTATTTGTAATAATAATGACTCATTATAAGAGTCTGCTTTTCCACACATAACATGAATGTTGAAAAAAAAGGATTATTAATTTCATTTTTTTTTTATTCTGACCGAAATATTTATAAAATTTGACCGTACAATAGATTTTATTCTGACCGTATATTAATTTTATTCTGACCGTATATTAATTTTATTCTGACCGTTTATTAATTTTATTCTGACCGTTTATTAATTTTATTCTGACCGTTTATTATTTTTATTCTGACCGTTAGTATTTTTATTCTGACCGTTAACATTTTTATTCTGACCAAAAATTGAATTTTATTATGACCAAAAGTTGATTTAAATTCTGACCAGAAATTGATTTAAATTCTGACCATTTATTTTGTTGCCTTTTTTATTTTCATGGTATGTGGCACGCGATATATTATTATATTGAATAAATAAAAAAAATGGCACTCAGGCTCAAAAAGATTCGCCACCATTGATATACTACATATTGGGAGCAAACTTTGATTGACATAACACTTTTGATAAATACCACAACATAAACACGGTGTCATCCAAGTCAAAAATCATAAAAACACTCCAAAAATGTATATCTTATTGTTTTAATTTAATATTGAAATATACAACAACAAAAAAATGATAACTTCGTTACTCTAATTGTCGTGTAACAAATTGTGACACGAGTTTAACGTCTTTAAGAAGCATCATCAGCCAGAAAATCGTGAGGTTTACAAATAAACTGACAACAATTGAAATGACAAATTTAATTTAATATTAAAATGAATTTCCATAAATTTACAACGAAATATTAATATCAAATATCTATTGTCATTGGCTTTATACTACGCCACTGGTTTGACCCTTTTGGTCCGGGTAAAAAGCAAGAAAAACAATAAGTAAAATCCTTCCGATAATCCTGCTGACTATTTTGTTTCCATGTCGTTAGTACAAATAATAGGACTTGTGCGTCAAGCGAATTGTACCCTTCTCAATACCATAGACAACGTATGAAAGAAAATACGCAAAAGCTATAGACAATAAACAATACATCTAATAGAATTACTATATTCTGTAACGAATTATTTATTTTTATCATTATAGGTAGCAACTAAGATGTTGCCATTCTATTAGAGACTTATTCATTTCAACAGATTTTTATTATAAAAAATGTTGTGAACATTTTAAAAATTTCCCGGTTCTTGGCTGGCTTGGATATTCATAACGTAATAATTAATGTTAACTGACATTTTAATTGAATGATTAAGTAGTATATAAAATTAAATTTGATAATATTGTTATTCCAAAGTGGAATGACAATATTTCGCATTGTTCTAATGCTGTTAATTCACATAAGTTTTGTCACTAACGACCCGTGATTCGCGTTTTGGCATCTTCACGTGTTCAAGTTCACGGATGTACTTATATGAACATTTATATATTTATTTATTTTTTAACCATGTCCGCTCCCAATGTGGAGCATATGGATTCCTAATGGAATTTATCTCAACAGAAGTGTTTCTACGAGAACTGCTTGTTACTCAGTTGCTCAACCTCTCTTTTTCCAAAGAGAGTAGGGATAGAAGGATAGAGCTAGGACAGGACTAGTGGTAAGCTAATCGCTCTCGATACGCCCGTTCAAAGGATAGGATGGGTGGGAGGGGGGAATTCAAGATATCACATACATCCATGCCTCCGAACAGAAATAAATAAATCGATTGAAAAATCAATTTATAAATCTGTCCGTACCGGGATTCGAACCCGTGCCCTCCGTAACCGAAGCCAACGACGTTGACCACTCGACCACACAGGCGGCAGAGGACTACGAAAGAATCAAAAGATATTATTTTACATTTATATCGTATAGATTTAAAAAATATAATTTAAGATTTCGACTGAAGGTGAAGCTGCTTGAAGTTCATCCATGCCCTTGAACACCTGAATATTCCGAAAAGTGAAACCAGGGTCGTAAATGACAAAACTTATGTGAATGTTCATAATATGAACGATTCAAATTTAAAACCGGTTTTGCACAGCTGCAATAATATATTACAGTAACATAAATACAAACAAAGTATTCGTTCTGGTTGTTCAATAACTTCCCCAGGACCAAACAATTGCAAACCTTTTCTCTGTATTGTTGTTTGTATAATAAAATTAAAAAGAAACACACGTCTCTTTATTTTCAAAGGAAGTTTTATTTTACATCCAACAAACATGGTCCAGTACACTTCGGCGAAGCAGGGGGGCATTCAGAAAAGGCAAATAACTTCGCGAAGCACTTTGAAAACCAATTCCGCTTTTGTAAATTTACAAATTGTCTCTATATGTCTCGTTCGCTTAACGCTACAAAAATTTTCCACTCAATTACATGCTGCATTTTCTAACTAAACTCGACAATGTATCAATATTGCTAAGCTTCACATATACGTTATTATTTATTTGACACAGTAGCGTCTCGTGATTAAATATGTTTGACTTGACGTAATGTCAATTTTAATGAAATAATATTTTCTTTATTATGTATGTCATTCAATAATGTGCTTCAGATTAACATTTTTGAATTAATTTCAGATTTTCAATAAATATTAGAACTTATGATTTATAATTTAAGATTTTGACTGAAAGTGCTTGGTGAAATTTCAATATTTAATTTGAATATAAAATTAAAAATAACTTTGATTATTCCACGTATTGTGTAACTAACTGTGACACGTGTTTTGCCTCTTTCAGAAGCATCTTCTGACTTACTATCGCAAATTTTGCTTAAGTAATGAAGCAAGATTGATTGTAAAATTTTAAATTATAAAATTACAAAATGGATTTTGGGTTTTTTTTCCTTTTAATGGAAGCAAGGAGGGGGGTGATTGAATCGAAATAAAGAAAACAAATAATGATACTAATAAGCTGCAATCAATCAGATTGGGATTTTTTCCCTATTAAAGGGTAGCAAAGAATGGAATCTAAACAAAGCAAACACATATAATCATACTACTAATGACGTTAAACATTACAAACTATTAAGCTAATGAGCTGCAATCAATCAGATAGGTTGGTGATAACTCTATTAATTGTAAACAATGTAAGTAATGGCGAGCAACCCGTCCTATTAAGAATATTATTTAATAATATTTCTTTTTTGAAAGAGGCGAAATATGTGTCAAAGTTTTTTTAAATTTTATATTAAAATAAACTTCCACACAGTTACCGCCGAAACCATCGAAAGTATTTAATTTGAATCGTTCAAATTATGTACATTCACACAAGTTTTGTCTCTAACGTCCCGGGTTTTGCCTTTCGGTTCATCCGTGCACTTGAACGCCTGAAAATGCCGAAAGGCAAAATCCGGGTTGTTAGTGACAAAACTTGTATGAATATACATAATTTGCCCGATTCAAAATTAAAGATTAGAACCAATTTCCCTCAACGTGAACATTATCAATTGATGATAATACAAATCAATATAAGTTTATTATAACCATGATGAGCATATTTTAATCTGAAGAGTTATCATAATCTGCCAAACAATAGCTTGGAGGATGAATGTCGCTAAGTCACTTCAAATGTATTTTTCAAAATCTATCGTTGGAAAATAACTTAGAAAAAGTTTTTACTTTTTATTCAATTGAGTTTGAGATTATCTCTTGGAAAAGAATAATAAATATTTTATTCAAAAGCAGGTGGTCGCTTCTGTTTTAGACTTTCTAAACCCTTTTACTGGTTGTTTCCTTAATGATAAGAATTTTAAAAGTAATGATGGCTGGTTGCTTTAAATTCTTCTAAAAGCTTTCATTAATAATGCACTGAAAGTGTATTAGTGGGACAAACATTTTAGAAACTCTGGTAAATAATAATTTCCAACATTATATATTCTCTAAAAAAATAATTCTCTCTTTTTTTTAGACATTATATATTCTTCCCACCTATCCTATCCTATGAACGGGGCGTATGGAGAGCGATTAGCTAACCACTAGTCCTGTCCTTGCCCTTTCCTTCTATTCCTACTCTCTTTGGAAAAAGAGAGGTTGAGCAACTGAGTAACAAGCAGTTCTCGTAGAAACATTTCTGTTGAGATAAACTCCATTAGGAGTCCATATGCTCCATATTGGGAGCGGACATGGAATATATATATATATATATATTCTAATAATTAATTGTGATTTTTTATTTAATAAAATTGTGTCTTGGCTGAAATATATGTTAATACAAGCTTTTTAAATATTTCACAACATATCGATCTCTTAGTGCAAACATATCAATTGTGGAAAGGAAAAAAGACGTAACCCACACATACCAAATTTTATAAGAGGCGCAAAAAACCTGTTATGATGATTTTGGGCTACAGGAAAATTGTGTAATATACACAAACTTAAAATGCACGAAGACTTGTAAACTGGTATTTAATTGACGAAATCTAATAATAATTAAATAAATTGTTTAAGAATATTATTTTTTTAAGTCTATTTTACTGTTAGCAATTTTGACAGGCCCAACTTTTTTCAAACTTAAAAGTTAAATTTAGATACGAATCCGGCATTTGGAGCTTATATCCTTTCGATATAACGTGTATCAAGTTGTATACATTATGATTATCGAAAAAAGCTGTTTCGAAACAACTGTGGGTTACGTCTGTTTTCTTTTTCACAGTCGATATATCCAGTTATTCATCTTTTAAAATCATCGATTTCAAACATCTTTTTTGCATGATAATATTTATGAAACATACATTATACTGATATTTTTTTGACCTATACAATATGTTGTCAAATAGTAATTTTAATTGTACAATAATTTAACAGTACATAAAAACATAAAATTCAGACAAAAATAATATGTATGTTTAACATTAAAACGGCTCAAACTAAAGCCTTAAATTATAGCACGACTCCGACTTTATTTAAAACACTATTCTGATTCCGACTCCAACATACAATATGTTTGCATAAGTCACTGTTAAAGATCTGCATCAATTTCATGTAGGTATCAAATAAACAATGCTCTTTTGTTTTTCCATTCGGTTTTCAAAATCATTGCCTTTGCTCAAATTTATTTCTTTATGGTTGATATGTTATGTTTAAAATAATTATTCCCAATCCTTGAATATTTCCAAAGACAATAGGATCGTTTTATGATTTATTTGAAACGATAGCATAGATTTAAATTTACAGAGCAATTTAACTGGCTGAATAAAGTTCCAAAATAAATCATAGAGAATTCGGCGGCAAACATAGATAGAATGATGACCGATCTCAATTAATATGACACGGTGTTCTGACAGTTCCCGATTAATCAAACAAAGCCCCTTGCTTCCGCAGCGGTATTATTTGCGTCGTCATTTTCATTTTCAAACTGTCACCAAAGGCCAAGAGGCGGTCACAACACTCACAACTGGACTTTGAAAACTTTTAACCCGTTCACAGTTGCACACGACAAAACATTTCATTAATATTATTTTTTAATTATATACGATGCAAAATTGTCAATGCAAGCCATTTTTTTAAACGTGGTGCCTAACATGTGCTGTAGATGAGTTTTCTTCAACCTTTTTACATCCGCGGACCGGTAAAAATCGAAAAAATATCTCACGGACTGGCGTCAACCAACATCACTCAATAATTTCGTAGTATGGCACATAAATCGCACCACTATTGAAAAATCCATGAGTTTTAGAATGTACCAAATCTTCAAATAATACGTGTCAAAATTTCATAACAATTGATGTTTGGTTCACTGTTACAAGTTACACTGGTACAAGTTACAGTGGTTTTAGTGACGATACTTATTTGCACCTTGTAATTAAAAAAAAACAAGGTGCAAATAAGGTTAATATGTACAATAGCGTTAACTGTCAATTTTTGTTTTAAAGAAATTTTATCAGTCATTTAAAACACAATGCATTAAATTGCAATTGTGGAAAACTTGCAGACCCCCGGTTGGGAAACACTGCTATAAAAGACTATTATTGAGTCCTTCAAAAGTGATGTGAGCCGAACAGTAAAATGGTAAAACTTTTCAATTGGAAATAAAAGTACAATCACACACATTTGCTTAGTGTTTTTATGGATTGCATATTTTTATTTTAAGAAGAAATCACTATTATTTCAATATGTATTTAGGTACTAAGTTCACTTAATTTATACGTCACTTTATTTTTATTTTTTCATATCCGCTCCCTATACGGAGCAAATGGTCACCACGAAGTTCCTCCGTGGCTCTCTATCCCCAGCCAGTCTCCTTGCTTCCTCCCAGGTCACTCAAGCGTCCCGTAACTCCGCTGAGTACATCCTGTGGATGGTCATCAGTGGCCTTCCACGACGTCGGTATCCATCCGGTTGGAAGAAAAGACAGGCAGGGTTCAGGCTCTCTTGAGGCATCCTTAACACGTACGTGTCCAGGCCAGGTCCACCGCCGTTTCTTTATTTTGGACGTAATAAGAGGATGGTTAGTCCGCTCTCCAATCTCCGTATTCTCCTAACGTCTCTTTAATACATGTAGAATATTATTGCGTATCTTACTAATATTTCCATTAAATATCATTTGGCCTACTTCACTTCATAGATGCTCAGTTAATTTATCACATAAATACTGTTTTGACAGTTCACATACATATATTTAATACTATTATAACAATTAATTTTTATCCCAAGCTCTTGACGAGTTAAAGTACATCTTCAATAAGCACGTGGACATATTTCCGGCCCTTTCGGACCCAATTGTTTTAAGGGGTAACTCATCAACCCGCTTTTATAATAAACTGACTACCCTTATCACAGCTTCTAGACACTGCCCAGCGCGCTTTTTCGGCCGCGCTAATTTATCAGAGGATGTTTTCTATTATTTTATTATATAACATTATAAATAAAGTTTTATGACATTAAAATTTAGATAACTGCACTGCAGCTTAATTTTATTGCCACTTTAGAAAGCAGTATAATAAATATAAGATAATCTAACCAAATTAAAATAAATTTATAATCTTGTTACCATATCACGTATAACCTGCTTTTTATACCATTAACAACTTGGGGAAACTTTTATGTAATACAAGCCGGTACCCGGCAAGCGTTGCAATGCCACTCAAAGAAAGAATGTGTTTTAATTGTGTTTATTGAAGTGCATGTTTTCTTTTTCTGTCTGTTTGATGTTTGCTGCCGATTGTTTATAGTACAACACACGTTCCACTTACTGTGAGTTAATTGTACTATATCTTTCACGCAAGTGCAAGCATACGTTGTCAAAATGAACTGTATGGCAGACATACAAACATTGATTTTTATGTATTGCGCCTACTCAAAGTTAATTTGACTATGCCCATAACCTTTCCGGAAGTGCAAGCAAAAAGTTTGTCAAAGTTTTATAACAATCGGATGAGCGGTGTGGCAACGCATAAAGTACGAACAAACATTCATTTTTATATATTTGACTAGCTACTACCCTGCATGCGTTGCAATGCCACTCAAAGAGAGAAAGTGTTTGTGTCTTAATTATGTTTATTGGAGTGCTATAAGATACACATATTCACATTTACGCATTGACAGCCCACCGCTGATTCATAATCCTGTGCGGGCGCCCGCACAACAACTCACCAAAATTGTATCGCAATCAGATGAGCGACATAGGAACGCATAAGGGATAAACAAATAAATATTATTTTTTATAAATTAAATATAGATTAAAGATAAGTTAAAGCGGTATCTATCAACTGACTCGTCAAGACTGTCAAGCTGATTATATAGGGCAGAAAGGTTAAAACTTTTTCTTAGAATTAAAGAACACGAATTTTTTTCAAAGTTCTGTTCAAATTCTGTTCTAGCCTTATCCTTCTTTCCTTACTACTCACTTTGAAAAAAAAAATAGCGAGGTTGAGCGATTGAGGTATATCAATTTAAATAATTAAAAATGCGAGTTTAAATATTAACATACAGTAGAACCTCAATTATCCAGACCTCGATTATCCGGATTGAAATATGTAAACAAAAAAATACGAATTTGCTGATTTGCACGTGGCAAATTGTGTCCACCGTTGTTCACGTAGTGATGAAATGCATACAATTTTGTTTTTTGTGTTGGAAGACACAGACTCCCACTGTTTGTCATTGGGAAATCAAAGAATTTCAGAAGCTTTAAAAACATCACAAGTTTTCCGGTTGAATCGGTTGAAAGATCATGTTGATGAAAAGTGAATTTTTTAAACAATGGTATGAAAAACAGTTCATTTCAGAAGTGAAAAAATATCAAAGCTCTGAATAAATCATTATTATTACTAGACAATGCACCGTCTCACCCTCATCTATAGAATGTTTTAACCGGATCAAAGAAATGTTGATGGTAAAAATTATTTCACCAAATGCCGCATCAGTAATGCGATTTGGGAGCTTCAAAAAGAACAGCTATCCGCTTTAAGCAAAAATCAATTATTTAATTTCTTAATAAAAATAATTTAATATTGAAACCATATGTAAATCAAGACAAATAAGAACTATTCATACTAAATATACATGTATCTAACTATCATTTATGATTTTTTCAATCATCCTGATTTTTCCTTATGCGGACTTTCTTCATCCCCAATTAGTCCGAATAATTGAGGTTCTACTGTAATTTAAAATCAAATACGATATTTGTTTGCCAGAAGTTCGCAAAGTGGTGATAAATAAATAAATTTAGCGGTCCATGATATTATTTAACCGAATTTAATAAAACTTGCGGGACACGCGCTATCCTTTACGGGTGTAGCCGTCAGGAGCAGATCCTGTGGGTTTTATTAAATTATAATGTATGCTTTGACACGTGCTGCTTGCTTGGTGAGGTTTAAATATGTGTAATAAGGCCCTTTTGCTTAAAGCTATCACCGGAAAACAATCGATATTGAATAATAAGAAAGCTTTTACAATAGCTCATGACAATATCTGTTTGAGTAATCAATGCCTGCTTTGTTATCGAGTGGTAAGCATCAAGGGTGGGTCTGAGGGGGCTCGAAGGGGCTTTCGCGAGCCTCTTGCTAAATTTTACTAAGGGCAGCGAACCCCTTGTTAATCTAAGAGAAAACAATATTCTTAGATACATAACATAACTCGGTGTATAGCTGCAATTTCTTACGTATATATTATCTACGACAGCTTCAGTATACACAGTAGTACATTTACATTGGTTAGTTTACGGTAAATTGCATATTGTTACATATTATAAAAGTATTTAGTGACAATCTATTGCTTATTACGTAGTTTTTTTCAGCATGTTAAGTCGTCTAGATTTTAATGTGTAAAAAATAGAAGTTTTAACTTTAGTTTTAGAATTAAAAACGACGAAGAATGATTGAAATAGTATTTTTCATTAACACTTTATAAGCGGCCGTTTTTTAGTGATTAGCGCAAAAATATATTACATTCTTAAAATCAACACAACTTCTAAACCAAACAATATTTTCGGCTGAAATTTTCAAAGAAATCATATGTGACATTTTATCATTAAAAATAAAATGAAAACATTTTGAATACATCATAATTTCACTACTTTTCTAAGCTAAATATAAAAACCTGTTATTAATTTAGTAGATAGCACTCCACTTGTTATCAATATGAAATATTCAAAATATTCCGTATAAAAAATAACATTAATTCATACCATACAATTATATAAATAATTATAGTATAAACCTTCATTCCTTCATATTTACAATCACTGGAAGTGTGAAATCTGATGCCCTAATTATTCGAGAAACATGTGCGCCTTTTAAAAAAAAATACTATGTGTAAACGAACATTCAGGGCATAATAAATTATGAGGCTTATTGTCAAAAAGGGTCATTTGCCGCGGCAGTTATTTTGAAGAAACCATTAAATTATTAGTCAATATACCAACAAAACTGACAGTACGCGATAAACGTATTTTTACGTGTCCGCACGTAAAAATATATATGACTACCTAATATCATCGAATTTTTTTGTCATGTACAGTTTAGTTTTCTACAAGCCTCGAACAACACGAATTTTTACTACACGACGTTTGTGTGGAATCATATAACCGTGGTATACGAAGCTCGAATGTGTATACATATTAATTTTGAGACACACGATCTATTTTATATGTAAATTGAATCAAGATAAAGACTATATATAGCGTCCATATAGGGTGTAATATAAACGCTTAGATAAATATGTTCCTTCAATTTATATTATATAGTTAGAAAGTTTTCGTAGAAGGGTGTTTTGATCCATTTTAGGGAATAACACACATACAAGGGTTGTAATACTGATACGGTGATAAGATTGTATAAATTCAATATTGAAATAACTGAAAGGAATATTTACATACGATTGTTAATAGAAGAAAACAATGTACCGTATTTCTTCGAGTATAAAACGACATCGACTAAAAGACGCGACCCGAATTCAAAGAAACCAAAATAGAAAGAAAAAAAATATGCGATTTATATCACTTTCAGGGTGTTCACTGTCCATACTTGGTGGAAAAGCATTATATTAATAAAAACACAATACAGGCGGACCTCTAGTTTCACACAAATAGAAATGAGGAAGAAGAATCAGAAAAAAACATAAGAAAGTCTTGGAAAAATCATCAAGACTTCTACAATAAAAAATATGAACGAAGCTTTTATTCATCTCAATACATTTTTGAATATTTTGGAAGAATTTTATCACAATGGAGAACGCAATAAAAGCACTGCATGTTACAGAACTCTGTGAAGAAAAAAAAAACAAAAGAGTAAAATATAACTTACTCTTGACAAGTTTATTAAAAAAATATAATTTTTATCAAATACATAAGTAAATTTTGACAACACTCACAATGAGCGAAACCGGTTCTGATCCAATAAATTTTATGTGAAAAAAGTACTAAAAATGTTTTATTATTTTTATTAATTTGTTATTTATTAAGCTGTTGCTTCAAAATATGGCAAACAGTTTCGTATTCTCTCTACAATTTCACAACAGAAATCTAACAATACGAAATGTAATTCCTTACACATTAAACCAAACATTTTATTTAATTATTGCTATCAAAGAACATCTAGGCGAACATTAAGGTCGACGCGTGTCATTAGAGGCGGGACGAAGTTTCCTTCGACTAAAAATATCCAGTTCGCAGACTTCAGCGAGAAACTTCGTAAAGTGAACAAGTTCGAAGTAAAATGTTTCGAATCAAATTATTACTGAAACATCAAAGTGACGAATTTATTTTAACCCGCACAGTGCCAAAGTATGCCACTCAAAAAATCAGACACAATTTTGTATTAAATTTAAATCTTTCAATATACAATTTAATTTTGCTCCTTTTTAATTTAAAGTCCGCTCCCAATGTAAAGCATATGACCTCCTAACAGAGATATCTCAACAGAAGTTTTTTTATGAGAATAACTTTTTATTCAGTTGCTAAAGCTCACCTTTTCGAAGAGATTAGAGATAGAAAATATAGGGCTAGGACAGGACTAGCGGTTGGCTAATCACTCTGGCTACAACCCATTATTTTAGAATTGGAATAGTAGGGAGTCTGTGCTTAGCCGCTTGTGTGGTCGAGTGTTTAACGTCGTTGGCTTCGGTTACAAAGGTCACGGGTTCGAATGCCAGTCTGGACAGTTTTATAAATTGATTTTTCATTCTATTTATGAATTTCTGTTCGAATGCATGGATATATGT
Source organism: Himalopsyche anomala (assembly GCA_031772345.1). Taxonomy (NCBI): domain Eukaryota; kingdom Metazoa; phylum Arthropoda; class Insecta; order Trichoptera; family Rhyacophilidae; genus Himalopsyche; species Himalopsyche anomala. Next base: position 972,008 of record CM062840.1, read on the forward strand.
GATGAATTGAATTCCCCCCTCACACCCATCTTACCCTATGAACGGGGCGTACCTAGGGCGATTAGTTAACCACTAGTCCTGTCCTAGCACTATCCTTCTACATATTCTCACTCTCTGGAAAAAAGGGAGGTTGAGAAACTGAGTTATAATCAGTTCTCGTCGAAACACTTTTGTTGAGATAAACTCCATTAGGAGTCTATATAACCTCCATTGGGAGAGGACATGGTAAAAAAAATAGTAGGGAGAATTTTCAGACACAATGAACATTTTAATAGAAATCGATAAATCGATTGGAGAAATGCTTTTCCTACCCAGATTCAAACAAGCGAGGTCCGGCACGGAAGCCATCGTCGTAAACCACTGTGCCATGAACCCGACAATGACGGTGCTTTATTAGACATAAATAATTTGAATGAACAAAAAATATCTATAACTCGTTAACGTTTTACAGATTGACAATGACAACAGTGAACATAGCCACAAGTAGGGCTTGTCGGTTTTCAAAAATGTTTTTTTTTGCTAAATTTGTGACATTCGAAAACCGGTTTTTCAACTTCCTAACCGGTTGTGCCGAATTTTCCACAAACGAGTCTATAAACAGAAAGACAGAAAATTTGGATCTTTTAATTGATGGCTTAAAAACCATATGCCCCACATCATTACTCAGCGAAATGGCATTTTCGATATCAGGAAATTTTGTTACAAAACGATCAGTGGACGCTTTGTGTTTTCTTAAATTGTATTATTATGAATATAAATAAACAACATAAAAAAATTAACTTAATCACTTTTAGGGTGTTCACTGTCAATACTTGGTGGAAAGGCATTATATTAATAAAAACACAATATTCCTTTGTACGTAACTGTCGCATCAGTTGACAATGCTCGCAATGAGCGAAACCAGTCCTGACATATTAAATAAAATGGAATGAAGTACAAAGGAATATTGTGTTTTTATTAAATTAACTTAATCTCGCTATTTTAATTGAATTATCCATTTTTTTAAAAACTTCTAAAACCGGATAAAACCGGTTTTCTAACAATATTGACATTCGAAAACCGGTTTTTTCAAAAGTCGGTTTTTGTATAAGCCCTAGCCACAAGTAATACTAACAGTAAATTAATGCAAAAATCGTATTGTTTATTAGAAACGGTCTTTAAATATTCTTTAAATCTTAATAAACTTATAGGGAATAAATACTCTGGTTTTCATTATTCCGAAATATTTAAAAAGATTCATTTCGACGCAGTGTTAAAATATTATTTTCTGCCGTTCATTTCAATGATACTTCTGGCATAAAATAGGTTACTTTATATAACTGCAATCTTCCTGGCATTTCATATACGTTTCCTGCTGAGAATTCCTGTAAATTCTCTGATTAACGCAACACAAAGTTTCCCCCTGTCAAGAGGCAGTTATCAACAAAATTTTCTTGGCGAGAAGTAAACTTGTTTCTAAGGTTTCAAGCTTTTGCTTATTACAGTCGCTAAACTTCTGCTCGAGCTTTGCCGCTCATTCAATACAGCTAACAAATAATAATTATTTTGTAAAATGTGTTTTGAATAACTTCAGTAATGACAACAGTAAATATAGCATTCACGCGGAATCTTGATAACCTATCCTAATAATTTAAATGTTTTAACTTAACCGCTTGAATACCGCGCAAATAAATCATTAATATGTCCCAGAGATACTGCGTGTTTATGAGAAAAATAATTTTGCCATTGTCGCCTGCTGTGGCCCAGTTGGTTAGAGCTTTCTCTATCGATCACGCAGGTCTGGGTTCGATTGCCGATCAGATCACAGTGAATTTGAGAATTATTCAATTCAAAGTTGTGATCGAAGACTGAGTGTTTGTGATGTTAATTCACGTTATTTCCTCTCCTCCTATCCTTCTGATCCTTTAATAACTGGGTGTAGCAAAAGCGATTAGCCAACCACTTGTCCTGTTCTAGCCTTATCCTTCTTTCCCTACTACTCACTTTGAAAAAAAAGTGAGGTTGAGCAACTGAGTAACAAACAGTTCTTGTAGAAAAAACTACCCTTAAGATACCTCCATTAGAAGGCCATATGCTCCACATGGGGAGCGGAGATGGATTAAAAATATATATACACTCGAATTCGATATTTTAAAAACCTATATTGACGCAGTATAGATAGCATTACATATATTCATCAAAATATTGCTTATATTATATTAGTATTTGGTTTTTTAAATTTCTTGAACATCCGTGTTCGCTTACATATGTTTCGGACACCGGTGTCCTCTTGGTATTCAAGCGGTTAACCGACGAATCAAATTGACTGTTTTGACATTTCCGGGATAAAACTTTTTAATGTCTATGAGAAAATATGATTCGATTTAATAGCTACCAGGTGCTTGATACTTCCGCATGCGGCCAGTCACATATTTAAGTGTAGTCTTCAAGAAAGATAGTTAAATTTTCTTTATCATATATTTTTGATGTACAGTGGAACCCCCAATTACACTACCCCAAATTACGCGCCGGCTTGAAATATTCGCCGCAAATCCCCCAATTGCACGGTCGCATTTCATTGTCGTTACTACAAGTCAAATGTTGGCTAGCGTCTTTGTATTCAACACGTGTCAGCCTATACATGTATAGCCGGACACTGCCTATGTGTGGGATTTTGGCGAGTTTTGCATTTTATCACTTGGTAACTAAATATTTCGTCAATATTTTTTTTTTGCAAAAACCAAATCCCTAATTTTGTATGAGATTCACACCCCCAATTATACTACCCCGAATTACACTGTACCGACTTGTGTAGTATAAATGGGGGTTTTACTGTATTCGGCAGTAACTTTGTGAAAGTTTATCTTTAATTTAAGACAATATGTAATTAAAATTGATAACTAAGTAATCCCACTAATTGCTTATCAAATTGTGATTGAAATGTGTTGAGAAGCATCTTTACAAAACAGAAATGAAATATTTGTAAATAACATTATAAATAGGACAGGCGGCTCATCATTGTATTTTTTTTTTTGGGATTAACTCGTCCTCATATTGGTAATTTGTTTTGTATTAAGTTCTATTAGTGTTTATACCATACTCCTTCCACTCGACTTACTTCCAATAGAAAGGAAAAAAATCTCTAATTTATTTGGTTTAAATTACTATAAAGAGTCATATTTATTCATATTTTGTATTATACAAATTTATTTCATATTACTATTTCCAATTGTTTGTTACACCCTTTGTAGTTTTACTTGGCTTAGTATAAAAAATACAAAAATAATGTTTATCTTATCAGTTTTTTTTTCTGATGAGTGATACTAGTCTTGATCACAATTGAGCCCCTAAGAGGTGAACTGAGCCATGTGGTATTTTGGGACAAATGAGTTAGATGCAATATAATTTTCTACACGTATTAAAGTATCGTAAAAGTGAAGTAAGTAAATACATACAGCAATAGTGTTATTTTACTAAAATAAAAATATGCAATGCTCAAAAACTTTAAATAAATTTGATTATACTTAAAAGTTCTATTTTACTATTTAACTCACATCACTTCTCGAATGCTTAATTATGAAATAAATGTTGAATTATAACAAATGAATATTTAATTTTTTGAACACTATTACGTATGTTATTTATACACAACATCTACCTCTATACTATATTTAATTATCTATGACAACTTATTGTAACAGTAAACCTATATCGATATCTAATTCCTTCTCTCCAAATCTAGCCAGTTAAAATCGAGAGTTGAAATTGAACGGCCGACGGCTCAGTAAAGACGCCTCGATACTCATATCGTATCATTAGATTAATAAGATTAAGTGATTTATTTTAAAGTGTAAATTGTATATGGAATAAAGTTGAACCAACATTGAATAGTGTTTCAGTAAAAATATATCCATAACACGTATTGTAAAGAAACTTAATTTCAATTCGAATTACTTACCAGCAGCCGCCAGCCCGGAGAGTAAAATCACAAATGCGGCAGACCTCATCTCAACTCTTCTCTGCATCTCCTTTGTTTGATATTTATTCACTGAACTAACCAATTCACTTTTTTTTGACACAATTATCACTCACTCACTCACAGCCTCCTAAAAATCAATTATCCTAAAATAAATTATTTGGAGAAAATATTTTTTTGATGTAACATTATTTATCGTTATACAATACAATTTATTGGATTTTATTTTTCATAATATTATTAATCATCGATTAAAAGATTTTTTTTTTTAATCCATGTCCGCTCCCAATATGGAGCATATGGACTCCTAATGGAGTTTATCTCAACAGAAGTGTTTCTACGAGAACTGCTTGTTACTCAGTTGCTCAACCTCTCTTTTTCCAAAGAGAGTAGGGATAGAAGGATAGGGCTAGGACAGGACTAGTGGTAAGCTAATCGCTCTCGATACGCCCGTTCATAGGATAGGATGGGTGGGAGTGGGGAATTGAAGACATCACATACATCCATGCCTACGAACAGAAATTCATAAATCGATCGAAAAATCAATTTATAAAACTGTCCGCACCGGGATTTGAACCCGTGCCCTTCGTAACCGAAGCCAACGACGTTGACCACTCGACCACACAGGCGGCTAAAAGATATTATAATTTAAAAAAAAGTGTGATATATGAACAAATTATTATTTACAAGAAATCATCATCTTTCTGATATAAATACTTTTAACATTGTGGTCTAATGGGAAAAAAGACATTGTAGTAATCGGATACTTCTAGCTGCAAATCCCGGCATGATCAACAGTAAAGTTTGATTTGACGATATTATGTATTCGCATATTTTTTCTACTCGAGTGAAAAAAATCAAATAATCGGCCTTTTTGTCTAGCTGAAATGTAAGATTTTATTTATTTGATGTTTTGTTACTTAAAATAATATTGTTGAATATATACTATATATAAAGTTTCTTCTAGTATCTGTACATAATACTAAAATATAATAAAATTATGCTACGAGTTATTATTATTTATCATTATGCTTTCATCGTAATTTAATTAAAGCCATGTTTGTTTTTTCATACTACACTAAATTTTATTTGTTTTGATTGTGATATTAAACTTGAAATAGAATTTTAATTAAAAATTGAAAATATTTTTTGTTTGTTTGTTTTGCTGAGATTATTTTTAATAATATAAAATGTATAATGTGTTATTGTTTTTATATACATACGTTTATTTTTTTCTGTATGTGTCGATTGTTAAAAAAAAGATTATTGATTTAATAAATAATATTTTTTATTCTTTTAATGTCGACACTAATTGTGGGGTTATAATACAAAACGTACTATTTCCAAAAAGAGCGATATAGAGTTAGGTATACAGATAGGGTAATTAAAGCCTAAGAAAACTACTGGTCTTATTGATTTTAATATAAAATGTCTAAAACACTGTCGTTTTCAAATTGGAAATCATATTTTTTTCCAAATGTTATTTTGTTTGTGTTGTTCATTAAAGTATTTGACACTACTGAAAAGTTCGATTTTTGGAAATAGCACGTTTTGCATTATAACCCCACAATTGAAAATTTGATATATGTAGAAAAACTAATGTTATTTAATTTAATAACAAAAATATATTGGTTTTACCACGCCTTCAAAAACATGCTAGTCTTTTACGAACGCCTTTCACAACACGTGATAAAAAATATTTGGCAGCTTTAAGGTGTAAGTTTTCAAAACAAGTATGTATGAAAACTAGTAGCTTATAATAAACAACAGCAGGTATTACAATAAAGTAGAATGAAGTACAAAGGAATATTGTGTTTTTATTAATTACAATAAAGCACGATACCTACAAACTGAAAGCCTTTTATGAAATAATACACCAAATTCTTTCTTTCATCTAGCAATATTATTATTTTTAATAATATATGTTTTAAACCATTTTTAAAAACATACACTAAAATACACTAAAAAGTTGACTACTTTTTCAATAATAAAAAAATTCATTTCTAGGGCATCCAACTCTGGGCTCTTTTTTGATCCCGTGATTTCGTGATTCACAACAATTCGGGATTGTTCACTAATGAAAGAATCCAAAATAAATTCGATTTAACAGATTTTACAATTATTGAGAAGTGTGAAACTTTTTCTATAGCTCCATTATTCCATTAATGAAACTTTTACCAGCCTTATATAGTACCGTTTGTTTTCCTTATAAGAAAAACGTATTCGGAAAACCTTATTTTATGTAACACACTTTCGTCTTTAATGGACATCTTACACCCACTTTGGTCCGTTATATCGAGGTTTTACTGTGTATTGTTTGCCATTAGACGCTTATTTTTTCTAGGTTTTATTCTTGTAAATAAATAAATACATTTTTAATAATGCCTCTTCAACTAGAAAACTTACAGGTAAAACACTCGCATACAAGTCGATGGTCTGGTTTCAATTTTAACTGGGTCATTTGCACTTATTGATTTTTCGATATTAAAATATTAATTCTAAGTCGCGAAGTTTTTCTCTACTTTTTCCTCTATCCGCTTCTTCGGAATCGAACGTATACAACCCTCGTAAAATACTTCATTTAAAATATCTAAAGGGTGCTTCAGCTACGGCGCGAGTAATAAAATATTTAATCGATAGCCAATTGGTCTACTCTATATTTTGAACGAATGAGCAGTGTTTTTATACGAACGTTCAAACCCAACGTTGGGTGCCTAATTAGTACAATATTTTCTCAATATTTTGTCAATAAATGACTGCAAAAATTAATTCAATAAACAAAACAAAAAACAGTTTTATTAAGTTCTTATTTATTAAAAAATTAAAAAATCAGTTTTGATTATTTTTTTGTTACCGATTTAATATATGTTTACAGGTATACTGAATAAAATTTTAAGTACATTTCATTGAATGTAGTTTATTTCAACTTATGTGCTTACGTAATTTCTAACCAGCGTTACGCATAGGCGCAGCAGGCGACAATATGCATGTATATTAAGAAGAGAACAATATAAAACTAGAGCGAAAACGTCCGAGGCTGCCCCCGGTTTAGTGCTTTTGATGGAATCAAAAAAACACGTAAATCTTGAAATCGAACTGTTTTTAAAAGTCCGCAGTGGCGGCTACACGAAAGTTGAGCTTTACTGTGGTGTTAAAGAGCTTTCTTTGTAGGCGCTTCACGAATCAATAATCAGACAACAATTAACGAAGGGAGAGTATAAAATATTGACGTAATGAGGAACACAGTCAGTTATTATTATTAAATATGGCATATAGTAAAGTGGGAAGTATTTAGATTTTAAATTAGATCTGTTTGTAGTGAATTTCGAGATTCTAAAATCGGTATCAAGACTATCTCAGGATTATAGTATAGTTAAATCGGTCAGCATTCCGTATCCCAGGGTTTGACGCCCATCACCAATTAAAAATAAATATAGATGGCAGTAAATCTATACATATTACTTTAAAAGTTGGCATACAAGGCCAAACGTAGAACGTTGAGTGGAAAAGATGTTCATTTAAATACATATATATATATTATATTTATTATATAAACTATTAAATAGCTATACTGGGGAAAAAAACTTATCTTCTTTTCAAGCTTTTGTGGTTTGCGATTCATAATATGATGGTGTATTTACATTTAGTTATTCAACTATACATATCGACTGTGAAAAGGAAAAAGAACGCAATCCATAGTTTTTTCAAAACAGATTTTTTTCGATAATCACAATGTACCAAACTTGATACACGTTCAATCAAAAGGATGCAACCTGCAAATTCCGAATTAGTATCTAAATTTAGCTTTTAAGTTTGAAATAGATGAGCTAAAAAAGTTAAATCCAAGAAAAAAGACAGAAATAAAGGTTTTTCTTTGACAATTTCATTAATTAATATTATATTATGTCAATTAAACACCAGTTTAGAAGTCTCCGTGCACTTCAAGGTTGTGTATAATTCATAATTTGCATATGGCCCAAAATCATCAAAACACGTTTTTTTGCGCCTCCTGTAAAATTTGATATGTGTGGGTTACGTCTTTTTTCTTTTCCACAGTCGATATAAAACTTATAACATACATTAAAACAGTGATATTTCATCGAGGGTATGCGCCACGGAGGCTCAGAATAATTGTTTTACAGAAGCTATTCTAAAACTTTCCTCGTCTGGCATTTAAATACACAGAGCTCAAAAAGCAGAATAAATATTTAAATGATTGTTTAACTTCTTGATTTATTTAAGTAAGAGCGATCTAATGGTGAAAAACTTTTAAGTCTTGTTTTCACAATGGTATAAGTTTATAGTTTCCTTAATGTCTTTGATAGCAGTGTTGGCAGTCTAATAAAGTATGTTTTCTTAATTATTACAAATTTATAATTCATAACTAAAAAATAAAAATTAGTCATTGGCGTCCGTGGCCCGTGGTCGAGTAGCAACGTTATTGATTTCGATTGTGATGCCCATGGGTTCCTCTTGAAGTACGGACAATGTTATTAAACAAGCAACAAGCGGTCTCTTTTTAAATTTGTTTGAGATCAATTGAATTCGGGTCGTTAATTTTTTTGGAATAAATAATGTTTGTCTCTTTATTGTAAGATAATCGCTTTTTTCTCAGCTATAAAATTCAAAGCTTTTAATTTTTAATCTATGCCCGCTTTCAGTGTGAAGAATATTGCCTTTTAATTAAGGTATTTCAACAGAAGTTTTTCTACAAATACTGCTTGCTCCTCAGTTACTCAATATCTCTTTTTTCAAAGAGAGTATGGATAGAAATGATAAAACAAGGACATAACTAGTGGTCAGCGAATCGCTTTCACTAGAAATTGAAGTGATGGAAGAATGTTCATATATCGAACTATAATTCAAGCCTGTGAGATACGTTACGAAATTCAATGTCGTTGACCACTTTACTACGGACCTGATTTATCAAGTTAAAGATTTTTATGTTCTACAAAGGCAAATTACAAATATCTGCGACGTAGTTAAACCTTCTCGTCGATACGAAATTATTTTTTGCATAAATTTTGAGCAATTATTGGATTTATTTATATTTACTTTTTTATAAAAGAATAAAGCAATTTAATAAAAAAGAAACTCTTTTTACTAAATTGAATCATCCAATTTGCTGTCCATTGTTTCTGACCGATACAAAAATCAACAAAAGCACTTATTGAAAAATTCCCTAAGAGGGAAACCCCTTGTCATCAAGTTACTTGTCAATTTTTAGAACAGGTGATACCTACTACATAGGGATGTTAGGCCGGTTATCGAATACCATTTTCCAGGTCAGACAAACATGAATTATATCTCTCTTGCTCCGAGCTATCAATACTTGAAGCCTCGGGAAACAAATGTGGCAGTTTTCATCATCCTAAAATATTGACAAATAATATATTTTTTTTAATTTTATATAAAACGTGTGAAAAAAGATATGTTAAATATTATAACTAATATTTTGTTGCTATTTTATATAACTTACAATGTTTTGTAAAATTCGTTCAAAAACTGCCGTATTTGCTTTACATGAATATCGACTGTAGAAAGGAATAAAGACGTAACAAGCACATAACAAATTTTACAGGAGATTTTGCGTCAAAAGCAAATGATGAAATATACACAACCTTGAAGTACAGGGAGACTGATACAATAGTTTTTAATTGACTTTATCTAATATTAATAAAATAAACTGTTAAGAAAAACCTTTTTTTTAGTCTTTTTTCCTGATCGCAATTTTCACATACCTTTGTTTTATTAAACTTAAAAGGTAAATTTAGATATTAATTTGGTATTTTCAGCTTAAATCCTTTTGATAAAACGTGAATCAATTTGTATATATTGTGATTATTAAAAAAAAGCTTTATTGAAAAAACTGTGGGTTACGTCATTTTGCTTTTCCACAGTCGACATGTTAACTACAGTTTTTGTTACAAAATTGATTTTAATTTCTCAAAAATGTTTTTTGAAATTATCTATAACATATCTTACACATTTTTGACAAAACATGAAGACTGCTGTCATTGTTTCTGAATCCTCCAGTTGCATTTTTTTTTGTAAATCCATAAAATTTATAATCTTTTTACATATAATACAAATAGCTATTATATTCATATTTCTCTTTCCGTCTGTCTGTAACTTACTTAGTAGTGTAAACCGTAAAAAAGATTTATTTATTATTTAAAATAATGTAATAATATTCTTTATTATTTTATTCAATGCATATTTAATTTTCATAATATTTTTGAATTGCTTAGCAAATGAGTAAAATATTGCTGGAAAATTTACTTCTATATTGAGTGGCACTTGGAAATCTATCATTGGAGAAACGCCACTTGACTTAAAAATGGTGCGCACCCAGTGGCGGTTCGTGACCTAAAATCCTAGGTGGACTAGAAAAAAGTTTAGCATTGTATACTATTTACGAAATTGTGCATGTTTTCACTTCACCTTATACATTAATCTACAAGCAAATAAACAAATACTACGACACTACTGCAAAGCATACATTATTATATAATAAAATCAAAGCTAATGTTAGTAAGAAATAATAGAATAGTAAAAACTGGACCTCAAATTTGTCTCCTTCAAAGTGAACTAACATGTACAAAAAGCAGGACAGAACTGTCATACAGTACAACTAGATTAGTATTTGTGTTTTTATTTATGGGCTAGTTTGAAGTAGCCCGCTGACGTATGACTGAAGGCTGTATCGCGAGGTGCAGTCGTGTACGATTAGATGACGTCAGCCATCTAAAGTTTTTTTTCTACACATTTTGGGTGAAAAATGCAGGTCCGGCTAAGCCCACCTAGCCCGGTACGTAGAACCGCCACTGTGCGCACCACCATCTTAAACTACAATTTTTGAGGTGATGGAGGTGAGGATATGACCTTCAATACTTCATGGAAAAGCACCAAATTTACAAAAAATAAAACACTAATTTGTTCGAAATCAACTTTTATTTTAAATGATTAAGACCGATTTTACTCAATAGTCTTAGACTAACATATATCTTTACTTTCTCTGAAAAAGGTTGAGTGACTGAGTAACAAACAGTTTTAATAGAACACCTTCTAATAAAATAAGCTCCTTTGGGAGTTAAACTGTCTCTACATTTGTAGCGAATATTTAAATTTGAGTTTTATAGCCAGCAATATTTGATTTGATAGTTGAAACATCGAAAGTAAATAGCAAAAATAATAAAGATATTTTATATAATACTATCATTCTCTTATTTACAGTTAAATCAACGGGTAAATCTTACGACCAATAAAACACATTATTTTATAGGTTGTTCTAGGAAAGCTTTGCAATGCCACTCAAAGAAAGAAAGTTTTTTTTGTTTTAATTGTGTTTATTGAAGTGCATGTTTTCTTTTTCTGTCTGTTTGGCTTTGCTGCTGATTATCTATGGTACGATACACGCTCCACCTACTGTAATTTAATTGAATTACGCCTATAACCTTCGCGCAAATTGAATGGACGATATGGCAGACATACAAACATTTATAAAAATAATAAAAGATTTTTAGTACTTTTTCCACATAAAATTTATTTGATCAGGACCGGTTTCGCTCATCGCGAGCATTATCAACTGATAAGAAAAATATATAAACAGTGCTATTTATACAAGTTAAATTGAAATAAAAAGTGTAAGCAACTACTAACAATGAAAATGATTTACAAATTACATTATAATTACACAAAATTAAAATGCTTAACACCTTTAACATACAATTAAAAAATCATCAATAAACATAAATGGCAAATGACATCAATTATTAACCCAATTAAAATTTGGGAAATTTTTAAAACAAAATGAAACTCTACATTACTAAAGTAAATAAAAGGCCATTCCACCAAGTATTCACAGTGAAGACCTTAAAAGTGATACAAACATTAATTTTTATATATAAGACCTACTGTAGGTGCAAGCAAAAATTTTGTCAAAGTTTTATTGCAATCGGATGAGCGGTGTACGAACACAAACAAACATTCATTTTTATATATTAGATTATAAACACAAAAAAACAGTTTTCTTAAGCTATTTATCGATTGAAAATGACACTTGTTCAGTGGAATTAGTCAATATTTTATAGTTTAATCTTTACAAAAATATTCTGTTTAATAAACTACAACTCGGAAAAAATCGTTGAAACTAATTATTTTTCACGTAACATATAATCTTGTTTTACGAAAAATAACCATTGATGCAATACTTGAATACTCGGATATCAGGGTATTAGGCAGTCGAGCTTTTTGCAGCTCTAATGTAGCCTTATAACAGGCAACAATGAGTGCTTGTTCAATGAAAGCTAAGCGAAAAAAATTGACAAGTAGTCGAAGCTTTTCCTTGCCAACTTAAAAAAGCTCTGCTACGTCAAAAAAGAAATTTTACTAGAGGGATTATGTCGATACCGAAAAATTCAATTGATGTACATACAGTACACGAGAAATGAACAGTGGGTTTTGTTGAAGTTTTATCGTAAAATAGAAATAAATACAATATAAATACAAATACTTTCCTTGGATAATAATATCGTTAAACATTAAATAACTAATCTCTTCATTTTGTGTTAGTCATAAACAGAAATTGAACAATTTAAGCTTAAAATATTCGTAGAAATCTTCATTTTGGAAACTCATTAATTATCAAAAAAATCAAATAGAAATAAAATATATTTTGTCGTGCTTATTAAAAGTATGGGTTTAAATTTTGTCCATATAATTCGCTACCCTAAAGCAACAGTGGGATAAGTCGGAAATACTGGTTTTAAGATAATTGAACTCTACGATTTGTGTTGTACTCTTTAATTATGTATTTATTTAGTTTCTTTTACGGTTTATGATAAATGAAAATAGTAGGTTTTTTTGTATACTATTTACTTTACTCATCTCGCTAATGTTTTTAGGTTACAGGGCTATATCGATTATTGTAAATGTAAGATTATTCTTTTAAAAAGAGCACTTTAAAAAAATTCAGTGTTTCATTATAAAGGTTTACCTTTCAGCTATCAATTTCACTTTATCTCACTGTTGCTATCTGTTAGCAATATATGGTATATATAAAAAACACAATATCCCTTTGTACTTTATTCCACTTTATTTAATAGGTCAGGACGGGTCATTGTCAACATTGTCAACTTCAGTTGAAAATGCTCGCAATGAGCAAAACCGGTCTTGACCTTTTAAATTAAGTGCAATAAAGTACCAAGGAATATTGTGTTTTTATTAATATAAAGCCTTTCCACCAAGTATTTTTACCCTATTATAATGGAGTTCTAGAAAGTAAATGCCAAGTTAATAAATAAACTGTGAAACGTATTTTGCCTCTTTCAGAGGTTTTGTAACTAAACAAGCTTTGTGAAAGTAAGATTGTCTGAAGATGCCACTGAAAGAGGCGAAACACGTTATTTTATATTTTATATTAAAATAAACTTCCACAAAGTTACCGCCGAATTCATCGAAAGTATTACTTTATATATTCTCAATAGCTATTTCAGCTTATGTGCTCATCAGAACTAAAATACTTTGATATTTTTTCACCGTATTATAGTAGAGTTCTACCAGTAAAATGCCAATTCAATCAAAAGAAAGCATGGATTTTTAATACCTAAAAATTTCCCTTCCACAAGCTTAAACTAGCAAATTATATCATTTATTTCAAAAACAATTAATAAGTTCTAGAATAGTTCTAGAGATGACGTGCGGCAGCGATTTACGACGTTATTGGTTTTGAATTAACTGTGACCGGAAAATTGTAATATTGGTTGTAGCGTAACGAAGGTCGGGCCAAAACTGATGTTGATGATGAATAAACAGCACCGATGGTTCTGGCTTCCATCCTACTCTTCTTATCATTCGCACGCGGTTTTAGTTCAGGCTCTAAATTAATTATTTGTAAATAAATCGTTAGCATAAAGCCTTTATTCTCCAAATAGATGACGTCAGCATTCCTTCGTTTGAAATTTATAACAATATTATTATCTTAACAAAACACTCATTCGTTGGGCTAAATAATTATTATTAAAGCGCCCAAAATTGAAAATTTACAGGAATAATTAATATGCTGAAGTCTCCCTTTTAAGTTTATTTTAAAAAACTGCGCGTCGGCTGTATAATAATTAGAATTTTAAACTCCTGATCAAACAAGTTTTCTCTATATATATTAGGTGTAGTAAAAAGTCCTGACGCATTTGTTAAATAAAACGCAAAATTCTGATTTTAGTATTTTTATTAATTTTTCTTTACAAAAAGTATTCACCCTTTCTTTCTATAACCTTCTGCCACCTATTTGACAAATCTAAAATCCCTTTAGTAAAAAACTCAACTGGTTTCGAATTAAAATAATCGGAAATAGCCGTTTTCACTTCACTTTCTAATTGAAATTTTTTATCTCTAAAAAAATGTTCCATTGATCGAAATAAATGGTAATCAGATGGTGCCAGATCTGGTGAATAGGGTGGATGCAATAAAGTTGTCCAACCAAGGTCTTCGATTTTTTGTCGGGTCAAATCCGCCACATGTGGTCTCGCGTTGTCATGTTGAAGGACGATGTTGCGCCTATTCATCAGCCCCGGTCTCTTTCTTTCCAAAGCTGCATTTAATTGGTCCAATTGGTCGCAGTATACTTGTGCCGTCACAGTTTTACCATATTTTAAGACTTCATGATAAATGATTCCTTTAGAATCCCACCAAACACAAAGCATAACTTTTTTTGGGTGCAAACCAGCTCGAGGGGTCGGAATTGGTTGTTGTCCTTTATTTAGATATTGTTTTTTCCTCGATACATTCGTATATAACACCCACTTTTCATCTCCGGTAATCAGATCCTGAAGAAATGGTCGTAAGCTTTGTTTTTCAAGCAACAATTGACACGCGCTTAGTCGCTGCGCCTTGTTCCGATCGCTTAGCGCATGCGGCACCCAAATTCCTTCTTTTCGGATTTTACCCATTTTTTTCAGGTACTTCTGAGTAATTGACCATTTGGTCCCGACTATACTGGACAATTCTTTTATTGTATGCATGGGATTTTTTTCAATTTCGGCTTTCAGAGCAGCTTCATCCACTTCTTGAGGTCGTCCACTTCGAGGGTTATCTTTTAGGCTCAAATTTCCAGATTGAAATTTTTTAAACAATCTCTGGCATTTTCGAACATTTAAAATGTCTCCATAAACGTCGCAAATGTTTTTTTTTGCAACGGCTGCGCTGTTCTTCGCGTTGAATTGAAAAAGCATACAACTGCGTAAATGTTCTTCAGATGGGCAAATCGCTGTCATTTTTTTTGGGTGGTCGATGAACTCGTTTTTTTACACAGAACATAAATTGAGATGTCCCACAACACAAAAAAAAATACGAGGGCGTTCTAATCAGTCAAAGGACCGAAGGCGACTAATTCTAAAACACGCATCTCTAAAATGCGTCAGGACTTTTTACTACACCTAATATATATATATCGACTGTGGAAAGGAAAAAGGACGTAACCCACAGTTTTTTCAAAACAGGTTTTTTTAGATAATCACAATGTATCAAACTTGATACACGTTCTATCAAAAGGATGCAAACTGGAAACACCGAATTAGTATCTAAATTTAGTTTTTAAGTTTGAAAAGGATGACCTTGTAAAAAATTAAAACCAAGAAAAAAGACTGAAATAAAGGTTTTTTCTAGACAATTTCTTTCATTAATATTACATTATATCAATTTTAAAGTCTCTGTACACTTCAAGGCTGTATATAATTCATAATTTGCATATGGCCTAAAATCATCAAAATACGTTTTTTGCGCCGTCTGTAAAATTTGATATGTGTGGATTACGTCTTTTTTCCTTTCCAAAGTCGATATATATATATATATATATTGTGCACCGTGTGTATCGAAATTCTATTAAACAAATTATAATCTTTACTTTTAATGCACGATTAAGCTTTGTAAGCTAATGGCTTCATATTAAATGTGTAGATATTTATTTATTTTCAATAACAGTATGTTAAAATAATTATTTTTCACATTTGAATCGTTCAAATTATGAACATTTACACATATTTTGTCACTTACGACCCGGGTTTTGCCTTTCGGCATCTTCAGGCGTTCAAATACACGAATGAACTTTAACTGACGCTTAGTAAATGAATGTTTCGTGTTAATATAAGAAATAAATGTATCATTGAGTTTAAAACCATTGCTGGCGAAAATGGTTAGCCCATGGGAATGCCCACAGAGTTTAATGGTGAGTAGTTTTAAGAATTATATTTATTTTTGTTTGTCGGAAAAGGTTTTATGGTTATATTTATATAAGGTATAAAAGCGGGGAGCCAGGCACATGTTGCTGACAGTTTAAAATCGGAAGACTGTTCAATTGCGCTCTGTTTATTTATAAAATTTCATCGAAAAAGAGCTTATGAGTGTCTGTATTTGGGTGCAACATTTTTATCCCCTGTTCCTGATTGAACACGTGTCTTTTTGAAATTAAGTGATTAGCGAAAGTAGATATGTCTTTTTTCAATCTAAAGGCTGCAATATGTCCTGATAATCTGGTATTCAATGTCCTTTCTGTTTTCCCGATATAAAACTTTGTACAACAAAAGCAGCTTAAATTGAATTAATTTTCATTTTGTATTATGACATATTTACCATAATTAAAAAAACATCTACTTTGTAACTACATATATTTTCATATTGAAAATCTGTGTAGTATGTGAACCGGGCTCTCAGTATCATTGCAATTTCTAGTATTTACATCCCCTTTTTTCGTGTATTCTGTATTTGAAAAAAAAATGTAATTTGTAAATTCTTTTCAATGTCAATTGTTTGTTGTTTACACCTTTTTATTTAAATTTATTTTTGTATAAATATCACTGTTAAATTATATTTCTTATCGGTTGACAATGCTCGCAATGAGCAAAACCGGTCATGACCTTTTAAATAAAGTGGAGTAAAGCACAAAGGAATATTGTGTTTTTATTAATTATCTCAAAACTAAATAATTGTATATTGGACCAGTCTGATTTTTGTATACAGATATCGCAAATATGTTAAAGCTAGTGCTGAAATAGAATATGTACTGTGAATGAGCTTTTACATAAACTCTCTTCGCCTCGTAAATGTGCACAACCTTAACTAGAAAATAATGTTTATTCTACCATGAAACAACTTCGATGCGATAATCACTTTATGCATGCATAATAGCAACATCAGATCTCTATGATAATACTGCGGGGGTATTTTCCAAGACATTGTCCGGATAATTAGAGTCTTGCCTTTTGTAGAGTGACCTCCGGTGAGAAATTGCACAATAAATTGCAGCAGACTTGAGCCGTGAATAGAGCCTTTGCCGAGGACAAAGGACGAAGGCTCAACTGCGCCCGGGGGTCGGGCGCTGAGCCATTGTCTCGCATCCTTCGCATTGCCTACTATCTTGGGTAAACAGGCTTCTCAATATGGTGTTTCGTGAACAGTGTTCAGTGTACTGGGAGATTTGAATGAAACGTATCCCGCAAAAGTTTGTTCATTTGTTATGAAGCAACACTACAAACATACAGGGGTGGATTGGAAGAGGGTCGGAGGAGCTCGCGAGAGCCCCTTGTTAAATTTTCCTCAGGCCAGCGAGCCTTTTGTTAATTTCAATTAAAATATAAATTCAATAGAAAACAATATTCCCATATCAAATTAGTACATAACTGCAATTTCTGACTTTTTATATTATCTACTACAGCTTCAGTATACAAAGTTGTACATTTTAGCCATTTATATTAATTAGTTTACGGTAAATAGCATATTGTTACATATCATATGTGTATTAGGTAACAATCGATTGCATATAATTGGATATGAGTGTTAAAAAATTCAAAATTTTAACTGCTAAGTAAAACAATGAAAACCGATTCGAACCATTTAATATATTTTTTTTGAATTAGTACAAAAACTAGAATTTTATTTTTATGAATACAATTCTTTTCCACTAAAAATTGACAGCTTACTCCATAAAAGATAACGTTTCTAAAGTTTAATGCCCATGATGCAATCGTAAATAGTTGAGCCATTAAATCGTTCAATATTTCTCTTAATATTGTCAATAAGTATTTATCATTTTAGGTATTCTAGCATATATGCATTTTTAAGATTATTTTTTAGCTGCTAACTTAAGTAACCTAAGTTAAGTTTAAATACTGTCAATACACAGTGAAACTGAGATGCCATCATGGCAGGGAACGTGATTTTTTAGGATGGCATGTTACGGGTTAAGTAAAGTTCAGTGGTATCCCATCGATTGTAAATCAACAGATTTTTTATACGAGAACAGCTTGTTACTCCGTTGCTCAACTTATTTATTTTGAGAGAATAAAGATAGGTCTTGAAAACAGGAATCGGGGTTACCTATTCATTTGCACCCTTTTATTAAGAATCGGAAGAGGAAGGAGGGCAGGGTGTAATTTATAGCATATATATAACATCACAAACACCCAAGCCTTCGAACAGATCGATTGAAAAGTATGCTGTCCGTACTTGGACTTGATCGTCACGGAAGTCAACGACGTTGAACACTACACCACGAACCCGACAAAATTTTATAACTATCTTTTACTCATCATTGGTCTGCGATAACGTCTTGTCTGTTTAATAAAAATTAATATTATATTCTAATTAAAATTCGATAAAATAATATTGTTTAATGAAAATATTAAATTAAAACAATTTCGTAAACAATATTAAATTGTCTGCCATTCGTCTATGTCAGACAATCAAAAATAATTATTCTCCATGCCTTCCATAGTTGACGCTCTAGGGTAGACATTTCTAAATATTTATTTGGAACGCTACTTTGGGTATAATTTAAGTTATATAACATAAATGTTTTGAAAACAACAAACTATATTTGTATGTCTTATATACTGGGGTGACAACATTTCATATTTAGCATCCGCATATATTTTAGTGTTTAACACTAACTAATTATTGATGATAGACCTTGACAATGATAGCACATTGATACCTTATATCTGTCATTTTCTTTTTTTGCAAACAAGAAAACAAAGACAAAATAGTAAAATAAAAAAAATGGCTTAAAAAGTATTGTACGATAATAAAACAGTGTTTACAGCAGTGGGGGGGGGCAAACTTTTCAGACGAAGGGCCAAATTCAGGAATTAAATATGAGCGGCAGGCCGCAAGTAAAATACCATTTTTATATGTACATGAAAAAAAACAATCCAATGAAAGGAATGGACTTGTTTTACGTCTTTTAACATTTTTTTTAAATCAGGTGTTAATTTTGCAGTTGAGATTTTTAAAACTGTTTATGAATGTTCATCGGTGATAAATTTTTACTGAGGTTCATGATTGAAAATTTTTGTTCACATACATATATAGGTTGACCCAAAAATAACGATTATTAAATTTATTTTCAATCTTTTCGAGACCACAGCGGGTGACAATTTTATAATAAGGTTATTTAAGGGGAATATTCTGGATTTATTATTTCATATAAATAAAAAAAACTGTCACGTATCACCTTACTGAAAATCTGACGCTGGTTTTTTATGAGTACAACGATATGGTCACCCTAATTTGACAACATCTATTTGAGATTTTTTTTCCATTTTCCAACAATCGTATCCCTCGAGGACAAAAATAAGGAATTTTAATTTACATAGTAACAACATTCTGGGAAATATTTACTCAGTAATATTATTTTAAAAATCATCCACTCAAAAAACTACACAAAAAAAAATATCTTCAAAAATAATAAAATATTTTTTTGGTTTGTAGCAATATACGGTAAATGTTTGACGTTGTTTTCGTATAAACTGAGCTTGCTTAGTTGGCCTAGTAAGCAATGTTCCCTCTAATTTTCGGAAGGTTATGTGCGCAAAAAACATTGGCTGTGCAACTTTGACAAGAAATAAAAAGATTTGTGCGCCACCTAACGGTATTTAGACCTAACAAACGAAAAGGTTGATTTTAATAATAACAACAACTAAAAACACTATTTAATGTCAATTAATTTATTCTATTCATCCGCCTGTGTGGTCGAGTGGTCAACGTTGTTGGCTTCGGTTACGGAGGGCACGGGTTCAAATCCCGATACGGACAGTTTTATAAATTGATTTTCTATGAATTTATGAATTTCTGTTCGAAGGCATGGATGTATGTGATGTCTTGAATTCCTCCCTCCCACTCATCCTATCATATGAACGAGGCGTATCGAGAGCGATTAGCTTACTGCTAGTCCTGTTCTAGCTCTATCCTTCTATCCCTACTCTCTTTGTAAAAAGAGAGGTTGAGCTACTGAGTAACAAGCAGTTCTTGTAGAAACACTTCTGTTGAGATAAACTCCATTAGGAGTCCATATGCTCCACATTGGGAGCGGACATGGTTTAAAAAAAAATCTGGTGGTGGTATCCCTGATGTAACTTTTGTGCGTTCTGTTTTTATGTATGTGCGTGCACTCGGCAAGTTGTGTGCGCGCGCACACGCGCACAGCTTAGAGGGAACACTGCTAGTAAGCGTTTTCAACAACGTGCTCGAGCACATTTTTCCAGTGTTGAAACATTGTTTAAACATAGTTGAAAATTTTCAACAGCTGAGTAAAACATACAATATGGAATATATTATACATGAAATATAACCGCCCCTGTATATACAAGGGGTGCATTGATCCAATGTCACATTGACCGGCCACTACTGCAGTCCAAGGTCTTTCTTGCTGTCATTATTCTCCTTAAAAAGGAAGATTGAGCAATGATTAACAAAAAGTTCTAGTTAAAAAAGTTTTGTTGACATGGATTGGAAAATGTTTTAGTCAAGCGGCGCACCTCCCAGGCTGGAAATCGCTGCTTTACTATTCACTTTATGGAGTATTATTGAGTAACGTTGCTATAGTCTGATGATGCTTGTATAAGTGAAACACGTGTCACAAGTTTAAGCACAGCACGTGCAATAACAAAGTTATCAAAATTATATTTTATTTTAAGTACGTTAACTTAGAACCGCCATGATTACAAATAAAGCAAGATGAAATACGCAAAGTTTGTAAAACAGTTTTAGCACAGACATTGTTATTTTCAAGACTAAAATTTAATATTAAATACCAGCATAACGAACCTCATCTGTAACTACACAATACAAAATTATCTGGGAATCCACGAAAATCTGCCATCGCTCTAGTGATTCCATCACCGCCTCGCATCGCTTACTCTGGAAAATATTAATTAATTACAGCAGCCAGGAGTTTCGGGAGCGACGCAGGTTGAAATATTGGTCACAATATACATTACTAACAATGATTTCTTCGTATTATATAATTTGTAATGTGTGTAATGGTCGTGTCCTATGGCGCAGCGGTTAGCGTTGTTGGCTTCCATGCCGGATCTCACGGGCTCGAGTCCCAGTACGAACAGAATTTTTTCGATTTCTTTTCGAAGGCATTGGTGTTTGTAATGTCTAAAAATTACCTCCCGCCATTCCGATCCTTCAATAACTGGGCGTAGTGAGAGTGTTTAGCTAACCAGTAGTCCTATCCTAGCATTATCCTTCTAACCCTATTACTCTCTTTGAAAAAAGAAAAGGTTGAGCGACTAAGTAACAAAAAGTTTTGTTGAGATACCTTATGATGTGGTCATATACTTCACATTGGAAGCGGACATGGAAAAAAATCGATAAATAGATTTTCGATAGATACTGTTTTGGTAGTCATAATGATAGATACTACTACTCACTTTGAAAAAAGTGATGTTGATCGACTGAGTAACAGTTTCGTAGAAAAACTTCTGTTGAAATATCTCCATTAAGAGGCTATATGCTCTGCATTGGGAGCAGATATGGATAAAAACAATATATAATTTCAGTGTAAGTTATTTATTTTTTTTACTATGTCCGCTCCCAATATGAAGCATATGGACTCCTAATGGAGTTTATCTCAACAGAAATATTTCTACGAGAACTGCTTGTTACTCAGTTGCTCAACCTCTCTTTTTCCAAAGAGAGTAGGAATAGAAGGAAAGGGCTAGGACAGGACTAGTGGTTAGCTAATCGCTCTCGATACGCCCCGTTCATAGGATAGGATGGGTGGGAGAGGGGAATTATTAGGGAAGCTATTTTTGGGTCATGATTATTTACCATCTTTTTCTTGGCGGATGTGGTCTTTTTAGACTACTCCTTTTTGTCTACAATTAATACTCTTACTATTGATTTAAAGAAATGAAACATTGCTATCTTAGATAGGAATTGAATATATTGAGTCCATTGCTAACTTGAGCTAGTTGTAATCAATTCCAATCTCGCTGCATAACGAAAACAAAATATTACTTGTGGCTCGATTCCAATTGAATTCTCCGTTAGTCATCCATTTTCTCATTCTGTCTGCTATGTCGAGTGATTCGCGACGATTCAAATTTTCTATAGAAACAAACGAGTGAAACTGTCAATACAGTCGACCCGCTGTGGTCTAGTTTAGTGCTTCCCAACCTGTTTCGTGCCGCGGACCCCAAAATCTGAAAACAATAATCAGCGGACCCCCGAAAAAAAAATATTTCACATATTCATATTTTATCACAAAGAATGACAATTTTCGCGGACCCCAAGTTGGTAAGCACTGGTCCAGTTGATTAGAGTTTGCTCTACCAACCAGGTGGGTCTGGATTCGATTCACGGTGGAGTCAATATCAAACCTAAATTTGAGACCTAAGACGTGGTGGGTGTTTGTGATGTCAATTTACCTAGAGTTGATCTCGAGTGACTTACAATAAATTGTGATCGATTTTTATTCTTTAAAAAAAATAAGATTATTTACTATTTTTATTTTAAAACTGATGATAAAAATACGCTATTCAGAATGTTAAATATTTTAATATTATTTTAAATTAAAGCGTGGAACGTTTATAACTTATAAATAAATTTAATATAAAAATGCCATCGTTTGAAATTAAAATCAAAATCAATAAAGGCTTTGATAACAGTAAATTCTTGGTATATCATGTTTTCAATATTACGAGTGGCTATTTATTACCTTTGAAATGTACTTCTATTAGAATTTTCCGCTGACAAATATTTTTAATTTGCTTGGTGAGACCTACCTTCTGTGAAATTCCCTCTCCTTTGTTCTTCTTATGTTCAATAATTAATTGATCTTTTCTTTATATCGACTGTGGAAAGGAAAAAGGACATAACCTACAGTTTTTTCAAAACAGATTTTGTTCGATAATCACAATGTATCATAATATATAAAATAATAACTTAGATTAGTCCACGTATTGTGCTTCAAACTGTGACAGTGTTTCGCCTCTTTCAGAGACATCCTCGAACAGACTACTTTCACAAATGCTTGCTTAAGTAAGAATGATATTATTTTTCTATTCTGATATATTATAATAAAAATCAAATAAAAATGGAAGGCAAGGAGAGGATGGTAGAAAATCAAACAAACGAGAATGGTAATACAAATGACATTTACATCAGTTGCATCAATTAGAATAGGTTAAATAAACCGATGGAAAATATATTTAACAGTGGCGAACCACCTGTTTTATTCAAGATATTATTTAATAATATTTCTTTATTTAATATGGATATAATATAATGTCACAAATTTTGCTTAATAAAGAATGAGTTTGAAGCTATCCCGGGTGAACCCGGGTAAAAACAGCTGTTTATAATAACTATTCTAAAAATAACAAGGAACTGCAAAGATTGTCTGTAAACTGAAGGGAAATGTTTGTTTTATTATACTTATATGTATCATTATAAAATATTGTACATATTTTCTTTGCATCATATGTTTTTTAAAATATCATTGTTTGTTAAATACTTTTTTTAAATCCATGTTCGCTCCCAATGCGGAGCATATGGCTTCCTAGTGGAGGTAACTCAACAGAAGTTTCTTCTGCAAGAACTGTTACACATACAGTCGCTCAACCTCAATTTTTTTTTCAAAGTGAGTAGTAGGAAAATAAGGATAAGGCTAGAACTAGTGGTTGATTAATCGCTATTGCTACACCCAGTTATTAAAGGATCAGAAGGATGGGAGCAATGGAAAAAATGTGAATTGACATTACAAACACCCAGTCTTCGGTCACAACTTTGAATTGAATAATTCTCAAATTCATTGTGATCTTACCAGGAATCGAACCTTGATCTGCGTGATCGGTAGAGCAAGCTCTAACCAACTGGGCCACAGTAGGCAACAAAATTGTTAAATACAGGGTCATTATTATAATTAACTAACGTGATGATTGAATCTAACTTTAAAGAAAATGCTCGAATAGCACTCATTAAATACGGGTAGCGCCTTTTTAATAAAAAGAAAATGACGGCTGTGGTGGGCTACCATTCTACAAAATACGAAGTCAATTAATTAATACAAACCTTATCCGCTATTAACACATAGATTTTTCTAAAAATTACAAGGAATTTCAAATATCGTCCGTAAACTGAAAGAAAATGCTTGTTTTATTATACCAATATGTATTTTTATTAAAACTCGTACATCTCTTCTTGGTATCACAACGACTGTGAAAAGAAAACGTAACCCACAGTTTTTCAAAACAGGTTTTTTTCGATAATCACAATGTATCAAACATGATACACGTTCTATCAAAAGGATGCAAGCTGAAAATGCCGAATTAGTATCTAAATTTAGTTTTTATGTTTGAAAAGGATGGATTGTAAAAAATTAAAACCATGAAATAAGACTGAAATAAAGGATGTTCTTTGACAATTTTTTTGATTAATATTAGATTATATCAATTAAACACCAGTTTAGAAGTCTCTGTGCACTTCAAGGCTGTATATAATTCATAATTTGCATAATAGCTAAACATAATCAAAACACGTTTTTTGCGCCTCCTGTAAAATTCGGTTACGTCTTTTTTTCCTTTCCACAGTCGATATATGTTTTAAATATTATTGTTTGTTAAATACCTAATAGGGTTGTAGTTGTAATTTACCAACGAGATAAATGAATGTTTGTTTTACTCTAAAGAAAATTCTCGAACCGTTTTATCGCATAGGAGATAGGGGTAGCACTTTTTTTTCATCGTCTAGTAATGAGCCCATTGTTACTTAGCCAGTCGTAATTTTCTTTCGACGTTCATTTTCTTTTCACAAACATTTCGTGACACATCCACGTAACTAAGCCGATAATTAAAACTGACCGAATGGGATAAAAGAAAAACTAATAGATCGAATGTCCCATGAAGGTAAGTAATAACCCATCTTAATAAAAACACATTATTCCTTATAATAAAAACAATAAAAGATTTTTAGTACTTTTTCCACATAAAATTTATTTTATCAGGACCGGTTACGCTCATCGTGAGCATTATCAACTGAAAAAGTACTAAAAATCTTTTATCATTTTTATTATAATGCCATTCCACCAAGTATTGACAGTGAACACCTTAAATGTGAACATTATTCCTTCACTGTACTTCATTCCACTTTATTTAATAGGTCAGGACCGGTTTCGCTCATTGCGAGCATTTTCAACTGATAAGAAATATAATTTAACAATGCTATTTATACGAAAATGAAATGTTCTAAACAACAATTGGCATTGAAAAGAAATTACCAATTAGATTAAAAGTGATTATAAAATAACACAAAATTAAAATGTTTAACATATAATTAAAAAGTCATCCCAGATTAATAAATTTAATTGTAAATAATGCAAGCTGCAAGTTGCAAATGCCGAATTAGTAACTTAGAGACATTTTTTAGCTCTTCTTAGACTTTTGATTTAAAAAAAAACTCAGAATTTTCAGAATTGCCAAAATAAAAGAATTTGAAACTTTTTTTTGAACTCTCGCGTAAGTTTCTAAAATTTTATCGATCTCAAAATCCCGGGATCATAGGACCAGCGTTCCTTCTAAGCTGCGCGCGTGCGTGTCCGCGCAGCAACTGGGAAGCCCTCGCGCACTCATTCCGGGTTGGCGCGCACTGCAAGACAGTTGTTCAATCAATACTTGATCGGTACGCGCAGCTTTCGCGCAGGCTCCGCGCAGTCGTTGAAATTTCCGCGCAGCTTAGAGGGAGCGTTGCATGGGACCTTTATTTGAATGAAAAATATCACTTAAAAGTGTGTTCATTTGTTTTAAAGCAACACGACACAACTTATAAAACTTATTTATTTAGCTATCGATTGGTATATTTTTAACATTTTCCACTATGCCTCAAATCCTTATATCGGATCATAGCAAAAACAACCATTTGACAACTGATTCAGTTCTCATAAAAACACTTATTTGAGACGTTCAAGTAATAAAAATGATCTAATCCAATTTTTAATTGGACTTGACCAAGTAATGGGGTATCTTATCAAAAAAAATAGACGATAATTGTACTGCCTGTTACTCAATCACTTAAGCTCTCATTTTATGAGAAATTAAGAACAGAAATATAGGTTCAGGACAAAACTAGTGGTTATACAATCTACCTTGATTTTAACATAGAACAGAGGAAAATGTCAAATACATCTATACTAAACAATTTAAACGATTTGTTTTTAAAGTAACAGATGTATTTGGTGTCCAAAAAACACTATGAATAATTTAGATAAAACACTATAAATATATTATTTTTGTAAAATAAGAATTAGTTATAAAGTATTCAAACCGATGTCCAAGCACTCCGACATCTCTCAAAAAATCATAAATCTGACTTATTTTAATATTAAAAAATATGTTTTTTAAGTGTAAAATTTATAAAGCATTAAAAAATATTGCATGTTGGCAAACAGTATAATGAACATTGCAACACTCGTTGTAGAAATTTTTCATCTGCTTGTCACGCCACCTGCATAGCATTGTTCAAAACATATTCATTAATTTTACTGCTGTGCATTTTTTGGTTGTGCTGCGCAAAAAAATGGGGAATTTACGCCCATTACGGATTTCCTGAAAAATCGTTTTACATTAAATGCAGAATCTTTTTAGCACAAAATTTTCAGGCATACTCAAACACGTAGTTTTAAAAAATGTATTTTTTAACTTTGATATTGTCTATTTTTGTCGGATCTACGTCGCAGTGGTCAATGTCGTTTTTGGAAAAATTTCAAAAGAAATTAAGTATTATTAGTCTACAAAAAAGTATATATATCGACTGTGGACAGGAAAAATGACGTAACTCACACACAGAAAGTTTTACAGGAGGCACAAAAAACATATTTTGATGATTTTCGGCTATATACAAATTATGAAATAAGCACAACCTTGAAGTGCACGAAGACTTCTAAACTGGTGTTTAATTGATATAATCTAATATTAATTTAATCTTTTTTTTTGGTTTCAATTTATTCAAACTTAAAAGATAAATTTAGATACTAATTCGGCATTTGCAGCTTACATCATTTTGATGGAACGTGTTTCAAGTTGGATACATTGTGATTATCGGAAAAAAGCTGTTTTTAAAACTGTGGGTTTCATCCTTTTTTCTTTCCACAGTCGATATTATAGCATTGCAGCTACACCTACGGCGCTAGATATTTGACTGTTTTTAGATGGCATAAGATAAACAAAATATTAAATTTGTTTTTTTTTAATGCACCCGAGATAGTTTCTTTCTCGTATAAGAGACATCACAATCACCCGTTGCCTAAATGATATAAAATTTAAATTTAAAAGAAGCCTTAATTTTATATTAACATCTTCAAGACTTAAGCCTAGGCCCACTTGATGACTAGGGTAAAGCTTCTACAACTTCACCACGTAGTTCAAAGTTAATAAACTAAATAAATTGTATTTTATTCCGAAAAAACGAAAGACACTTAAGACAGATAATGAATTTATATAATGTCTAGCTTCTCTAATGTGGAATATATTAAACATAGCTTAACAAAAAAATGATCGACGGTGTGATGCCAAAATAGCAATAAACTTTATTGTATAATTTTTAAGGAACTAACTGTTTTATTATTTCTTTTTTATCGGACTAATTCTTATAATAATTTAGGTTAAATATTTCTTATTTTTTAACCCCATTTTGACAAACATGCGAAAAAGAAATAATTTATTCCCTACTGACTATCTCAAATTATTTTTCTTTCACATCTGCAGCCACAATTGCCAACATCAGAGTGCAAAAAAGATGCGAAGAAAAAACGCCATGTTACTTTTAATGTAGCTTTTTCAAATGCAAATTATAGCAGCTTTGCAAATTTTATTTTTTACTCCGCGATCATTGTTACGTTCTTTTTTTCCATGAATGGAGAACATTTTTTATTGTGAAAGAAAAAAATGAAAACGATCCTTTTAAATCATCTTTAGACATTCAGTCATGTTTATTGTTAACAATAAATAAGTGTATTCATTTTTTTATATTGTTTATTTATATACATAATAATACACAACAATAAATTATTTGGTATTACTCCTCAGAAAATATGATTAATGAAAACACAATGCGTCCACTGATCAATCACATAGTGATATAATTTTTGTAACAAAATTTCCTGATATCGAAAATACCCTTTCGCTGGGTAATGATGTGGTTTTTAAGCCATCAAATAAAAGATCCAAACTTTCTGTCCTTTTGTTTATAGACTCGTTTATAGAAAATTCAGCACAACCGGTTACGAAGTTGAAAAACCGGTTTTCAAATGACACAAATTTAGCCAAATGACTGGTTTTTGAAAACCGACAAGCCCTAGTTTTAATAAATGATAAAATAAATAAGTATCAATTCTAATATTAATAACCGTCTTTAGAATGTCAAAATTTTTGCTTAATAACCCTGTTTTTTAAAACCGACTAGCCTTTATTGACACGCTTAACCAAGTGGGGCATAAACTCAAGAACATTTACGAACATGACATTTTTTTATTTAAAAAGTTAAAAACGTACAAAAATTCTTACATTTCTAAAATACACTAATCTTTCGATAAATTGTTATACTAAGCTGCAAATAATAAATAACGTCTAAAGCCCAGTGTTATTGAAAATGTTCAGTCACTAAACTAATCTGAAAAATATAAAATAATCCAAAAACAAAACACATATGTAATGGCTTTTTACTAAGTAATAAACCATCAATTTTATTGCTTATTTTATTTGAGTAATACAAGTTTTACGTGCGGTATAAGTATTTTAACATTTATCAAATAAAAATAATCCCAGCAATATATATTATTTTTTATAATATCAAATGAAAACTTTATTTTTATTTGAGTTGTATATTTTTATCGACTATTTATCAAATGGGATCTATAAAACAAATTTGTTTGAATTAGAAGTACGTACAGAGATGACGTTTTCGTCAGATGCCGTGATATGAACATAAATATAACATACACTCTCGAATTTTTCGTAGCATTTAATTCATCATAAATAACTTATTCTGTATTTTTTTGTAAATAAAATATTTTTTATTTATGTAATAAAATCGTTACATTTTTAAGTCAGCCCGCTTTCAATATGAATCATACGTACTCTCAATGGAGTATCTTGACAAAAGTTGTTTTGCTAGAACTGATTGTAATTCTGTCACTTTATATTGAAACCATTTTTGCGTAATATGCAACCCGCAGCTTGCACAGAATAAAATATACAAAGATTCCCAAAACTAATTTTCAATATTTCTATAAGTTAACAAGTGTAATAAAACGTTAGGTCATTGTTTTCGAATACCCGGGTCTTTAGCAAAAAAACATGTGGGAATATACAAAATTATAATGATTCAAATTTCATATGGTAATTCCATCAAATCCCTTCGGTTCAAATCTTAAATGATAGTATTATATGTATTATAGAGAAAAATATTATTAAACATAACCGACAAGCGATCTCTCGCATTGTGGTCTACTATTTAGCCATAGAAATTTGAAAATTCTCTCCTACAAAACGCAGAAGTATAGTCACAAAACAAATTCCCGCCCTTTATTCTTTTTTTTGAGAAATATTCACACAGCAAAGCGTCGCTATAAATTTTAATGAGGACACTTTAGGGCGACATTTTCAAATGTCGTGTCGCCCTAAAAATCTTTCACGACACTTCGATGAATAGATAATACAAATTTTCACCTTCTATTGTTTGCTATTTTCAATTGTTTCTCAAACAATGGACGATTGTTTTAATCATTTTTAAATTTAGATCAGAATTCGTAAAATATTATCAATATTTTTTCCATATCCATTTCCTAAAAGGAGCATATGTTTACCGTACAGTTTCTCTATGATTCCCAGGTCATCCCAGCGTCTCTTAGTTCCACTCAGTACATCAGTTGGTAGAAGAGACATTCAGTGCTTAAATTATCTTGGGGAATCTGCAGTACATGTACATGTCCAAACCAGGTCTATCATCTCTTTTTTATTTGAACGTAATAAGAGGCTGGTCAATCCGCTCTCTTATCTCCGTATTCCTGACAAAGCCAGACCACCGTACCCCAAGTATTCGCCGTAGTCATCTGTTTTCAAAGCACAGTATACGGTAACTCTGCACTTTTGTAAGGTGCCATGACCCGCAACCGTAAAACAGCACTGTCAAAATGCATGCGTTAAGCAGAAGGCACTTGTTTCTGACCGAGTACAACCTTAAGTGCCAGACTTATCGTATTGAGTTAAAGTTAAAGAATATGTTAATAATCATAATAATTTGGAAAGTATTTTATTAATTTCCAACAATGCAATATTCATTAATCAGATAACAACAGTGTACACGTTTCATGTAGAACATAATTTAGAAACATTTTTTTTTTTTACAAAAACTGCTTCTCATAAGGTCGTTCGATCTTTTTTTTATAAAAACGATGATAGAACGATGGAGCTGGTAAAGGAATATTTGTTAGCTAGCTCTCTTAAAGCCTGTTATGTTTAAATTGTAAAGGTATGGAGGAATATAATCATCTCAAAAATCCATGCCTTTTTACAAAATTCTATTGAAAAACGAATGCATGGTATTGGCCTTATGGGGATAAGAACCCGTTGGACCAGAACCAATTCCGACGAACGATCATAGATATTAATCACTCACAGTATATGGCCTAGATTAGAGTTTTCCCATCAACCAGGCGGGTTTGGCTTCAAGTCCCAGTAGGGTCGATTTCAAGGTATGTTCCTAGACAACGAATTGCTCGAAGTATAAGTTCCTCGAAAAACAAAATTACCCGAATACATATTGCTCGAAAAACAATTTGCTCTAAAATTTTATAAACTATATTATTGCATGATTTAAGAGACTAATTTTTTTTAACACACTTTTCTACGACTAATATTAATGTAGTTATGAATTTTCAAAAATTTTGAACAGACACCTTTCGAGATATTAATAATATCATTTTTTCAGAACTTTTCATTTTCATAATAATAATAATCATGTCAATTATCATGTTCACAGAAACGTTATATCGTATATATAATAAACATAAATAAACCATTTTGATAAGGGTAGTTTTGAGCTTTCGTGATGATAGTCTATTATGCTGCATTCAAAAATATTTAAGCACAGACATGAGGCCAACCTTAAGGTAGTATTTTATCGAAATCTACGTAAAAATATTGATACTACATGCTGTGATAAAAAATAAAGCAATAATATGCGATGTGATACAAAAGCGTGATATATAGAATGTAGCAGAATGCTTAGAGGTCAACTATTGCGTGATAATATTACACAAAAATTGATAAGTATCGTCGGTATAAATAAATTTCAACAACCGAAAATCGAGCAATTGCATGTCAAAGAACTTGTATTTCGAGCAATTATTCTTTCGAACAATTTTCGAGCAATTTCGTCTTACCCAAATTAACATTTTTTTTTTAATTTAAGATCAATGACTTGGGTATTTTTGATGACAACTTCTATTTGAATTGATCTCGAGTGACTTATGAAAAAATGTCATTGTGAAATATTTTATTTTTGAATGGTAAATATTTTTAAAATATCTTCAGGACCGATTAATAAATATGTACTACTAGATAATATTTTTAAAGTATTATATGTATATCTACTACTATTTTATCTGTAATTATAGAAAACATCATGTTGTATTATGGCACAAAATTTTTTTAAATGTTTTTTTTTTATAAAACTTCTTTCTTATTCGTAAGTGTCAACGCTATACTAAAGAATACATCACTTTTATATTATACGTATATAATAATATATTATAGTATATATGAGATTCTATAGAAACAATTCTCTCAAACCATCAAACTTTTGTAGCCCGTTATCTTCAAAAAACACTCATGTGCACAACCAACTAATGGCAACGCGATACTAAAATATGATATAACAATAAACGTTAACTAGCTGTCGATTATATTATTTTATGGTCAGTATATTTACGAGAAAAATTTCAGTAAGTAGTAACAAGGTACTGCGTATCACGAAACGCTGAAAGAAAATACTATTAACCCATTACATCCATCAAACATTGAGAGCGAAAATGGATTGTTAAAATATGGTCCGACTCTTTATTTGGAGACATTATAATAATTTAATCTCAAAACTTAGTTATCAATGTATTAAATTTGAATCGTTCAAATTATATACATTCACACAAGTTTTGTTACTAACGACCCGGGTTTCACCTTTCGACATCTTCAGGCGTTCAAGTGCACGGATGAACTTTAAATAAGAAATAATTGTATCACTTAGCTTAACGCCATTGCTGGCGAAAAGGATTAACCTATGGGAATGCTAACAGATTTTAATGGTGGATAGTTTTAAGAATCATATTTATTTTTGTTTGTCGGAGAAATTTTATGATTATATTTACTCATATATAGGGTATAAGAGTGGGGTATTTGTCAGCGCACCGATTTTAAATGAGCAGGTAAATCAGAATTTGAAATTACACCAAGCACCTTCAGTCGAAATCATAAATTATATTCAATTATACCAATTTATGCCTTTTCATTTCGACTGTGGAATGGAAAAACGACGTAACCCACAGTATTTTCAACATAGGTTTTTTTCGATAATCACAATGTATCAAACTTGATACACGTTTTACCAAAAGGATGCAAGCTGCAAATCTCAAATTAGTATTTAAATTTAGCTTTTAAGTTTGAAAAAGATGAGCTTGTAAAAAATTAAAACCATAAAAAAAGACTGAAATAAAGGTTTATCCTAGACAATTTCTTTAATTAATATTAAATTATGTCAAATAAACACCATTTTAGCAGTCTCCATGCACTTTGAGGTTGTGTATAATTATAATTTACATATGGCCCAAAATCACTAAAACACGTTTTTTGCGCCTCCTGTAAAATTTGATATGTTTGGGTTATGTCCTTTTTCCTTTCCACAGTCGATATGATATTGGCGCCGTCCCGATAAAATAAAAACTTTTAATTAAACTAATTTCCAAATAGTTATCGCCGAATCCGTTGAAAATTTTTACTAACATTTCATTGGATGATTGTTATGTCGCTCGCCGCAGTTGATTTACTTCAATACAAAACAAAAGTGTTTGACCTTTTGCCTGAAAACCTACCTTATACAATAAAAATTAAATAAGGAATTCATTTTCCCGACAGACATTTAATCAATAACCCGGCGACGTCCGCGCGCCCGCCCGACCTACAAAATAATATTATTTCCTATACACAAGTCGGGCTTTTATTTGATGATTAGCCTCTCGCCTGACGGGTCAAAGCGCTTTCAATTTTGTACGAATACAATTTTCTCCTTTTCATTCGACAACCGATGTCGGTAAACAGGGGCAGGACATTTAAGGGTTAACCCAATGATATATCATACAAAGTAAGAAAGTTATAATGTAAAATATTGACTGAAGGTGCTTGGTGAAATTTAAAAATTAAATTTGAATCGTTCAAAGTATGTACATTCACACAAGTTTTGTTATTAACGACACGGGTTTCGACTTTCGGCATCTTCAGTCTTTCAAGTGCACGAATGAACTTAAACCGACGCTTAGTAAATGAATGTATCGTATTTATTGATTTGGCATTTACTTGGTAAAACTCAATTTTAATACGGTAAAAATATCAAAGTATTTCAGTTCTACAATTATTTATATGTTACATGTTGATAGCTATTTCGGCTTTCGCCATCGTCAGAACTATTAACAGAATTATAGTTCTGAAGATGGCGAAAGCCGAAATAGCTATCAACATATAACATATAAATAATTGTAGAACTGAAATACCTTGATATTTTTACCCTATTATTTGAATGTATCGTGTTGATATAAAATAAGAAAAAAACTGTTATACGGAGTTGTCTTTTTTTACACGATTCCACAGCCCTGGATATTATATACAAAACAACTCTCTATTAGCAAAATAAACATAATACATAGATTAAATAAAAGTACTATATTTACAAAACAAAAATGAAAAATAATGTTCAATTTGTTTCACGTTGCGTAAAAAGAATCAAGATTACTTTGCTTGGCCTGCTGTTGTATATTATGTAAAATTGGACGGTTACCGTCAAATAATAATCTATTCCACTTATTTTGATGATTCCTGACACGTGTTGTATAAAACCCAAGCAATTGCCTAAAAACTAATATTAAAAATCGATTGCGTTTGCCGGAATCACGATGAACGAAGGTAGTAGTATATTCCATGTCTGATTTTATAAAAAAAAATATGTTTCTAAGATATGCTGGCCATTCACTAGGGAATAAATTGTTCCAGAACATGTCCTGCAACACAAAATTTACGTGATCACGCTATATCGTGGAACATTTTACGTGACCCGAGATAGGTTCCCATGTTCACAGTCTTGGATCGAGAGCAGACTAAACTGTCAAAGTCATATTATTCTATCTCATCATCAGGATTCATATTTCAAAATGACTTGCTTACGTATTTATTGCGAAAATATATACGTAGGCAGCACTGGTCATCATAAACTCATCAGGCGTCATTTTAGAGATTTATTTTCGACTTTAAAATGTCTCTTTATAATGACAGCTGTCAAAATAAACGCCTTAGTGTAATGTATTATTCTCTATGACTTATACTGCTTATAGTATATTGTCTATAGTGTATAAGCTGTCATTGTATAGGATTTAATAATTATACATATTCTCATTGTAGGAAGCTTATAAACGTTACTAAATAACTTACGCGCGGCCGCGCAACAGTTTGAAAGCCCCACGCAATTATTTCGGGTTGGCGCGCACTCCAAGACAACTATTCAAGTAATATTTAATTGGCCCGTGCAGCATTTGAATTTTCTGCGCAGCTAACCTCTTGCCTTAGAGTGAGCATTGCAGCCAATGCGCCAAATATTTTGAACCTAGAAAGTCACACAAACTCGAATCTTTTTTTATATATATGTCACTCGAAATCAACTCAATGAGATGAGACGTCACAAACACACATTCTAAGATCTCAAATATTAATTTGATATAACTTTACTGGGGATTGAGTCCAGAACGGACTGATTACCAGAAAACCCATTACCAACTAGACCAGGGGCTGTCAACCTTTTTATGCCTACCGCCCACTTTTGCTTATTTTTCATGGTAAAATTTCTCTACCGCCCACCAACATCGCTATATTTTAATCCAGTATATGAGTGAAAATTTTTTTTAAAGATTTTGGGGTAAATCAAAAATCGCCCACCGCCCACCACGAAAGCCTTTACCGCCTACTACTGGGCGGTACGAAACAGGTTGACAACCCGTGAACTAGACCAGTGCTTCCCAACCTGGGGGTCGCGGCCCCTCGAGGGGGCGAAGGATTTCTCGCGGGGGCCACGAAATTCAGTAGAAAATTTAAATATCTACATATTTAAGTCTGTCAAATAGGTGCTTCCCCGGGAATGTGGGATTGAGAAATTTGGATTCCAGGGAAAAAGTATAGCAAATTGAGGATTTCGAATTCGTCGGTGAGCTAAAATAAAGGAATTACGTAGACAATTGAGGAGGGCCGCCGATTATTTTTTTTTAGATTTAAGGGGCCGTGGAATGAAAAAGGTTGGAAAGCACTGAACTAGACCAAAGAGGACGACAAAATTTTAAATCTCTAATAATATTTTCAGTACGCCACTGTTATGATTCTCGCGGCAAAGCGACATAACATGCTTTCTATACGAACGGGGTGGGTCTTTCAGAATAATCTCCAGATTTTTTAAATGTATTTTTAGAAATTTGTAAAAACGCTTCGGTGGACGAAATTTCGAAATGAAATGATTCGAATAAAGAGACAACAACTGTTTTGCATTTCAAGCGAAGACATTTTTCAAATCCTCATTTTTTAATTTGATTTAAAATCTAGAGAGATTTTGTTATTACGTTTCTGCCTGGCTATTAACCGGGTGATTAGGCAGGCACGATGCTTTATCATTTCGTATACTTACGCACCATCTTTAATTTGTTTATTTTCAATCTCGATAATATCAACGATACCTTTGATTATTCCACGTATTGTGCTACTAATTGTGACACGTGTTTCGCCTCTTTCAGAGGCATCTTCAGACTTCGCGAATTTTGCTTAAGTAATGAAGCAAGATTGATTCTAAAATTTTAAATTATGAAATTCGCCTTTTTTGCCTTGTTATTATTATTTTATTTATTTTAAATTTTATATTAAAATGAACTTCCACAAAGTTACCGCCGAAACCATCGAAAGTATCAACGATACCATTTCGATCGTTGGATTTATACTTTTAAAAAGAGTACCACTATTTTCACATTACATGTTTGACCATTCATGGAGTGAGTCCTTTTGTTTATTTTCAGTTTTGTAATAATATCAACGATACCATTTCGATCATCGGATTTATATATTTTTAAAAGAGTACCACTATTTACACAATACATGTTTGACCATTCATGGAGTGAGTCCCTTTGTTTATTTTTAGTCTCAATAATAGCAATGATTACTATTTCGATGATCGGATTTATATTTTAAAAAGAGTACCACTAATTTCACATTACATGATTGACCATTCATGAATTGAGTCCCGAACGGCTTTTTATCTGAAATCTTTCATTTTACACTTTTATCTTAATTTCAAGTATTTTAAACAAAATGCGTGGACCACTGACACCCTTTGTTAATTGTTATCAGTGTCACAATAATAAAAAAAACTGAATTTTTATCTCTCATACCCAAGTTTTATTGGGAGAACTAGAATCAACGAACACGCTTTTTTTTAATCCATCATATAGTCTACTCCATACAATGGAGGTAATTCTAACAGAAATTTTTCTACGCAAACTGCTTGTAACTCATTCTGCTCAACTTCTCTTTTCTCGAAGAGATGAGGGATAGAAAGGATCTAGCTAGGATAGGCATTTTAGTTACGTATCGCTTTCGCTACGTCTCGTTATTTAATAGTGAGAAGGATCCCAAGAGGATAATTGTAATTACTCATAATCATTCATAAATTTATTTGAACTGTTGATTAAAAAAATACTGTTTACACTGGGACTTGAGGTTCATCACGGAAATCAATAACGTTAACCCAGTGTCTGCCAAACTGTGTGCCGCGGCACACTACTGTCTCGCAAGAAGTCTCAGGTGTGCCGCGGTGAAAGAAGCGTTAAAAATATTAATTTTAAATAATGCCTAAAAGCTGTGAGCTAAAAAATAGAAGAGAGTTTTGAAGATAATCTGAGGCATCTTGGTGTGCCGCGGTACTAGTTCCATTCATCAGTGTGCCGTAAAGGAAAAAAAATACAGGCAGACACAGCGTTAACCACTGCACCACGGACCCGACAAATTATTCGTACATCATGTTCACTTATTTGAATTGCATGATATATTTCACCAACACGTGCTTCTCAAATTAACCAAAAACTTGATACACATAATAAAAAAAACAGTTTTCATTTTTAATTTTATTCAAAACGATTTTGGATAAAAGTATCCTTCCGACAAATTTATCGGGGAAAAAATCATTTTGACTGATAACACTGTTAGAAAAAAAAATACAACAATAATTTTTCACTGGTAGGCATACCCTCTTACTCTTTAGGATACCCAAGTGGACTCTTCACAAGACCCTACCCAAACCAGTTCTTGAGTATGCTTCAGAAACTTTTAGTTTACAAAATTGACGGTCAATACATATTTTTGAGAAAAAACGCGGTGTCCTTCTAAGAAGACACAAAACCAGCGTAGTTCAATCAATAATACTGAAACAATGGGTTGGTTAGGATTGTGCCATATGGCTATTAATGTCCAGAAATCCAATAGAGTGTAAGTTGGAATTGTACGTCTCAAAGCACCAGACTGGAAAGCCAGCATGATAGAAAACGAGAGGGTGGTTTCGGTATTGGCTTAAATTATATTTATCTAAACATCTAATTCAGTGATCGGCAACCTTTTTTGAGGGACTGGGTAAAAAAAACAATTTTGAGAAGAATAATTAGCTGGTGGGTAAATAAATGTTAACAACTTCTTACAATTTAAAAAAAAAAATTATAAAATAAAACATGTGCATGTATAAATAATACGAATATTTTCATATGTATGTGTAAATGCAAATTTATTTTATAAACATATATTTTATTTATCACTTTTAAGGTGTTCACTGTCAATACTTGGTGGAATGGCATTATAATAAAAGATTTTTTGTACTTTTTCCACATAAAATTTACCTGATCAGGACCGGTTTTGCTCATCGCGAGCATTATCATTTCATCAGTTGAGAATGTTCGCGATGAGCGAAACCGGTCCTGATCAAATAAATTTTATGTGGAAAAAGTACTAAAAATCTTTTATTATTTTTATTATATACTTTATTAGTGGTTTCCTTGATTTTGAATTATTTTCTTATTTTTCAAATATGTAGTTAACTTTACGTATTTCGGCGGGTAACTCAAAATTTTGTAGTGGTTAATTCAATTCTATTGAGATAAACTCCATTAGAAGTCCATATGCTCCACATTAGGAGCGGACATGGTAAAAAAAAAAACAATTACCCGCGGGTAGTAGGTTGCCGACCACTGATCTAATTCTTGGTGTGAATCAACTATTTTTGCATAGCTTTCCGTATGACGATGATTTAAAAATAGTATATTTATTTAACCTAAAATATGAATGTATTGTTATTTATAAAATCGTTCCTCCCACACTGATGGATAAATCCAAAACCATTAAACAACAGCTGTGTTTTAATTATAAATGAAAAATTTCGGGAAATAAAAACGTATTTCAAGATATAAATAAAAGAATAAAAGATAAATTGTAACAATGTCATCCATTAAATTTAATGTAAGCCGAGATAAATTACGTACACCACTCGGTTGGAAGGTCAGAAAACATCATTCCGTTAAGTGTAATTATGATGGATTTGTTACTGCCTGTTTATCCCAATTAAACAAACAGTGGCGTCAAGCAAAATAAAGACTATTTATCAGTGCGTTTATTTTGACAATCGATGCTAATGTAAACAAATTTCTGTGGACATAAAACGCACGCCATTTTGATGTATTTGAATTCGAGGCGACTCTAATAATTACTGTCAAAATCCATCACTCGTAAGTATCTAAGGAGCCAGTGTAAAATTTTCGAAATAGATTTAAATTTGAAATTAAATTCCGGAGACAATAACCAGTTTAACACGTTGAGTCCAATTCTCCCTCTAAGACAAGAGGTTAGCTGCGAGGAAATTTCAAAGGCTGCGCGGAACGATCAAATATTAATTTAATAATATCTGTCTTGTAGTGCGCGCCAACCCGGAATGAGTGCGTGGGGGCTTCCCAGCTGCTGCGTGGCTGCACGCGCCCGCAGCTTAGAGGGAACGTTGATTGAGTACCAGAGACGAGTTTTTGCGTGATGATTTAGCCATGTGCTGAGTCCCGAAAACGCGTTTTCACGTGATATTCTAGCTTCTCACATGGAGCCATAATTTTGGTATTTTTTTCTGAATAATAATCATATAAGTCAATCTAGCATGTGCTCAAATCATACTAAAACATTATTTCAGTCACTTAATCAAATTTTTCGTCAAAATATCTCCTGATTTTATCAACTAAAAGTTTACTTCATCATTTGATACGTCAATTTCCTCTTTTGAAGACCACACTATGATGCAGTCACCACATCTAATTTTAACTGAATCTTTGTATGACTCACAAAAGAGGGAGTTATGCAAAAGCAGAAAAAAGTATAAGTGTTGTAGATCCTGGAAGTTGTGCGCTTAGCCAAAGAAGCAAAATTCGGTACGTGTACAAACATTGTCATTAGGCTTTCCTTTACAGGAAATACTGGCATCGATATCACACAAAATTGAATATTTATAGTCTTTTAAATAATTGTGAAAAGTTTATTGATTTGACTTAGTTGTTTCACAATATGTATGTAGTACATTTAAAAACCAATAGTACATAAAATGCATTTTTTCAAAAATAATTCGGGTACACAGGACAGTTTCAACTATGAAATGAACACCAAAAAGTGTAAACAAACAACAGCACAAATTCCCTTTTTTACTTTTTTACCTTGCCACTCCTAATGAGTTACACGTGTTCACATAATTAAACATCTTTTAGGACATTATAATTTTAATAAGGTAATGAGACGTGGTTCGTAAAATATATAGACTCAGTTTATCGTTTTCCATACTGACGATGCTGTTCATGAATATAAATTTCTCTGCAGGGAATCGAAATAATGAACACGCAAACCAGTAAACAGGAAGACTTACGTGTTCCCACTCAGCTACGGAAAAGTAATTGTGTAATGAAGTATGTATTTGATCGACTAGTTTTTTTTTTTAATAATTACTCTACCATTACATAATCTGAGTACTGCACTGTGAAAAATAATAAAAAATATTTATATTTTCTAATACAACGTCAATTATTGTGTCTTTGACAAAAGTTTATGATTGCTTTGAAAGCAAAATTTTCTTGTCGACTTCTATAATTGAAGTGCTTTTTTCTTCTTTTTTTTTTGATTTCTGAGTGACTTTTCCTGATTGAATTTTATGTTTTTTTTACAAATATAACAATGTTGTATTGATTGCTTATTTAATATTTATGAATCAAAAGGTGTAATTTTAACAATAAACGATCAATCATTTTTACATTTGTAAGATAAACAATTTTGTTACATCAGCTTTTTAAAATAAATGATGTCCCAGTAGGTACCATAGCGGAGTGATAAGCTTTAATTTTTGCGGTAGAAGGTTTGAATCCTCGAAGGACACTTACATTCGTTGACTTTGCAATCGATTTGTGTCCAGGTGTCCAATTTTCATTCTTATCGTTTTCGGTGTCCACGAACTCAAATTCGAAAACGGAAACATTCACAGAGAGATCTTTCAACAGATTTATAGATTTTTTGAATGCATGGGATTGACTTATTTCCTCCCAACCATCTGATCCAGAATTTTTAACGTAGTCATAGTAACTATCCAACTTATAAGCCTGAAGTTGAATGACGGAGTAACAAAAAGTTCTTCTAAAACACATTCTCTTGAGATAGCTCGATCGAGGACTCCAATCATGTACGCTCGTTGTGTTACTTTTCAGAATTTGAGCTCTACTTTTTGGAGAGTGTAAGGATAAGCAAATGGAGTTAGATCAGTGAAAATAGTCAGACAATCGCACTCGCCTTACCTTGTTCGGGTCGAATGGATGAGAAGGAATCGAAACATTACAAACATCAATTCCCACTATCCTAAATCCATTAACCGACTGAAAAAACGATTAAGACTTGGACACTTCTTTAGTGAAGAAGACTATTGACCACTCATTGTTCATTGTATATTTTGTTGCATGACAAATTTGTTTCGTGTCCGAGGACTTGAAAACAACCAAGATTTCAGAAACCCTACTTACTACGCTAGAATAGACCGTGGACTTTTCTTCTATTGTAAATGAAATCTAAAAGTCTAATAAACACCATACAAGAAGGTAACCGACCATTATTAATTATTAATCAGGTAGGCAATAAAAATAAATGGACGTGTTTACTGTTTATGTTAC
The DNA here is from genome assembly GCA_031772345.1 of Himalopsyche anomala. Taxonomy (NCBI): domain Eukaryota; kingdom Metazoa; phylum Arthropoda; class Insecta; order Trichoptera; family Rhyacophilidae; genus Himalopsyche; species Himalopsyche anomala. The sequence continues at coordinate 1,013,809 of CM062840.1, forward strand.
ACAACAACTAATATTCGAATTAAACTGTATTATAATCATAGTAATTAACAAATTGTAATTATTCAGAGCGCAAACATTAGTTTAAAATGGAAAACTTCTCATAATTAGAATAATAAATCGCGGAGTAGTGCTAGACGTAAATCGCTGTTAACAATAATTTGCTCGGTTAAGACGTGTAATATCAAACAACACAATATCTTATATTTTTAATATTACCACCGCTTAGATAAAAAAACATAATATGAATTTAATGTGTTTGAATGTAAATAGTTTAATATAAAATTGAATTTGATAACTTTGTTACTCCATTTGTTGTACTTAGGGCTTCCAAACCGGTTTAAACCGAAACCGGTTAACCGGTTTTTCGGGTGTTTTTAAATAAACCGAAAACCGGTTTATTTTGGGCGGTTAACCGGGTTAATTAAAAAATCTTCTTTCTGCTTTGAACACCACGAGCTTTTATTTAACTATTCATATATAGAGTATAAATATTTAAAAATTTTGTATATAATAATAGTATTATAAGTAGTACAATATAATAAAGTATTTTACTGTTCAATTGTCTAATTTCTGTGACATATTAATAACAAGTATGTAGTCGAAATCATGGACAACTATACTGCTTTCAATCAAATATCTGTAATACGAAAGGATTCTTAAAATATCAATGATAATAAAACAAGTGAACCTTATTAAACCAAAAATACGTTAATCTTTATATCTTTTAAATGAAAAAATATCCGAGCCGAAACTTGTACTGTTACAAAGCAATTTAAATATTAGTAAAAGAAAATTTATAATGTACATTTTTTCCACGTATTCATTTGATCTTTATTAGTCGGATTATTTATAATTATTAACAATATAATATTGGATATGGAACTTGAATATTGTATAATATATACGATTGCTATTATTCCAAGAAAGTAGTAGGTACCTGAACTTAAAAAGATGGCAATTTGTATACACTTTTTTTGTAGCATTCATACTTAAAAAGGTTAAGTGACTAAGCCCATGTTTTATTATATCTTTCAAGTTATAAAACAATTCAATTTTAAAACGTTTTATTTTTATTTTCTAACAATCGGTGCCATAAATCATCGGCTACTTTAAGGGGTCGGTGTCTTTCCAATATGCACATGTGCAAACAATAATAATAATAAAGACGAGCAAAAAGGTTTTTGAAGTGTTATACAATTGAACACTAGCTGAATATGCGTTACATTTCTTTTCAATAATCATTTAAAACTGTGACAATGTTAGGCATACAATCGTAAGGACACGAATGCATGTTTGCGTATAGTGAAAATTAGTAGTTACTGACAAAATTACTAATATTTATAATATGATATATATATTATAGGGTTGTAAAATAATTGCGCTTGTGGATTGGATGGTTTTCACTGATACAAAGTGAACTTGATTTTTGATTTTGTTGAAAATATCACAAAATACATATTTAATATATTTCAAATATGCTATCACAACCATCTGTGCATATTATATTTTATTTTAGTCAAAAAATAAAATATTGCAGCCAAACTAAGTTCTATGGGAAGCTACACTACATACATATAAGTAAAAATGATCTAATCGAAAGTTCATTTAATTCTAAGCCTGTTTAATAAGGTATATTAATATAAAATATGTACTACATAGTTATTCCATAAAAAATGTTTTTTTATTTTAGTTATATTTCACTCATGACGAGTATTCTCAACTGATTTCTAAAATGATAAATGTGAAATTAGTATAAAGGAGCGGTTTATTATTTAAAAAAGCTAAACACCAGAAAGATCATTATTTGATGACACTTAAATAATATATTTTTTTTAAATAAATATCTTCTTTAAATAGAAATATATTTTTTAACCATGCCCACTCCCAATGTGGAGCATGTGTACTCCTGGTGGAGTTTATCTCACGATAACTGTTGGTAACTCAGCTACTCAACATCTCTTTTTTCTAAAGATTGTAACAATCTAAGGGTAAGGCTAGATTAGGACAAGTGACTAGCTAATCGTTCTCGTTACGCTTCGTGCAAGAATTCAAAACATCACAAACTTCACAAAAATCCTGGCCTCAAACAGAAAATCATAAATCGATTGATACATTTAAAAAATATATATAAAATTGTTTGTGCCGGGATTTGAACCCGTGACCTTTTCAAACAAAAACAGCGATATTTTTATCTACTTTCTAATTTTATGCACTTATTGACTGTTTTTTAAGTAATCAAAATACTTTTTTTTGAAACATTGGTTAGTGTGGTACTAAAATTGGTTTTTTGAAAATAAATCCGGTTTAAACCGGTTACCCGGTTTATTTATTTGAAAAAAACCGAAAACCGGTTAGTTTAAATGTCCGGTTAATTGGAAGCCCTAGTTGTACTACAAACTGTGTCACGTATATCACCTATTTAAGAACAACGCAAGGCTTTCGGATGAACTGAAAATTGATTGCAATTTAAAGCTTTAAATTGGAAGTTTTGTATGTAAAAACTTTAATCTATGTATAATAGAACACGTAAGTTGTCTAAAGTAACGGTGCAAAACCAGAGCGATTAGTTAACCCCTCGGCCTGTCTTAGTCTTATTTTTCTATCCCTACCATCTTAAAAAAAGGAAGGTTGAGCGAGTGATTAACAAACAGTTCTAGAAAAAAAGTTATGTTGGGATACTTCCTATAGTAAGCCATATGCTCCACATCGTGAACGAACATGCACTGGAAAAAACTTTTAGTAAAAAAAACTTGACAAGGAGTGAGTCTTGGTACCTTTTTTTTAAAAAAAGGACCGAATATATAATAGTTATAATTTAAGATTTCGACTGAAGGTGCTTGGTGAAATTTCAATATTAAATTTGAATCGTTCAAATTATGTCCATTCACACAATTTTTTTCACTGACGACCGGGTTTTGCTTTTCAGCATCTTCAGGCGTTCAAGTGCACGGATGAACTTGAACTAACGCTTAGTAAATGAATGTTTCGAGTCTATATAAGAAATAAATGTATCATTGACTTTAAAGCCATTGCTGGCGAAAAGAATACCAAATTTTGTACCAAATTTTATATCGACAAAACAGAAAGGACACTGAACACCAGATTATCAGAACATATGGCAGCCTTTAAATTGAAAAAAGACACGTTTACTTTTGCTAATCGCTTAATTTCGGAAGTGTTCGTGTTCAATAAGGAACAAGGGATAACAATGTTACACCCAAATACGGACGGTCATATAAGCTTTTTTACCAGGAAATTTTGAATATAAACAGAGCACAACTGCATCGCCTTCCGATTTTAAATGAAATATTGAATATGCCGGGATCTCCACTGCTGTACCTTATATAAATATAGCCATTAAACCTTTTCCGACAAACAAATAAATATAATTCTTAAAACCATTCACTACTCAAATCTTTTGGCATTCCCATGAACTTATCCTTTTCGCCAGCAATGGCTTTAAACTCAATAATACATTTATTTATTATATAAGCACGAACCATTCATTTACTGGGCGTCAGTTCAAGTTCACCCGTGCACTTGAACGCCTGAAGATGCCGAAAGGCGAAACCCGGGTCGTTAGTGACAAAATCTGTGAAATTGTACATAATTTGAACGATTCAAATTTAATATGATAGTTACGTTAATATCAGCTTGAACATAGTTCTGTCGGGAGTGTAAGACCGAAATAGCTATCAACTAGATAAAAATAGATACTCAACAATTTAGAACCAAAATACATTTATATTTTCAACCTTATTAAATGGTTTTTACCCTAAATATATATAAGGTAAATATCATTGAGTTTTAGTTAGGTGCATACTGCTTGTAAAGTGGGACTTGTCGTTAATGTAGGTTCGTCGTTTAAAAAGACACATTTCAACATCTCAGAGAATTAATTAATAAAGTAACAAAATTTTGCCAGTTAGCAATGTCTGAAATTTAACGCAGTTTCAAAGCATTGTATACAAAACTAGACATCCAATAAACAGAAGAATTTGTTTCGTGCTTTGCTCGCCCTAGTTTCGACTAACGATTCAACTGAGTTGTACTCTATTCTGCAAACTCTCCTTAACTTTATAGTCCAACTGTTCAGCCTGCAAACTCCGCCATGGAAATTATTGTACCTGGTATAACAATACGAGTTGGTTGAAATTTCGTCACCCGCTGCATATTATGCAACGATATCTACCCCATAGCTTAAAAAGAAATTCATACAAACATATAGAATCTAAAATATATTTTTTGAGAACATTTTTATAGGCAAACTATAAGTTAAAATTACACATAGTTTTAACTTATCTGTATCTCGCGTTGTACTAGAGCAGTGGTTCCTACAGACCCCCAGGGGTCTCTGAGACCGCTCAGGGGGTCCGTGGCCGGTCAAAATTAATTTGGGGGTGTTATTTCCCTTGGGAGTTATTTCACTTGGGGGTCCGTGGTCAAGTTTTTTCTCCATGAAGGGGTCCGTGAGCATAATAAGATTGGGAATCACTCTTCTAGAGCATTGGTGACCAAGACGTCGACCGCGTTGCCATTTCTAGTCACCCGCTTGATGCTTTGAAACAAGAATTGATTGTGTATTTTAGGATCTACTAATTTTGTTTCCCTTTCATTAAAAATATTTTAGGCTTTTAAATACTAGTTTTTTTATGACGACTTCACACCAGTGACGGCGTGAGATTATTTGGCGCCTTATGCAATCTTGAGAATTTACGGACCTCTTAAAATGAAAAATTGTGAAACCATTTTTTTAGCTATCGCGAGGATTTTACTCTTTAGCTCTTCCCAGCATTTTCAATTTCAAAAATCCAGAAATTCGCGGAATTCCCAAAATAAAAAAAAATCCTTTATTATTTTTTTTTAGATTTCTCTCAATATTTTTTATCCATAAAGCAGTAATTTTTATGATTGCAAAGATTTTTTTAAGTTTTCGAGCTACTGTTTGAAGCTCACTGCATAGATATTTAATATTATTAAAGTCGCCTGCTGTGGCCCAGTTGGTTAGAGCTTCCTCTACCGATCACGCAGGTCTGAGTTCGACTCCCGGTCAGATCACAGTGAAATTGAGAATTATTCAATTCAAAATTGTGATCGAAGACAGGATGTTTGTGATGCCAATTCAAATTATTTCACCTCCTCTCATCCTTCTCATCCTTAAATAACTGGGTGTAGCAATAGCGATTAGTCAACCACTAGTCCTGTTCTAGCCTTATCATTCTTGCTCTACTTCTAACTTTGAAAAAAGTGAGGTTGAGTGACTGAGTAACAAACAGTTCTCGTATAACAAACATCTGTTGAGATACCTCCATTAGGAGGCCATATGCTCCACATTGGGAACGGACATGGATAAAAAAAGACTATTTAAAATATTGTATGGGTGTTATAAAGTACATGGATAAAAAAATTATAAAAAAATGCTCTTCCATGTATGCGGTCTCTTATTGCTTAAGCCCTATGCGATTGCCTATTTCGCCTTTATGGTGGTGCTGGCCCTGCTTAGCACATACGGTCTTAGTTCGCCGCTACTGTTAATACCAGTAGTAGGGCGCCCGCAGTGGTCAAAAGTTTGGCCACCTTTGATCTAGTTTATTGTAAGCATACAATTATAAATTATGTGATTATTTTATGAAAAAAGCGGTTTACGAATCGACAGTCTATGTTTTTTAATTATAGGGATCTTCAAGTCTTCAACTCGAGTTGAAATACTTCGTGTCCGATTTATGTATTTTAATTTGAGATCTAAGACATGTGCGTTTGTAAGTCAATTCTCCTTGAGTTAATTTCATGTGACTTTGGAAAATTCTCATCGAGTATATCTCGTATGATCTTTCAACTTCAAAATATTTGACGCATTGGCGTAAGCTGTTATCTCAAATATTAAAAAAAGTATTTATCTATCTATCACCACATTATTTTATTCTTCCTCTCTTGGAAAAAAAGAAGCTGGGTGTCGAAAAAAAGCTAGTCTTTTAGCTATAAATTATTTAAAAAAAAATACTATTCAATAATAATGGTACATTCAACACACGCAAACCCACTACGGTGTTAATAATGAAAAATAAATACTAGCGAAATGTTTTGTGATTTTGTTCAATTTCGTATTTATTATATTATCAAAAACATGTATTTTAATTTGAACGGCTTCAGTACAGGGCAACCAAACGCGTGCGCCGCGGTCGTTGTATCAGCTTTGATCGGCTGCAATCATTTCAAAATTACAGGAAACGCAATATTCTATGAAACACGCCACTAGTATCAAATTATTGTGTACTCGCTTATATTATAACTATCGTAGATGAACAGGGTATTTCAAAGAATCTCATCACGATATTAGATGTCCAATTATTGGTGGAAAGGTATTATATAAAAAAAAAACATTTAAGGCCATGTCCTCATCATGGGGGTTATGGGTGACAAGGGCGAAACTAATCTGATACATATTTATAAAAAATGTGGAATTGGTAAAAAAAAAAACTATTATCATCATATTGTTGATGTTATTTTTTGACGTGAATACGTCTTTAAAATTGCTTCCATAGGGAGGCAATCAAAAAAAAAACGAATGATATCGAAATTGGGGGATACAGTTTGGTGTTGCAGCTTCATATCTATCATCGCTATCCAAAATTCAATTACACCACTAGATAGCTTAAGAATCAAACAAATTATTGCGTTATAAAAAAAACTGTGATTTATTGCGCGGGGCGGAGGGGAAAGCGCCACTATTTTTAAGTCATTTTGCTGCGTATCGAGATTTCTATTTACTATAACTTTTGACTCAAAGAAGTTACGATGTTTGTTTAAGTTTCAATCGTTGGCTTTTGACAAAATCTATCGATTATAGAAAAAACATTAGTGTAATATTGTGACTGACTATAATTAGGAGTTAAAAAAAATATAATGTCGGGCTTAACGCATCAAAAAGCCAAGTCGAAATACAAAGATGGCACACGGTTGGAAAGGGCTTCTCAAGAGCAATCGAATGGTACTATTAAAACACCATATGACCGAGTCAAGCAGAGCCGGCAACGTAAAAATTGGGCGTAATATCACCTATTACGAGACGTATTCACTTATAGCACACGGCCACATCCCATTTTTTTTTATTCTTTCTCTCAGCATCACCAATCATTATAGGACTTTGATAATATTCATTTATATCCAAGTCGCCGGAGTTACAAAAATACAAACGCAATAACGCAATCATCAACAGTTGTATAACGGCTACTCCCTCATTCGTCTGATGGCATCTTTTTTGGTCTGAGTTTTAAACAGATTCGTCTTTCGAAAAACCTTTTTTCCATACCAATACACTTCGGGTAACAAGTATCTCTTATAAAATCAAACATTTTTATGGTAGTAGAGTGAAATGAATTAATTTTCTTTTTTAATCACTTCATCTTTGCTGGACAAATAGCTTAACAGAATTTTTAGTATAACATATTATTTACTTTATATGATATTATTTGGACTAGTTCCGCTCACTGAAAAAATATTTTCAACTAATTTATAACTGAAAAAAATAGGGTTGAGACGAAGATTTAGGGTAGGTGTCCAGTGGGTCAAAACTTTTCTACACAAAGCCACGACAGTCTGAAAAAGATGTCCAAAACTGAAAGATTTGGAAAATGACCGGGTTGAATATGATCAATTTAAGATAAAAGGTTTTGTTATATTTTGCTATTTTTGGACATGTTTCATTTGTATATTGAAATTTTTCAGAATAATAGTGAAGTATGTCCATTTTTTTTCATTTCATTGAATTTTAAAAAATATAAATTACGACTTAATATATAATACATTATTTTTTATTAGATATTAAAATTCACTTATGTCCTATCAAAACATACAGTTCATGACTCATATATGTCACGCAAGTGGCATATATTAATGACTCATAATGATCCGCAATAACTTTAATAATGACTTTCAAGAGTAATCTACATGAGAAGTATAGTATAAAAAATGTTCAATTTGCAATTATTATTCAACAGTCATTTTCGTGGCACACGTGACACGTCTAAATGCCCCCTGCGTCAAATAGAAATCTGTGCTGACACTACAACGGAGCGCAAATCACGTGCCTGCGTTGTAGTTTATGCAGGTTTGTACTTCTTCATGTAGTACGAAATCTATGCTATCCTGAGCTGAACTGCACTACGTCACCTTCGTCTCAGTATACGCATAGCCCAGTCGTGGGGAACCTGCGGCATTTTTACCTGATCGGCCAATTCTGCAATTTTTTGTAAATTCGTAAATTTCTGAGATTTTGGATTCGAAAATTTTTGCTAGAGCTAAAAAAAAAAGCTCCGACGCTGGTACTTTTGGGAAATTCGCAAATTTCTGTGCTTTAAAAATTGACATGAAATTGTTTCCGGCCAAAGATTTCCTAGTTAATGTTTACTGCGTTTAATGTTGAATCAGAAAAAACGAATACGGTTTTTCGACAAGATAAAGTTCCCCACCCCTGAATTAGCCCAAGCGTCCACAGATTTAACAAAATGTTTAAATATCTCAGTATCGATATCGATGGACTTGATCCATAATTATACTGACCCATCTACGTATCCCGTCTTGTATTAGATCAGTGGTTCTTAGCGGGGGCGGTACCGTCCCCCTGGGGGGGGCGTTTTTATTTTTTCAGAATTTGGGGGGCGCTGTAGGATTCCGAGGGGAGCGATTGAGGATTTCAAATTCGTGAGCTAAAAAAAAAACGAGTTTCGGAGATATTTTGAGGAAAAAGTATACGGAATTGAGAATTTCAAATTCCTCGGTGAGGGGGGGCGTTTGATAATTTAGCGATTCTTTCATTACGGTTAAGAAACACTGTATTAGATCGTTAGTTTATAGTCACCTTGTATTATTATCGGCGTATTGTATGTAGTAGAGCGAGCGAACACGCAACTTGCTGTGGCAGCACACGATAAATAAACGCAACTGAGGTCGGTTAGAAAAAAACCCTTCACGACCTCTGCCTGCTATTTATCAAACATATTTGACATGAAAATATTTCATACGCCTGAAATAGCTCCGCATTGAAAACATATTTCATTTTCTCCCGCTCTCTAGTGGCTGTACATGTTTTACTTATCTTATATTATATTACAAATAGTTCTCATTCAATTAAGATATACACAAAATTCCTTTGTACTTATTTTTACTTTTTATTTATTAAAATCGAGACCGGTTTCGCTCATGGCGATCATTGTCAACTGATTAGAAATATTAATAAAAAGACAATACTCCTTTGTACTTTATTCTACTTCATTAAAAAGTTCAGGACCATTTTCGCTCATTGCGAGCATTGTCAACTGATAAGGAAAATGTATAAACAGTACTATTTATACAAAATTAGATTGAAATAAAATTTGTAAACAACAATTATTGACAATGAAAAGAATTTACAAATTATAGTACATATAAGTGACTCTAAAATTACACGAAATTAAAATGTTTTACACCTATAACATATAATCAAAAAATCATCAAAGATTTTAAGTGGCGACTGACGGTAATTATAAACATAATTAAAATTTAATTTTGTATTTTTCCCGCTTACAAGTAATGTAGAATTTCACTTTGTTAAAAAATTACCAAATTTTAATTATGTATTGGCAGTTAACACCCTAAAAGTGATGATAAGTAAAATAATTTAACAGTGCTGTTTATACAAAAACAAATTGTAATAAAAAAAGTCTAATAAACCATTGAAAATAATTTAAAAAATACAATATAAATTATGAATTAGTGACTCTAAACTAAAACAAATTAAAATGTTTTTATATCTAGCATTTAATTACAAAGATTATCATATCATTGGGATAATTTAACATTGGGAGCGGGCATGAATTCAAAAAAAAAAGCTTATCGTCAAGTCCGTATTGCAGTGGTCTATATCGTTGTCTTCCGTGACGGATTACACGGGTACAAATCCCAGCACGAACAGTATTAATTTACTCGATTTATAGATCCGAATGTATATCGGCTGTGGAAAGGAAAAAGGACGTAGCCCACAGTTTTTTCAAAACACGTTTTTTTTAGATAATCACAATGTATCAAACCTAATAAACGTTCTATCAAAAGGATGCAAGCTGCAAATGCCGAATTAGTATCTAAATTTAGCTTTTAAGTTTGAAAAAGATGACCTTGTTAAGTTAAAACCAAGAAAAAAGACTGAAATAAAGATTTTTCCCAGACAATTTATTTAATTAATATTAGATTATGTCAATTAAACACCATTTTAGAAGCCTCCGTGCACTTCAAGGTTGAGCATAATTCATAAAATCATCAAAACACTTTTTTTGCGCCTCCTGTAAAATTTGGTATGTGTCGGTTACGTCCTTTTTCCTTTCCACAGTCGATATGATGTCTAAAAATTCTCTCCCACTCTTCCAATCTTAACTTATAGAGAGAGTATATAGAGTATATAGTAGAGAGAGTGATTTGTAGGGCTTATACAAAAACCGACTTTTGAAAAAACCGTTTTATCCGATTTTCAAAGTTTTACAAAAAATGGATAATTCAATTAAAATAGCGAGAAAGAGTTCAATTGTTTATTTTGTTTATTTATATACATAATAATACACAACAAAAAATTATTTCGTATTACTCATCAGAAAATATGATTTAAGAAAACACAAAGCGTCCGCTGATCGTTTTGTAACAAAATTACCTGATATCGAAAATACCCTTTCGCTGGGTAATGATGTGAGGCATATGGTCTTTAAGCCATCAAATAAAAGATCCAAATTTTCTGCCCTGTTGTTCATAGACTCGTTTGTGGAAAATTCGGCACAACCGGTTACGAAGTTGAACAACCGTTTTTCGAATGTCACAAATTTAGCTAAAGAACCGGTTTTTGAAAACCGACAAGCCTAATTGATAAGCATACCATTGTCCTGCCCTAGCTAAATCTTTTCTATCTCTACTCCAATGTCTGCCAAACTTTTTTACTTCACGGCACACTGGTGAATGGGACTAGTACCGCGGCACACCAAATAAAAATGCTTTAAAAAGGGTAATGTACCCTTAAAAAAGAAACTATGGAAAATGTGTCGCACTGACCACTATTTATGAACGTGACAAATATTTGTTTGAATGAGTAGATGTTGAATTTATTTAAAATTGAAGAAAATTGAAATTATTACACATTATTTAAAATTAACATTTTTAAGACTTCTTCCACCGCGGACTTCCTGCTTCCAGGCTTCCACCTGAGACTTCTTGCGGCACAGTAATTTGGCAGACACTGCTCTACTCTCTTTGATAAAAAAAGAGGTTAAACAAACGAGTAACAAGCAGTCTTCGTAGAAAACTTCTGTTGAGCATATTGACTTCAGAATATCAGGAATCAATATACTCTACATTGGGAGTGAAGGTGCATTTAAAAAAATGTACAATTCGGTCATATGAATCGCCATTCGCAAGGGTTATTCGACTGTGAAAAGTGGACATTTTTATAAACGAACATTGTGTTGCTTTTAGTATGTTAAAAATATTCATGTTCTTAATTGTATTTTATCATATACTTTCTTTAAGCATGTACGCTATCAATACAAAAATTTGGACTTTTATTATTTTTAAAGTTTGTTTTAATTTATTAAACTTTTTTTAAAAATCTAATTAAAAAATCTTTTGCGTGTAGGTATGTATAATATTTTGAATCAATTTTGCATTCAAATATTTAATCAGTTTATTGTTCGTATGAAAAAAATCAAGATTAAAATAAAAATTACGACAATACAGTTCAGTAAATTTAAACACGATTAAATTCTTGATTCGAAGTGATTAAAAAAACATTTAATATATTCCACCCTTGCGAAAAAAATAACTTTATTATTTCATTAGCCACAATTAACTGTTTCGTATGTTTCGCCTGTTCTCATTACTGGGGTTAAGTGGGACCTTTTACAAGCCAGAATAACAATAATTAACAGGGTTGTTTTATTGATTTATAATTGTTTCTTTATAAAGCAAGAGAGGGCTTAAATATGCTTTCATTTTCAACAATGATGGTGTTACTGTCTGCTGGTGAATCAATGCAGTCGTTGTGAGTACACCGTGATATGAATTTCCTGTTTCAATCGTAAATCTGGCTTAATCAGAATCAAATGGTCATTTAAGATAGTTTGCATAAACCTGCGGTTTTGATATAGCTGAATTTTAGAATAATTCATTCGCTAATGCCATCAGTGATATCCATACTCATAATATAATTGATATGCGTCATTTTTAATATTGCCTTCGCTTAGTACCAAACTAATAAAAATATCACTAATTAACTAATAAAAACTAATAATCCGAAATCTTAAAATTTAACGAAACTAAATATTTTAAGGTAACAAATTAAATGGTCCGAATTTAAATCAATTTTTGATCAGAATAAAAATATTATACGGTCAGAATATTTTATAACCATTTTGGTTAAGTTAGGTTAGTTTTTTTTAATTTTCTTTAAATTATGACTATTAACTGATATATTATGACCATTTAATATAAATTCTGACCAATGTAATATAAATTCTGACCGGAAAAATACGAGCCTATTTCAATGACGTGAGAATTGATCTCTTGGGGCTAATATAAAATTTGTTATCTTGGGTGTAGGTTATGATGATTTTTTATTGGTGTAAATTACGACTTTGCATGTTGAAATTGTCCGAAAACTTATTCTCAATTAATTTAAAATGTCCAGTGCTTGAAATAAATTAAAAAATAAAAATAAATCTTAGTAAGCGACTCGATATAAATGGAAAATCCTGGGAAACTACAATATCGTTTGTTACACATTCCGTAAACAAATAAATCTTACATTTGAAAACAACTTTATAGTTAAGCTGTCGAAATCAATACAATGTTTGAACATTTACAACAGTAGTGCCTATCTGAAAAGCTTTGTGGATGCATTTAATCGCGTGCAACAATAGACTTTATCTGCATCCCCCGAGGCTGCGTAGAACTAGGGTTTATAATATCATTATTACCGTATCCGTGGAATCCCGATACTTTGGTAGCTTTTAAATAACTAAATACCGGTATTAATAAAATTAACAAAAAAATATTTTTTATTGATTTTTCGCTTACATGTTTTGCACGCCAAATTCAAAAAATTTACAAATCAAATTAAACAATCTAATCTACAAAAATGAATGTTTCTTTGTTCGTACTCTATGGGCTGCCAAACCGTTGATCCGATTGCAATAAAGTTTTAACAAACTTTTTGCTTGCACTTCCGGGAAGGTTATAGGCATATTAAAATTAACTTATAGTAGGTCTTATATATTAAAATCAATGTTTTTATGTCTACCGTTCATGCAATTCAACCGTCAAACGTTGACTGACGATCAAACAGCATTCAAACAATTCAAATTTGACGTTCGATTGTTTCTATTAAAAAATTTAAAAAAAGAATATTTCAAATCTGTCAAATCGTGTGGTCTACATTTTGACATTCCGTTCAAATGTGTTCCGTACATTAGGTGTGAATTAACAATCACAATTATAGTTTCATTATTTATATATTTTTATTATTTGATTTTTTCGCTCATATTATCTAATTTATAAAAATAAATGTTTGTTTTTTCGTATTTTATGTGTTGCCACACCGCTCTTTCGATTTCAATAAAACTTTGACAGACGTTTTGCTCGCACTTGCACGAAGTTTATATGCATATTAAAATGAACTTACAGTAGGTCTTTTATATAAAAAATCAATGTTTGTATGTCTCCCATACCGTTCATGCAAGTTGCGCGAAGGTTATAGGCGTAATACAATTGAATTACAGTAGGTGGCGTGTGTGTCGTATCATAGACAATCGGCAGCAAACGTCAAACAGATAGAAAAAGAAGACATGCACTTCAATAAACACAAACATGTTCATTCTTTGAGTGGCATTGCAACGTTTGCCGAGAACCGGCTAGTTTACAAATAAAATTAAACAATTTATTGTATTTTATAAAAAAAATGAGAATTTTAAGAAATGCGTACATAATATACCGTCAGTGTGATAAAACCATACGTCATAAACTATTTTATGTCTAGTTGATAACTATTTCGGCTAAGTCTTAGTAATGAACTGAAATAAACATAGTTTTATCGAGGGCGTAAGCCAAAATACCTTTCACCATTAAATACAATAGAATAATAACTATATAATTAAATTAAAAATACTTTTTATCTTGTTTTAATGGAGTTTCAACAAGTAAATGAAAACTCAATCAACAATTGTATTTTTAATATATTTTTTGTTATTTTCTGTTCGGTTAACCATCGAAGTTGTTTTATAAGAACTGAGTGGTCACCATACGGTAAAGCAGTGCTCCGCAACCGGTGTGCCGCGGTGGATAAGTTGTAACAAATATGAACATTGCAGACACTCATGTGTTTGAACATGAATTCATTAATTGATTTATGAAAGTATTTATACTGAGATTTGAGCATGTTTACACCAAAAATGAAGCCAACAAGCATTTTGGCAGCCAGTATTTTGATATGCTCTTGTAATACCGGTATCAATATATTATCCATCCGGTACCGCAACCGGTACTGCATCTTTTACGTATAACCTACTGCACATCTACGACAGATGTAACACAATGCATGCAGTATAGAAACTGCATAGTTGCAAATACGATCACACCCTCTGCAAATGGCGTTCTGTGGATCAACTATCCCAATCAGCAGTGAAGTGCGCCAGGAGATTTGCGTTGATTTGCGCGGAGTTGAATGTAATACGACATTTTAATATCGATATTTATGCACTATATCGACTGTGGAAATAAAATAGGACGTAACCCACAGTTTTTTCAAAACAGCTTTTTTTCGATGATCACAATATATCATACTCGGTACACGTTCTATCAAAAGGATGTAAGCTGCAAATGTCAAATTATTATCTAAATTTAGCTTTTAAGTTTGAAAAAAGATGAGCTTTTGAAAATTGAAACCAAGAAAAAAGTCTGAAAAAAAGGTTTTTTCTAGACCGTTTCTTTAATTAATATTAGGATATGTCAATTTAACACCGGTTTTGAAGTATCTTTGCACTTCAAAGTTGTGTATATTTCATAATTTGCATATGGCCCAAAATCATCAAAACACGTTTTTTGTGCCTCCTGTAAAATTTGTTATGTGTTGGTTACGTCCTTTTTCCTTTCCATAGTCGATATACAAATCGCTGTTGCCTTCGAGTCGCAGTACGAAAAAGCATTTTTTGATCGATTTATCGATTTATGTTCGAAAGCATGGGTGTTTGTGATGTCTAAAAATTCCACTCTTCCGATCCTTCGACAACTGGGCGTATTGAGAGCGATTTATTAACCACTAGTCCTGTTTTAGCCTTATCTTCTATCTCTACTGCTCTTTTTGAAAAAGAAAAGTTGAGTGACTGAGTAACAAACATTTCTAATAGAAAAACTTATGTTGAGATATTTCCATCAGAAGGCCATATGCTCCACATTGGGAGCGAACATGGATAAAAAAAATATATTGCTTATCTAACAAACACTTCATGAAATTCGATAATAAAATGGATGAAGCTATTTCAGCTTATGCTTTCATCAGAATTATTTTTAAACTTACATTAACTCAGCTATATATACTGGCTTGTAAAGCAAAAATACTTGTCAACTAAATAAAACAATGAGCATAAATAAAATACATTTTTATAGTGTAGTTCTACCAAACAAATAATACTTTAGTCAACTACGACTGGTCCTTGCTTAAGTTCTATTTTTATTAAAATCAG
This sequence comes from Himalopsyche anomala, assembly GCA_031772345.1. Lineage (NCBI taxonomy): Eukaryota > Metazoa > Arthropoda > Insecta > Trichoptera > Rhyacophilidae > Himalopsyche > Himalopsyche anomala. The sequence continues at coordinate 1,029,555 of CM062840.1, forward strand.
GTCAAAATAACACTGCATTTTATTTCTACGGTGTTAATTTGAACTTATAATTGAGCTCTACCAATTTAATGCAAATTAAATCAATAAATCCTTATTGATCACTTTTAAGGTGTTCACTGTCAATACTTGGTGGAATGGCATTATAATAAAAATAATAAAACATTTTTAGTACTTTTTCCACATTTCCATTGTCAATAGTTGCCCACACCTTTTATTTCAATTTAAATTTGTATAAATAGCACTGTTTATATATTTTTCTTATCAGTTGATGATGCTTGCGATGAGCGAAACTGGTCCTGATCAAATAAATTTTACGTGGAAAAAATGACTAAAAATGTTTTATTATTTTTATTAAAATCTTTATTGCTTTATCTATTCCAAATGAAGGTTTTGACTCCAAGTTTGTTCTCTTAAAATTAAATTGTACTTAGGTGCATCATTGCACTCCACATTTGTGAAAGAAAGGATTAAGTAAAAAAGTATCACGATCAAAAACTAGTTTAAATAAATAAATTAAGCTTAGCTTTTTAAACGTAAAACATTAATTTTAATTTAGCTTTTTACTCATAAAAATGTGTATACTGGTCGTGGTTCTGATGAAAAATACATACCTTAGTTCTTTTGTAAAATTTCATTGAATATATATTATATAGATTACACAAAAGGAAGCCACTGGGAGTAGTGGTGGCGGGTATGGGGCAGTCGTGCTGAAGTTGGCAGATTCACACGTTGAACAATACAACCGAATTTGCAACTGCATTTTTGTGCACAATAGGACATTTACGGTTTAAAAAAAAACTCTATTCTTCCGCTTCCGGAATACAAAAAAAAGCATCGTATTTCAATTAATTGGTTATACGTCCATTTTGTCATTTTTTGACACTAACAAACATTTTACGCTTTCCAACGCTGATATTTTTTTTCAATTAACAAAACACTCGATTGTAATACTTCTATTTTTTTCTAACAATTTCGTCCTTGGCAAGCATTATCAAACTAAAGATGATACAATATTACAGTGATTAGGGATTTTGTTAATTTTTACTAGGAAGGGATGATGTAATGAAAAAGTATCAAAGAATTCGACCGCCGTCAGGAGTAATCATCAAAAAATAATTAAATTAAAATACATATGGAAGTAGTACAAAATGAATGTTTTTTTTTTTTAATATAGTGCCTTTCCGCCAAGTACATTTTCAGACAGTGAACATTTTTCAAGTGATTTTTTTACCATGTCCGCTCCCAATGTGAAGCATATGGACTCCTAATGGAGTTTATCTCAACAGAAGTGTTTCTACGAGAACTGTTTGTTACTCAGTTGTTCAACCTCTCTTTTTTCAAAGAGAGTAGGAATAGAAGGATAGGGCTAGGACAGGACTAGTGATTAGCTTATCGCTTTCGATACGCCCCGTTCATAAAATAGGACGTGTGGGAGAGGGGAATTCAAAACATCACATACATCCATGCATTCGAACAGAAATTTATAAATCGATTAAAAAATCAATTTATAAAACTATCCGTACTTGGATTCGAACCCGCGGCCTCTGTGACCGAAGCCAACGACGTTGACCACTCGACCACACAGGCGGCATATAATATAATATAACTAAAATAAAAATGTCACTTATATAACAATAATACATTTTCACGGACAAAACTTGTTTTTATGTGGTTGGCTAACATTGAACATTATATTGAGCTTAAAATATGATTTGTTGCATTCAATTCAATTTCGAACTCAGGTGAGCAAAATAAATTTTGACGAGTTGCTCCTAAATTCAAATAAAATATGTAATAGCTGAACAAGTCCGCCCGCTATGGTCTAGTTGGGAATGACCCCTTATCCTCTTCATCTCGAGGAATTTTGATGTTTGTTAAAATGGTCTGCATGAAAAGGACTACAATCTGTATATTGTCGCCCGCTGTGGTCTAGTTGATTAGAGCTTGCTCTAACGATCAGGTGGGTTTGGGTTCGATTCCCGGTAAGCTCAATGTAAAATTGAATTTATTTTAATTTTAATTTGAGAACTAAGACATGGGTGTTTGTGAAGTCAATTCTACTTGAGTTTATCTCATGTGACTTTCAAAAATTCTCATCGAGTATTTCTCGTATGATCTTTCAACTTCAAAAATATTTGACGCATTGGCGTAAGGTGTAATGTCAAATATATATATTTTTTTGTTAATTAAATCATTATAAGTAGCTGATAGATTTGGAATATAAACTATTCATTGTCTTCTTTTTCATTTATCTTTTTAATACTCAAACTAAATTACTGTCTTATTTGTAAATTTTTGAAAAACTTGAATTTAAGCTTAATTAAATTAAGATACATCAACGGATGCACTTTCAATAAAAATAGTCACATACAACCTGAAAGTAATTTCCCTAGAAATCGATAATCTCGCAAATTTCTGTTTTCGATTCATAAAAATAAAACAATTTTAAATTTAAGACTTTCTTATACCATAAACGTAATTAAATTTAGAATACAAACAACACATGATAGCATATTTATCTATTTAGATTTAAAAAAACTATTTTTAAATCTGGCAATCTAAATGTTGAATATGGTTAAGCACATCTGCATTATTACGCTATTGTGTTATTTTAGCTATTTGATTAATGTTTACCTAACTCCTGTATTACAACGTTGAAAGTACATATATGTATAATATATATTATATTATATACATACTATATTATATTCAAATATGCAATTTATATATAATATACATAACATACAATTTAAGCAACCGCCATTCCATGATAATATCATTCATGAATGACTACATTCGGTGCTTTTCTTTCCATGTAACGCGGTGGTACGGCGTTCCGGCACCTTTTTCTTAGTATTTTAATGTTTCTAATCAATGAAAAAATATTTTTATTTTGCTTCGACAACTATTGAAAATGTTCTTCAAATCATAATTTCGTGAAAATTCGAGATGTGTAATATAAATCAACAAATGAAAATCAAACTTTCAATGTTTTGAAAAGTGAAATAAATCTGCAAGAACGAAATGAAGACGAAATGAGTCATTAAGAAAAAACACAATATTCCTTTGTAAATAGTTTCCATTTTATTCATTGAGATTAGGACCGGTTTCGCTCATGCGAGCATTGTCAACTAATCAACTGATCATCTGATCAGTTGACAATGTTTGCCATGAACGAAACCGGTCCTGATCTTAATAAATAATGTGGAAACTAAGTACAAAGGAATATTGTGTTTTTACTTAATACAATGTCATTCCATCAAGTATATACAGTGAACACTCTAAAAGTGAAATGGGTCATATTTTTCATTCTTAAAACTCAGAGATTCAGATTCAGATAATTTTTTATTAGGCGTGGGTGTTTGTGATATTTGAATTCTCTCCCACCCTTCCAATCCAAAAATTAACAGGGCAAAGTGAGAGCGACCAGTTAACCACTAGTCCTGTCCTAGCCTTATCTTTCTATACTTAATCTCTCAAAAAAAAGAATGGCGAGCAACTGATTAACAAGCAGTTCTCGTAAAAAAGTTATTTTGATTTACCTTCATTAGGATGTCATTTAGTTCAGTTCAAGTTCACCCGTGCACTTGAAGTCCTGAAGATGTCGAAAGGCGAAACCCGGGTCATTAGTGACAAAATGTGTGTGAATGTAAATAATTTGAACGATTTCAATTTAATACTGAAATTCCACCAAGTACCTTCAGTCGAAATCTTAAATTAAAAATCAAATACATTAATAATATCATTGACTTAATTTTTTTTTAACATTTCTCTATTTGATAGATTAATCATATCGACTGTGGAAAGGAAAAAGGACGTAACCCACACATAACAAGTTTTACAGGAGGCACAAAAAACGTGTTTTGATGATTTTGGACCATATGCAAATTATGAAATATCCACAACATTGAAGTGCACGGAGAATTCTAAACTGGTGTTCAATTGACATAATCTAATATTAATTAAAGATATTATCAACGAAAACCTTTATTGCAGTCTTTTTTCTTTGTTTTAACTTTTTACAAGCTCATCTTTTTTCAAACTTAAAAGCTAAATTTAGATACTAATTCGGCATTTGCATCTTACATCCTTTTGATAGAATGTGTATCAAGTTGCATACATTGTGATTATCGAAAAAAAGCTATTTTGGAAAAACTGTAGGTTACGTCCTTTTTCCTTTCCTCAGTCGATATCATGTTTTTGAAATGAATTTAGCATGAACGCTAATCTCGGACAGTGATTTATGATATTTCGAGTACGCTGAATTTGTATGTATTTTTTTATGTACAGAAGGGCCATAAAGTTATATTCTTTATATTATATGAAGACATCGATGTACTATGAAACACTTTTCTAGATATACTGTCAGGCGCTCAAAGAATGATGGATGGGGCGAAATGAACCCTTCGAATTTATATGAGATACGAAAGTAATGGTACTGAGGCGTCTTTATGGAGGATGAGAAACTTATGCGGAACCCTGTTGGCTTATTTATATCACAGCCAGTGGAGATAAATAAATTGGAATTATTATGATAATTGCAGCATATAATAAAGAAATAAATCATATTATCATTGCTTACAAAAACATATCGTATATGACATAAGAGGCTTAGTATTAAAACTCATAATATCCATGTTTGATGTTAACTTTATTTAAAAGATGTATGTAATGTCTTGAATTCCCTCCTCTCACCCATCCTATCGTATGAACGGGGCGTATCAAGAGCGATTAGCTTACTACTAGTCCTGTCCTAGCCCTATCCTTATTTCCCTACTACTCACTTTAAAAAAAAGTGAGGTTGAGCAACTGAGTAACAAGCAGTTCTCGTAGAAACACTTCTGGTGAGATAAACTCCATTAGGAGTCCATATGATCCACATTGGGAGCGAACGTGGTTTTTTTAAAAAAAGTCATTAACTGTTATATCAGTGGTTCTTAACCGGTGCACCGCGAGCTTATTGCAAGTGCACCGCGAAAAAATTGGTAAAAACGAAAAATAGTGAAAACCGAAAAAGTCAAAAAAAAAATATGTCCACATATTTTTCCCATGATCAAAAGTGCACCGTGACTTCAAAAAGGTTAAGAACCACTGTGTTATATAATAGGTGAAAAACATATCTACTTAAAATTGCTTTAAATTGTATGAACACCGTTTTAGCTGGTTTTTAAATTGTACTAATTACACAAATTTCACATCGATTTCCTGTATCGGTTAAAATGTTTTATAAAAATAAACGTGTAATTTTAGAATACTATAAAATTCTATTATTGATTTCTTTGGTGATTAGCGCGGTAGAAGGTGTTTTTTTTTTTTAATAAAGCTATTGACAAAGTCGTTTTTATTTGAGAAGTAATTTTTTTTTTACATTCTTTTGTTATGTGTATTTACTTCTGAAAACTTTAAGCTATTCATTCTATGTCTGGATTATTAACGAGCGTTCTGTGAACAATAAAAATAAATTGAATATTAAAATTGTAAAAACAATAGCGGTTTAAAAATCTACACGCTTTACTTGTTGGCAATAATGAAAAGAACTATTTCATACTCCAGTTGAATTCTTTTGATTTAGGATTAAAAAGTGTTTTTAAAATTGAATATCACACTTTAGTTATGTGATGTTCAACTTTTAAAAAATAGTATCTGCCACTGCTTTTTTTGTTCATACGCGCAAAATTGTGTAATTTTTTAAATTTATTATGTTGTCTTTATAAGTCTTTGCGTATTTTGCGTTCAATTTAAAACAGGTAAAAAATTAAAAGGTTCCTCTAGCTTATTAAATGTATCCGAAATGTAATACCAGTAAGTAATATTTATTTTATTAATTGAATTGGCATTTACTTAATAAAACTCCATTATAACATGATGAAAAAATAGCAATGTATTTTAGCTCTTTAAAATTTGTAGAGCTAAAATACGTTGCTTTTTTTTCACCGTGTTATTGTATTAAAATTACTATTATAAAAAAAATGTAAATGGTCAAGTAGCCGTTGGATCCGTAGCACAGTGGTTAGCATCGTTGGCTTCTATGACGGAACTCGAGGGTTCAAATCCCAATATAAACAGCATTTTTTCAAACGATTCATCAATGTCTGCTTAAAAGCATGGATTTGTGTGTTGTCCTATAGCGCAGCGGTTAACGTTGTGGGCTTTCGTGCCAGACTTCATGGGCTCGAGTCCCAATACGAACAGTATTTTTTCTATCGATTTCTGTTTGAAGGCATGGGTGTTTGTGATGTCTGAAAATTCCCTCCCACCTTTTACTTTAACAATTGAATGTAGCGAAAGCTATTAACTAACCGCTAGTCTTTTCCTAGCTTTATCATTTTATCCCTACTCTCATTGAATAAGAGAGGTTGAGCGACTAAGTAATACACAGTTCTCGTAGAAACAAAAACTGTTTAGATTCCTCCGTTAGGAGACCACATGCTCCACATTGGGAGTAGACATGAATTAAAAAACAATCTATACCACCCTTTCAATGCCAATAAAAAAATAACAAAGAATAGCAAAAGTTATTCGTGAAGCCGTATTCTCACTCTACCAATTCTATCCCCACTTTCGTCAAAATAGAAAGGTTAAGCAACAGAATTAAAAGTAGTTCTTGTAGAAAAACTTATGTTGTGATACCTCCATTAGAAAGCTATTTGCTGTACATTTGAAGCGGATATTGATTCAAAAAAAATATATTGGAATTTTGAATCTTAAAATTACGGGATTACAAAGATGGTCCGCTATTGGATACTTTACACCAGACCATAGAGACGGAAATAACAATGACAAACAAAAAATATTGCCAAATTTATTGATGCCACTTCTATATAAATTAAACAATATACAATTCAGCAAACTTAGTGAAGTGCCATCGATAAATCAATCACTGCTAAAGTTTTGTTTCTGTGAAATATTGTTATTCAGACCATGTTCAGAAGTAACATAAATCTGACCGTGACATTTTTTTTAACTCACAACACATTCGGAGCTTTTCATAATCTCTGGAGAGCTTTCGTGACCATCCCCATAGATTAGATTGAAAGGAAAATATACGATTTATTAAATATTTATGATAATACGGGTAAAAATGTTGTACGTGGTTTATTTTTTAAATCAAATGAAATGTTAACAATTCTTTTATATATATTTTTATAAAAAAAATATATATTTATTTTGTTACAATTGATATGGTTTTTGAAAAAATCTTTTTTCAGAGTCTTCTTGGCTGTCGATTTTGTTTAAATATACACACCAACTACTTGGAAGCGGGGGAAAAACAGGAAACTATCCCATCTAATTGAGGTATTTTAACATAAGAGAACTGTTTGTTACTCAGTCGCTCAACCTCTTTTTTTCAAAGAGAGTAATAGGGATAGAAGGATATATCTAAAATAGGACTAGTGGTAAACTTATCGCTGTCGCTATGCTTAGTTGTTAAAGGATTGGAAATGGTGGGAGAGACATCATAAACACCCATGCCTTCAAACGTAAATCAATAAATCCATCGAAAAAAATATTTTCCTACTGGGATTCGAACTCGTGAGGTCTGGCACGGAAGCCCTCAACGCTAACCGCTGCGCCATAGGACCTGACAAATTACTTTGTTTCATTTTCTTAATTATTGAATACAAGAATAATTGAGGCAATTATTTGCAAACCCAGCTCGTTACTATTTACATTTTAACTTTATTTTTAGTTTTACATTAAGTAATTGTAATGATATTATGTATGTTATAAAATTAGATTTAATACTGATCTCTACAAGTACTTTTAAAATGTATTTTTACTTACTAAATTACGTTTTTGTTTCTACAATTTTGGAATGAGCCGGATTTGCAAATAATAGTCTCAATTGACGAACAAGAAATGATAAATTGATTGCGTCATTTTTGAAAGAAAGCAACACATTTTTGTCGCTTAAATATTAATAACAGTAGTAAATTTAGATTACTGGAAAAACCTCAGCCAATTTATATTGATTAAAACGAAAATGTAATCTTGTCGATTTTGAATGCTTTTTTTTATTTATATTTTAAAAAAATGATGCCAAAATAAATAAGTTTATAAATACAATGAAATTTTCATAAACGGATGAAAAATATTGTATGATTTAAAAAAAAACTGTGTGGATGAGACAAGTCTCAGCATACATCAAATCATCGGGCTTCGCACGTTAAAACTAGTACAGCTGTGTAACTAGGTACTAATCATACAAGGATAATTGTTTTTTTCATATACGCCTCTTGAATGCATGAATACCAATGAAATTGTTTCAAATATTTTTAAATTGTGCTTGTTGTATCCTGTTCCTATTCCTTTGAGTATTGTTTTTCATTCATTCTTTGGCATGGGAACATATCTAAGAATAATTTGAATACAACCAAATTGTACAATTTTCTTCAAACAAAAAACCCAGTTTCGCTTTCAACGATCTTTAATTGAGTTAATCAGTCATTAATTAATAAGAATCAAGTGAGAATATCATGCATCATGAAGATGCCAAAAGGCGAAACCCGGGTCGTTAGTGACAAAATCTGTGGGAGTGTACATAATTTGAACGATTCAAATTTAATTTTGAAATTCCACCAAACACCTTCAGTCGAAATCTTAAATTATGAGAAAATCATACTGTTGTTTTTTTTTTGATAATCCAAATTGTGTAATATTAAAACTTCAGATAATTGTTTTTAATACAACTTATTACATTTATTTTATTTTTATAAAATAAAAATACGTTTTACTTACCTGGGGAATATTATCAAATATATATTTTTTATTTTAAACATCTCCACCAAGCGCCTTCAATTAATTTGATTATTTATAAATAAAGATTTATTAGTTCGTAGTTTGATTTTATACTTGAATGATAAGAAAAATGTACGCTGATCATATATTTAACAATATTTTTTTCAACAATAATCAGGAAGTAGTTAGCAGTTATCATTGACACTGTGTAAATTAAAATAAACTATATAATGATAAAAACAGCTCGCTGACATTAAAATAACGATCACAAAGAAATTACTAGTTTAATAACCTATAGAGAAAGGATTTTATATTCACAATTAAATAATCCTACATTTATTATTGAAAGTTATGGTTTGCGTCACTCGTGCTTTAATTTAATTTAAATTTTACGTGTGACTCGTAAAAACTAAAAACGATATGTCTACTGTTCGATGTTAATATAACATGTTGCTTAAATTAATAATCATATTGATTTTTTCTATCGTTTTTTTTTTCAATTGAAAGCAATACTCTTAGCCTATAGCCAGTCAACTGTTAATTGTTTTCAATATTAGCAAGATTGTATTAAATTTACCGGTCTATGTAATTGATTTTATAGCATACGGAAAAGTTTAAACATTTTTTTATTCCGAGGTTTTGAAAGTTATTTATTATTATAAATTATATGAAATGCTCAAAAATGTATCTCTCGGTAGATTTTGACTTTGATTTTGAGTACATTAAATTCAATATTCAAAGTGAAAGTCACTGAGCGATATGAATCGTGATTTTAAATAATAAATGAGGTATATTTATTTTTTAATATAACATCGTTTCTCTGAGAAACTTAATACTTCATTTATAAATTTAATACTTCATTTATAAATGTTGATATTAATCCGTAGTTTTTTTATAAAAAGCCGGCATTTATTAAATCAAAATGTTTATTTCTAAAAAAAGGAGAGGATAAAAATTAATTAAATAACACTTTCTGATAATTTTTTTAATAAACCTAGTAATATTTTATTCGATTTATTTGTATTATTATTACAAAATATTCACTTAAGTTTTTAAATATATTAAAAAATAATGAAATTTTATTTTGAATTTATGAAGAGGCTTGATTAATTCTTGGAAATAATTTCAAAAACATGTCCGCATTCTTTATTAATGACTGAGAGAAAAAACTTAACTAATAATTTATTTGTAACTTTCTTATCACATAATTTTATCGCATACTTAATTCATAATAAATATTTATAGTATACATTTATATTAAATTGTGTTCGACAAATATTGTTAAACAAACCATGAACTGTTATAAAGATCGCGATTAAATTTAGGAGCTTCGAACAAACGTCGTTCTACGACAAAAGCTACAGGTGCACTGAAGCTTTCAGCTAGACGTATTACTGCTACGCGGCGTAGAGACGTTGAAGCGTAGACACGGCTTGGGCTACGGTAAGTGCAGTTTATTTTATAAGAGATGGAATAGATTCATTAATCTCTAAGTACTTTACAGATATAAAGTGTATGAATCTATTTAAACAATTTAATTAACCAATTATTCGTAATATAGTTTTTTATATAAAGAAATTAAAACACTTGGCGCATTTACTTAAAATAATCACAGCGATTGATTTAAAGCTTTTTTCAATTGAGTTTTGCTTGCTGCTACTATTTTCGGGTGTGTTATGGTCTTGACATTCACTCATTCAGTAAAAGGAGATGTGTTAACTTGATTAATGTTATTTAACCCGTAACATGCCATCCTAAAAAATCACGTTCCCTGCCATGATGGCATCTCAGTTTCACTGTTTATTGACAATTTTTAAACCTAAGTTAGAAGCTAAAAAATAATTTTAAAAATGTATATATGATAGAATACCTAAAATGATTAATACCTATTGACAATATTGAGAGAAATATTGAATGATTTAATGGCTATTTAACTATTTACGATGTCATCATGGGCATGGAGGTGTTAACGAGTAGCATTTCGATGGTGTGCCTTATTATTTTTTAAATGTACTAAAACATCTTCTAAAACAAAACATATTTTTACATAAGTTTTATTAAAGTATTCATTTTATATGTTATAATTGTTTTAGTTCCATTTTTTATTTAACCACTTGGATCTCAAGCGGACTCAGGTGTCCGGAACATATGGAAGCGAACACGGATTTCCAAGACATTTAAAAAAATCAAATACTTGATATTCTAACAGAATATAAGCTATATTTTGATATGTGTAGTGCCATCTATATTGAGTCAATATAGGCTTTTAAAATATTAAATTCGAGTGTATATTAGGCCAAATTATTTTTCTCAAAAACACGCAGTATCTCTGGGACATATTAATGATTTATTTGTGCGATATTCAAACGGTTAATCTTTAAATTGTAGAATTATTCTACCAACCCTTATTTATAAAATAGTATAATACAAGTTTTATCCTACATCGTCGTAGCGGCTGAAATAAGCTGCTGATAGCGCAGTGGAAAATAAAGTTTCTGAACAATTGTTAGGTATATAAGTGCTTACTTACCCACTGCACATATTACCCGCCGTTCCCCTATCGTAAAAGAGTGCAATTATTTCAACTCGACAATGTTGCAAAGTTTTGTAATAATCTGAATAAAAGAAACATATTTCTGGTTTAATATTCATACATGAAAGTTTCTAGAAATGGTAGGAAGTTTGATAATTAAAAAAGCTCTTATTTTTATAATATAATAATTATATAGGTCAGGGTTTCCCTATCTTTTTTGACTCGCGTACCACTTGTGATTGTATTTCATGAAGTTTGTTATTTCAAGTATAAATTATATAGTATTTTCGTGGCAATAAATATAAAGACATGGTAAACGCAATGGATCTGTTATCTAATATAAAATTTAAAATAACTTTGATTATTCCACGTATTGTGCTACTAACTGTGACACGTGTTTCGCTTCTTTCAGAAGCATCCTCAGACCTACTCTCGCAAAGTTTGCTAAAGTAATGAAGCAAGATTGATTCTAATCTGTTATCTGTTGAAAGATCTGTTATCTGTTGAAAATTTATTTACGTAATTATTACATGTTAATTATAATATGATCAAAGTTTAACGAATGTATCTACTACTTCGGTATAATTATATAATAATAAAAAAGTAAAATAAACAATTGCTACTGAAAATAATTTTCAAAATATGAATAAGTGACAATCAATTTACTCAAATTAAAATGTTAAATACCTCTTAAATGTAATTAAAAAATTGACAAATAGTAATTAAGCTAATGTGGCGACTAATAGTAATTTCAAAAATAATTACAATATTGAAAATTTTAACAAAGTAATCTATAATGGTACATCATTAAAAATAATAACTAAATGTTCAACTGAAGGTGCTTGATGGAACTTTAATATCAAATTTGAACTGACATTCAAGTACAGTTCAAGTACATTCACGCACTTGAAAAAACATGAAGATGTCGAAAAGCGAAGCCCAGGTCGTTATCGACAAAACTTATGGAAGAGTGCAGAATCAAAATAATTCAAATTCGATATTGAAATTCCTTCAAGCATCTTCAGTCGAAGTTTAATAACTAAAGACTTTTTATTTTATTTTGTTTTGTATAATATAAATATCACTGTAAAATTGTATTTTATTATCAGTTGATAATGCTCGTCATGAGCGAAACCGGTTCTGATTTTTTTTAAATAAAAATGAAAGAAGTACAAAGAAATATTGTGTTTGCTATTTTTAGTGTTATGTGTTATTACGAAACCGTGTAAAAAAAAGTGTTGGGTGTATGATTATTTTCAAACCATAATTGACGTTGAGTAAAAGGCTTGGTTATGGTATTGAATTCTGGCAAATTCACTCGGATTCCCCTCGCGTCTTTGCAAAGTACTAATATCTTGGCATTTAATCTATCATTTGCCTGCTTCCTTCTTAGTTATGTTTAGTATATAATATTATGTAAAGCGTAATTCGTATTACCAAATACAAGCCTAGACCAAAATTTAAAGTGAATATAAATCAACGAGACTTCAACACGGGAAGTACCGTTTGTGACAATGAGATCGGGTGACATCACGTTATTAAATGTACAACACAATTACCTTGGAATATTTGGATTTTATATTTAAATACAGTGGAACCTCCCATAACGAATTTATTTCGTTTCAGAATCTTACTCGTTATGCGAAACAATTTTCCCTATATAAAACAATGTAAAATACAATAATGCGTTCCATGCCGAAAAAAATCATTTTTTATATTTTAAAGTTTTTTTTATAAGCCCCTTGTTAAATTTTACTAAGGCTTGCGAGCCCCGTGTTAAAGTATAAAATATTATCAGACCAACAGTAATTGCTGTAGATGGCTTACATGTATGCATTATCTCTCGCGACTCGGAGACTAGAAAAATACTTCTCTGCCGATGGGGGTCGTTTGGAGACTTCCAGTGGTTTCTTCATTATTGGCCTTATTCTTATGAATTTTAAAAAAAAATAGTCTAAGAACTTTAAAATATCTCTCTGCATCATTCCTCATGCATTTTTTTTTATAAAAATCCGTGTTTTTTTTTAATAAATAATCATATTTTAAGTTGCGCGTAAAAAAGCCGTCATCCCAGCACACATATGAAATTGCAACTGACTTGTTTAGCCCAGCTATCTTACGTAAGATCGCTTATCGCGGGCGCTTATCGTGTTATCGCGTTATCGCGTATTTATATAAACTACAAAAGGTCCAAAAACTATGATATAAGAAAACCTTAATTATAAACATTGTATCACCCATATTAAAATAGATATTTAAGAAAATGTGGGTATTGGGGTCGCATTTCTTGAGCTTAGAATCGGAAAAGTTATGAAACAAATTTGGAATATTTTTCGCAAAATACTTTATTTTATTATTTATTTATATTTAGAGTTTTATAAATATATAGAGCAGTATATTTTTATTTATAAAAGCATATTAAGTAACATTCAACTGAATAGTCCTATAAGAGTGATAAAAAAAACTCTCAGGTTAACCGAGCCCCTTTTTAACATGTTAGCAGCCCACCGCTGGCTTAAGGCATGGGTGAATTAATTCTAAAATGCTATGTCCAAAAACGATCTTGAAAGTTCGATTGTCTCATAGTGAAACGCCGATTGCATTCCATTTGTTTCGCTAACAGTTTGGCGTATGGCTGCCCTACCATATGGCAATTTCGTTTTCAGTTCCGCCATTCTGCCATCCAATGTGCAGACCACACAATTTCCCTCGCGTGAAGGCGAATCTATTACTTTCCCAATGAGTTTTCCAGCCTGCGTGTCTTTCCCCGAGGATCACAAAGCATATGCATCAATTCCTTCGGTTTACAGCTTATAATATCACATAACCACTTCTACACTATAAGGCAACGAGACACAGTTTATAATTCGTTAACGAGCTTTCAACACATACTAGAGCATGGTTTTCCAAACCAGTGTTCCGCGGAGACAGAGTAGGTGTTCCGAAAAAAAATGGAATGGTTTTATACGCTGCAAGACAGTTTAAAAAAATCTTAAAAATTCAACTAAGTGTTCCATTATATTTTCCGGACTTGCGAAGTGTTCCATTCTAGAAAATGTTTGGGAAACCCTGTACTAGAGAATATTCATTTTATCCGAGTATGGTTATCGGTCATTGTAGGTATTCAGAAATGTTGCTTACCACCTATGATATGTTACTGGCCTTTAAAGAACCAAGTGAACAACATGTTTTTTGAAAAATGTACGTTCTAGGTTTTTACCGTCCATCAAATCAAAGGGTTAGTAAAAACACAATAGCGGATGAACAGTCTTCCGATCTTAAACGATCAACTGCACACGCCGGGCTCGCCCCTCCTATACCCTATTTAAATATAATCATAAAACCTTTCCGACAAACAAAAAAAATATAATTCTTAAAACTATTCACCATTCAAATCTGTGGGTATTCCCATGGGCTAATCTTTTTCGCCAGCAATAGCTTTAAGCTCAATGATACATTTATTTCTTATATAGACACGAAACATTCATTTACTAAGCGTCAGTTCAAGTTCATCCGTGCACTTGAACGCCTGAAGATGCCGAAAGGTGAATCCCAGGTCGTTAGTGACAAAATCTGTGTGAATGTATATAGTCTGAACGATTCATATTTAATATCGAAATTCCATCAAGCACCCTCAGTCGAAATCTTAAATCCAAAATAATTGTCAACACCTTTTTATTTAGTTTAGAATTGAGAGATTTTACAATTATTCAGAAGTGTTAGACCTTTTTCTTTTAGCTCCATCTTCTGAAAAAGTTGTGAATTGACGGATCCACAAATATTCAAAAGTATAAGAGCTTTTTTTTTAGTTCTTTCCTCACAATTATTCAATATTTTGAGACCTCCCCTTTTTTACCTCTGATTACTGAATTTACTTACTGTAGTGAATTACGGTATCCAAGGATTAGTACTCACTACTCACTGTAGGGATTCTGTGTCGAGACGTCTTGGGACTTGTCGGGTTTTTTGCTGTCTTAAGTCCCGGGACTTTTTTGGAAAATGTCCCTGGAATTGTGACTGTGATTTATAATGTGCCAATAACATCTACATTTTAATTTTGACAAAAACAATTCTTGTGGTTGAGAAACCCTCAAAAGGACTGATGTGTATTGAATGAAAGCAGGTATAAGAGGGGAGCCCCAATAAAAACGGACACGACATGGTCGGGACGTGACACTTACCCGGGGTTTTAACAAGATTAAGTATGCATATATAAAAGGGATCTGATATAAAAACAGATGTTTGGGATTTATAATTTCGTAGAAGTTTCAAATACCATGTGTAAATATTGAAATATGACTGTAGCAAAAGCAAATTACAAAATATTAAAATTAAATGTTCATACCTGATGTTGTTTCATGTACAAATGTTTTTTCACTATTTCACAAAGATACCAATGTCTCAATAGGACAATAAAAGATCTAAAAGCTGTATTGTGAATTTACGGTCATAAATTTACTCCTGACGGTGGAATTATTAAGCGCTGTATTAAAAAAACGCGATTTTTACTAGATAGTGCGTACTTTCAAAAGGCGCCGAGTGTATGTAATACATAAATACATACATACATGCAAATATTTAATTTTAATACAAATATAATTTTATTGAAGGGGAAATAAAAGTCTCGAGCCCCGGTACTTTGAAAACCCCGAGACTTAGAATTCCTACTACTCAGACAATTCCGGGATTACGGGGTCACAAAATTGATAATGATCCCAAGATTGGATGTTATAATTCCACAGCAAAGTGGTCAATGCTGGTATCATCTTTTTGTTTTATTCTTAGGTAAACTCCACCATCTTGTTACTTGGACCGAAAAAAAATATTAGTTTTTAACGACCGAACATTTTAGAATTTCTCATCATTTTTTTCTAGAAGTAAATAGCTACGCAATATATATAATAAGATTTTTTTGGGCAAAACGTCACAAACATCAAAGAACTCTCGGGTAACATTAAATTTCCGAAAATCGATAAGCCAATATGTTGTATGTAAAGGCTTTTTTTTATTCTTCGTATAAAGGAATGCGTGCTCACGTTTAAAATTTAACAGCGAAATAAAGGCATTTTATTCTTTTGAAGCAAAAATCAATCGTCTTTGGACTTTCGTAAAAAAGGAAGTCACATACCCGTACTTACTAAGTTCATATAAAATATATTATATATGTACATGTCACAGGCAAAGTGTGAAATCTCGTCAATGTATATATTCACTAGTAGTTTTAATTGAAGTTTACATCGTTACAATTTATATTCACTTTGACTAGTCAATGACATGAAGGACCTGGCTTGGACATGTGCTGAGGATGCCACAAGAAAGCCTGAATTCTGCTTGTCTCTTCTACCAACCGGATGGATTCCGCCGTCGTGGAAGGCCACTGATGACCATCTATAGCACGGGTTCCCAACCTGGGAGTCGCCAACTTTTTTCGATTTTGGATTTGAACAACAAAATAACGAAAAAGTATAGCAAATCGAGGATTTCAAATTCCTCGGGGGGTCGCCTAGTCACATGGCTTTATAAAAAGGGCTCGCCACCCGAAAAAGGTTGGGAACCTATGATCTATATGATGTACTCGGCGGAGCTACGGGACGCTGGGATGACATGGGAGGAAGCAAGAAGACTGGCGGGGGACAGAGAATCTTGGAGGAATCATGCGGTGGCCATATGCTCCGACTAAGGAGCGGGGGGGACAGAGAATCTTGGATGAATCATGTGGTGGCCGTATGCGGAGCGGATATGGACAAAAAAAAGAAAAGTCAATGTATAAATTTACTAGTATGTGATTTAACTTACTGATACGAGCGAACCAGAGTAGAAATAACAATACGACCTGGGTTAGGTTAGATATCACATTTAGGGTGTTCACTGTCATTCCTTTTGTGGAACGGCATTCAATTAACAAAAAAAATACTCATTTCTACTAATTTCACTTTTTTTAATAAGATCAGGACCGGTTTTGCCCATGACGAGCATTTTTCTATACGAGAATAAATTGTGACAGTGTTATTTTTTAATGTATAAACAACACTGTAACTTGCTGTCTCTTATCAGTTGATAGTGCTTCTCATGAGTGAAACCGGTCATGATTTTATTAAATAAAAGTGAAATGAGTGCAAATGAGTACTTTATTTTTTAAATAGGTTCGACATGTTGAATTGACGTTTACATTTTTGAGGTTATGTGAAATGTCAGATGACAGTAAAACACTACAACTGCGTGATTACGCGCGCACTACAGTGGAAAATGGATGGCAAAACTATTAGAACACGCGTGACTATTTATATGTTTGTGTTGTTAATGAACACTTTGTATAATTCAATTTTGCGTTTGTTTGATCGTGTATATTGTAACTGGTTAAAATGATAAATGTTTTCATTGAATAATTATTTTATTCATTTATTATGTATCCACATTCCCTTTAACTGTAACATTTACATATGTCTAGAATAGGATTGAAAAAACATGGTATATTCTATCATGAATCAAATTTATTTAAATGACCTTTTAAGATATGTCTATTTAGAAAAATTAAACTTTACAACTGTTTTATTGCAATTATTGTATAAATTAAAAGTTAAATTTTATTTGAAAAGTATCATCACTTTATTGGTCATTAAAATGGATATTTGTTATAAACATTGATTCAAATTCCTTCATTTTGGGGGTGGTGAAGTTTATCGTTGACCTGGCAATTAATCATCACTTAAATGAATAATCAATTTTGTTGAAATCGCAAGGGAAATTTATTTTTAAGTTAGAGGCCGTTCATTCTTTTTTAATATATAATCATATTTCCCAAGAATTTATTACTGTGCAAAATCAGATAACAATATAAAGCTTTCACTAAATACTTTCCTTGGTATATGACGGTGTACTAAAATTTAAGCTTTTTGCGTCATATAATAATTGTTGCATATTTTTAATTACTTTTTTTTAAATTTTTATCTTCTTCAGATAGGTGTTAGAGGAATACAATAATAAGGAATACTTATTTTATAAATTACATCATATTTCTAAACAAGTCACTTAATAATTTGTTTTAATTATATGTAGGTATCGCTGTCAACCATTGCACTCACCTTTAAAAGGAGGTAAACACAGTTGCTGAATGGAATATCCAATCCGATCTAGAATTCGGATTGACATTTTTCAATCCGGATCCTCGATGAACATTTAAAAACCCTTCATGCGCGGTGGGCTGCCAATCTTAACAGGCGTTCGTAAATGTATCCACTCCGCCCTATGCGATATGGCTCTAATGAAGTACTTACGAAAGTTATTTTCTACGAAACTGCTTGTACTAGTCGCTCTGCCTCTTTTCAAAGAATTAGTAGGATAAATGATAAGCATAAGACGGACAGTGATTAACTAATATACGCCAGTTGACTTGAAGAATGGAAGAGTGAAGGCAATCTTAAGACATCACAACACCCATTCTTCGAACAGAAAATAGATAAATCGATCGAAAAATGTTTTTTCGTACTGGACTCCGGACGCCACAACGCTGAATGAAAAATGAATGACAACTAATTTCAAATTTATCCATCTACAGAATTGCAGTTATGTGATGATTTGATATAAACGAATGATTTTCTTATCTAACAAGGGCTCGCGCGAGCCCCCCCCCAAGCCCCTCCAGCCATACCCTTCATTTAAAATTCGGGATTGAGAAATTTTTGTCCGGAGATTTTAAAATCTTGCGAATTTTTAGATTTTCTAAAATGAAAAAATGTGAAACATGTTTTTAGCTCTCGCAGAGATTTTTAAAATTGCCTACTTTCAAGCCACTTTTTGAGAATTTTGCACTTCTTTTTCTCAATCCTGGCATCCCGAGCATAGTACTATCACAATTCCGGAGTTTTAAGATTACAAAATTGGACAAGATCCCGGGGTTGAAGGCCTTAACTGTATTTCTGAACGCTGTTTAATGGATCTAATAAAAATAAATACATTTAAACTAGAGATTGGAATACCGAACAAATTTATCAAAACTAGTATTCAGGTAACTCATTTTGAATACCGGTACCACAATAATTTTTTTTTTTAAGATATCGCTTATCACAAACCAAATTCAATTATACTTAAAATAATTGCACTATTTTTTTTTGCAATGACCAACTTGTGACTGAATTCAATGAATTAATAGGCAATGCTTTTGCGTGATCAATGACATGTATGCGTGAATACACATCCCTTCAATAACGAATTCGATTATTCCTTAGACTTTAGAGCAGTGCTACGCAACCTTTTCTCTCCCACGGCCACCAAAATGTTCTCCAGATTTCCGCAGCCCACTTCAAATATTAAGGATATATGCAAAATAACATTAGACATCGTACTAAATTGTGTAATATATATTGCCACTTCAGTACTACAACTAGGCAACACTGTTTGAACAAATTATTTGATATTTTCTTCACTGAAGTAATGCGCTGCGGCACACTTAGCATCGCCCCACGGCACATTAGTGTGTCGCGGCACAGCGATTGCGGAGCACTGCTTTAAAGTAATATGTAATATTTTAAGTATGTTTAGTAAAAAAACGGTTAGATTAAAACATTGATTTTGTAAAGTTTATTTTTTTAAAAAACACCAGAAACATCAGTATTGCAATGCCTAATTCAAACAATGCCATTTTTTGTATGGAAGAAGACTGTCTAAAAATCAATAAACTTACTATAGAACGAATATTGTTTTTCCGCCTGTCTCAAACAACTCCGGAAATTTCAATAATGCCGATCTGATTCTATCAAAGCTGTTTCACTTGAACTTTAAGCTCGAATGATGTTAAATTAAATTCTCAATGAGAGTTATTTAATTTTGCTTTTATACTAGCCAAAACACAATGGATTTTGAACAATTTAAAAGTTGTAAATTATCAAGAACTCGATTATTTGTATTTTGAATACCCTACAATAAATAATTCTAAATAAGTGTGATAAGTATTTATAATGAATTGAATGATTAACCTTGATAATTCCAAAGCCCAACCGTCTTTAAAGGGAAGCCAACTGAGGTGAAGAATTTACGAGAGGTTGGGGTAGCAAAGGTTCAATTATGTCCAATAGGGATTCTGAAGTATCGGGACTCGAGGCGTAATAAAGTCAAATTCCCGGAACTTCCCGTGACTCGAGACTTTTATTTCCTCTTAAATAAAATTATAAATTTACTAAAATTAAATATTTGTATGTAGTGTATACACTCGGCGCCTTTTGAAAGTACGCACTAGTAAAAATCGCGTTTTTTTAATACAATGTTTAATAATTATTATTTTTCTTATGTAACGGATAAATGGAATGGTTACGGTTGATTTTTACTAAGAAGGGATGATAACGGTACATGTTATCAAAAAATATCAATGAATTCGGCCGCAGTCAGGAGTAAATTTATGACCGTAACTTCACAATACAGCTTTTAGACCTTTTTTGTCTTATTGAGACATTGGTACCTTTGTATAATAGTGAAAAAAACATTTGTTAATAAAACAACATCAGGTGTGAACATTTAATTTTAATATTTTATGATTTGCTTTTGCTACAGTTATATTTTATAAACAGTTACGTTTTTCTTGGGGCTCCCCTCTTATACATGTTTTCATTCAATATACATCAGTCTTTTTTAAGGTTTTTTTACCACAATAATTGTTTGTAAAAAAATAAAAATTTCCACTTTATTATCATTTTAAATCACAGTCTTCAGATTCCCGGGACTCAAGACACAAATAAACGGAAAAGTCTCGGGACTTTTGTCCGGGACGTCTCGACACAGAATCCCTAATGTCCAGTGACGTATTTCTTTTAGACGCAACTCCCTGTAAATATATTTAGTAATTTAACTATATTTCCTAAAACACAACTTAATGCCTTTCCTCTCGCCTCGATTTAAATGATCGATCTTCGTAGAGCGGTGAGACTCTGAATGAAATACCGTAATAATAGGGTAAAAATAGCAACGTATTTAGTTCCACAGTTTTTATATTTATTAGTTGATAGCTATTTCGGAATTCGCCATCGTGATTTGAAATGATTAAAGTTACATTTTTCTCAGCTATTTATACTGACTCCGAAGAGATACACAATGCATCATGTTATTTACTCTTACATCCAAATTCAAATTACACTTGGTTTCAATTTTCACCAGCTCATCTTTTTTCAAACTTAAAAACTAAATTTAGATACTAACTCGGCATTTGCAGCTTACATCTTTGTGATAGAACGTGTATCAAGTTTGATACACTGTGATTATCGAAAAAAGCTGTGGGCTACGTCCGTATTCTTTCCACAGTCGATATGATTAAGCCATTGCCAAATCTAAGCTTCTGTTATCCTAAGCTCTCAATTGTTTATATCACATTGTTGTAAACGCTGAATATATAATTTATCTCTGACATATTGTAAGATATAAATATATGGTATTCTTCTCTCAAAACTTACATATCGAAAATACATATTGCGATATTTCAATAGTTTTGTCTGAGTTACCGTATACATAATATTATTATGCAGGAAGGTGTTGTGCGGGCCTCGTAAATAATTCAAAGAATCTTGACCAAATCCTTTAGGAGATAAGTGGCGTCCAAATTTCCAAGAAGGGTGAAGAAATTGGGCCACTCTGAGAAAGGTAAATTTATTCGGGAAAGGCTTAAGTCTATTGTTTTAGAAAAGGTTTGATGCATAATTAATCAACGCGTAAAACACTTATTAATATCTAGCAAGTCCCATCAAATTTTCTTGTTAAATTATACCGTCGTTTAAATTGCCATGTAACCTAACTTATTCTGTAAGTGTTTTACCAACGTTTACACACTTCTTACCTCTGCTAATCCATCAATTGAAGAGTCAAATGCAAACAGTGTATTTTAAATACTATGTCGATTAATTCAAATATTTTCATTTTCGCTCCCAATGTAGATTATGTGGAACCTCAACAGAAGAGTTTCTTTTACAACTGCTGGTTACTCAGTAATAGGGCTTATACAAAAACCGACTTTTGAAAAAACCGGTTTTCAAATGTCAATATTGTCTAGCAACGTATATTACCATTGCCAATTTGCGCAGAACACTTATTGAGGTCCCACGGAACATAGTTTGGGAAACCCTGATCTATGGTATAGTGTGTGAGCGGAAGTCGACAGATGGCACGGCTTACTGATTCATAATATTATATTACTAGTTTCATAAAAACAAAGCAATTAAATTCATATTTCATTTAAATGGTTGTCAAAAATGTCCCCCGATTGAAAACGTCGAATGGAAAAACAATTCATCGAATTAAAATACAATTAAACTGGGACATTATGATTCAAACATCTGTGACCCCGCGAGACGTGACCTTTCCTCACGCAGAAGGCTTCCGAATTAATTAATTCCATTGTTTGCGAAATTTGTTTTAAAGTTGCCATACCCAATGCATTTTCAATTACAAAATTAAAATCGAAGTCATGAATTATAATATAAATATACGTCAGGCGGAACGAGCAGGGCTGTGGAGTCGGAGTCGGAGTCGGAGTCGTGAAAAATAAGCGGCTCGATTTTTTTTTTTTAATATATTTAATGATTATTATTAAAACAAAATAGTCAAAAGTGTTAACATTTCATGCTTGGCTGACTAAAGATGATCTGATGGTATACATATCGGGAGCCGGTAAATTGCTCAAATTTGTTTAGAGAGTGAAATATAAAAATAATTTTCGTAAGTATTTATTTTAATTTTAATGGAGTTTATCTCAACAGAAGTGTTTCTACGAGAACTGTTTGTTACTTAGTCGCTCAACCTCACTTTTTTTCAAAATGAGTAGTAGAGAAAGAAGGATAAGACTAGAACAGGACGAATGGTTAACTAATCGCTATTGCTACAACCAGTTATTAAAGGATCAGAAGGATGTAGAGGAGAGGAAATAATGTGAATTGACATCACAAACACTCAGTCTTAGATCATATCTTTGAATTAAATATTTTTTTAAATTCACTGTGATCTTACGGAAAATTGAAAACAGATCTGCGTGATCGGTAGAGCAAGCTCTAACCAACTGGACTACAGCAGGCGACAGTTATACATAATGTCGGAGTATGTTACGTTATACATAATGTCTATATCCAATATATTTAATTAAGCTTTTTTATTATTGTCTAATTCAGTATTGCGTTTGCGTTATTTGTCTTTTTTATTAATCCTGATTAATATAAAATTTAAAATAACTTTTATTATTCCACGTATTGTGTAACTAACTGTGAGACGTGTTTCGCCTCTTTTAGAGGCATCTTCAGACTTACTATCGCAAATTTTGCTTAAGTAATGAAGCAATATTGATTCTAAAATTGTTAAATTATGAAATTACAAAATGGATGGAAATTTGGGTTTTTTTTCCTTTTGAGGAAAGAAAATAGGGGGGTGATTGAATCGAAATAAAGCAAACAAATAACGATACTAATGAGCTGCAATCAATTAGATTGGGATTTTTCCCTTTTAAAGAGGGGGTTATAGAATCGAAATAAAGCAAACAAATATAATCATACTACTAATGACTACTACTAATGAATACTACTAATCCTGATTACTTTAAATAGACATTGTCGTCTTTTATTTCAAGAAACATAGTAATTCCAAAAATTTATGGCAAAGAAAATGTCGTCTAATCAAAAGTGGAGATATTGATCGAACATAAACTGTCAAATATTTAAACCAAATGAACATCGATTATATTATTCAAATATTACGTTCCATTCGATCGGAAATCGGGCAGCTAGTAACATTATGTTTATTATATTATATGATCGTATTTGAGTGAAACGAATCCGCGCCGTAATAGAAAAGGGAAGAAATTGTCATTATGGCGGATCATGTAGGCATTGTGAAACGTCTGCAATGAAATACGTCTGTGCTAAAAACAAATAAGCATTTTCCAGATTGCTTCGTTGATTTTGTTCACATTCATACATGACTGCCTGAGTGGGATTTACTCAAATTCGTTCCGTAATAAATAGTTTTGGCGAAGGAAACGACAACTCTTTCACAAAATTAAGCAATGTTTTGACAGCGGTATAAATTGATCTGAACAAAATAAATGGTCAGAGGTTAAATCAATTTTTGATCTGAATTCAAATATGAACGGTCAGAATAAAAGTATTATACGGTCAGATTTTATAACCATATTGGTTAAGGTAGTTTATGTTAGGTTTTTCTTTCATTTCATTTAAATTATGACTATTTAAGCCCGTTTTTCTCAACGGGGGGGATTTTTGTTGGATGTTTTAATAGTTGACACTGATTATGACTGTTTTATATAAATTCTGACCATTAACTATTTATTCTACCTTCTGTACACTGACTGATATACATATTATGACAATTTAATATAAGTTATGAGTGTTATGACCAATGTAATATAAATTCAGACCAATATGGATAACAATAAAATTATGACCGAAACTGTATTAAAATTCAAATTAATTAATTAATCAAGTATTTAATCGGTAGAACCAGTACTTACTTATCCCAATGTGAAGCATATGGGTTAGTAATGGAGGTATCTGAACAGAAGTTATTTTACGAGACCTGTTTGTTACTCAGTTTCTAAGCCTTTCTTTTTCCATAAGAGAGGAATGATGGAAAGTTAAGGTTAAGACAGGACTGGTGGTTAACTAATCGCTCTCGCTTTGCTTCGTACTATGATCCAAAACCGTGTGATCCGTCATGAAAGCCAACGACGTTGACCACTGCGCTATGAACCCGACTGTTGGTTGGTGTTAACGTGTTGGAAAAATTAAAAATGATCCCTATGAAAATAGGTGCCGGAATGCCGTTATACCCCGTTACATGGGAAAAAAGCATTGCTGTAAGACATGAACATAACAACTGGGGCATCCAATACCAGACCTGACAATTTTTCCAATCCCGTTATCCCAGGATTCCGGGATTGAACATTCACTATAAAATCGGTCAGAAATTCGGGATTCGAGATTGAGGATTTTTTCTCGGCGATTTAGAAATCCTGGAAATTTAACGAATTTCCAAAAATGAAACGACGCGAAACTTTTTTCTTTGCTCAACTCCTCCCAGAATTTCCCTTTCCAGATCTAATAAATGCAGCAACTGAGCTATTCCAGACAACGAATTGATATCATTTTTGTTGCATGCCAACTTTTGTCAGAACGGAGCCGATATATTATTGTTTTTCAAAAAAAAAACAATTTATGTTCAAAATATAGTATTAAATGTAATCAATTGACTTTGTGGACCCATTTAATTTTCCTAAGGCCAACAGTTGTCGATTTCTGCGCAAAAGGATATAGTTGGGATTGAATTGGGTGCCGCGTGCGACTTGGGCTCACTGACACCCAATAAAAATGGCAATCGACTCGCTCCTGACACATATTGTTGTTTACTGCTTCCCCAAATATACCCCCAAACGCTGATATTCAAAGACTTCAATCTGCTTAGGACTTTCCACTGCCAGAAACGGAATTCATTTTCCCACCAATGTTTTCGCCGCCAATGTTTTGTGTGGAACTATATCCACTCGCCCCTCGCTTAACACGGTAGATTGTTTCCGCTAAATCACCGTGCATATTAAGCTATGTAAAGCGAGGCTTACAAATTAATTTATGCAGATTTAATTTGAAAAAATCATTGAAACTTCAAAAACACAGATAAATAAATTATCGTTTCCAATAGAGAATATGAAAACATTTTTTCCTTGACTTATTTTTATTCACAACATAGATGATGAATTTGCAGACGAAATTGATTATACGTTTTTATATATATATATATCCATGTCCGTTCCCACTGTGAAGCATATGGCCTCCTAATGGAGGTATCTCAACAGACGTTTTTTTCTACGAGAACTGTTTGTTACTCAGTCGCTCAACCTAACTTTTTTTTCAAAATGAGTAGTAGGGAAAGAAGGATTAGGATTAGAACAGGAGTAGTGGTCGACTAATCGGTATCGCTACACCCAGTTATTAAAGGATCAGAAGGATGGGAGGAGAGGAAATAATGTGCATTGACATCACAGTCTTTGACCACAACTTTGAATTGAATAATTCTCAAATTCACTGTGATCTGATCGGGAATCGAACCCAGACCTGCGTGATCGGTAGAGCAAGCTCTAACCAAGTAACTCAATGCGGACTGTCTGGGACACACAGCTGTACTCGATTAAAATAAAATGCCACTTATTCAACGCTTGCATTCTGTCGGTACTGCTTTACGGTTGCGAATCATGGCACCTGGCGAAGACTCAGAAAAACCGCATACTGAGTTTCGAGAACAGATGCTTGCGTCTGATAATGGGGGTGAGGTGGTTTGATTTTGTGGGGAATTCAGAGATAAGGGAGCGTACAAAGCAGCGTCCCTTCACGTCAGTGGTCATGGAGAGACGTTGGAACTGGCTGTGTCACGTGCTGCGGATGCCTCCGGGAAGCCTTAATCCTGCCTGCCTCTTCTTTCGACCGGTGGGATTCCAGAGCGCCCCGGACGTCCGTCGGGTACTATCCATAGGATGTACTCGGCGGAAATGAGGGATGCTGGCATGTCACGGGAGGAAGCAAAGCAATTGGCGGGGGACAGAAAAACATGGAGGTGCCGCGTGGCGGCCATATTCTTCACATAAGGAGCGAATATGGCCAAAGAAGAATTAATAATATCGCAGCGGAAGCAGACGACGTTAACCACTCAAGCACGGATCCGATCTGTATTTATTTATTTTTTAACATTTCCACTCCCAATGTGGAGCATATGGACTCCTAATGGTGTTTATCTCAACATAAGTGTTTCTACGAGAACTGCTTGTTACTCAGTTGCTCAACCTCTCTTTTTCCAAAGAGAGTAGGAATAGAAGGATAGGGCTAGGACAGGACTAGTGGTTAGCTAGTCGCTCTCCATATGCCCCGTTCATAAGATAGGATGGGAGGGGGGAACTGTATACGACATTATAATTAATAATAATATCGTGTGACATTTACGGAAACGGCTTCGCAGGGACTGCACTGTTGGGAATATATTTGTTGATGAGAGAACCGACTTCGCAACACGAGATGCAAAAGACTATTCAATCAAATATACGATGTGATGAGCGAGCAAATTAAATTTGTCTCGATGGAGGGAGCAGTCGATAGCGCGTTAAGTCAGATCATATTAACACGATACGACTCGAATTTGGGACGGGGGGTTGCAGTAATGCAGGGGGTTGGGTTACACCGTGAGTGGCATCGATCGCCACCCCCTTCACAGTGGCAGTCATCGTGTTTAAAAACTATCAACCGCGTATAAAATAGTATCGTCGGTATACATAACAATGACATTTTAAATTTACCGTTGTATGTAATCCCAAAGCAAAGTTTGGTCGATCCCAAAAGCTTCCGTGAATTTCGAAAAAATATATAATTTAAACTTAAAATACACAAAAATTGAATTATTTTGTAAGCACATACCTATCTAATGATATCGACTGTGGAGAGGAAAAAGGACGTAACCCACACATATCAAATTTTACAGGAGGCTCTAAAAACGTGTTTTGATGATTTTGTGACGTATGCAAATTATGAATTATACACAACCTTGAAGTGCACGGAGACTTCTAAACTGGTGTTTAATTGACATAATCTAATATTAATGAAAAAAGTTGTCAAGGAAAAACCTTTTTTTTTATATTACAAGCTGTCTTTAAATTCTTTTATTTTGCAAAACCCGCACGTCACTCCCAGCAATAAGTTTATCTACTATTTTTTGTTTGTGGCTAGGTTGATTCTGTTGTATTTTCATGTTCACATGGTACGTAATTGGTTCCTTAGCGAATACAATGTATTCTTATGATTTATTATGTCGACCCGTATGTATGACTTCCAGCAGTCGACATGGAATCACCTCGGCAAAAAATTACCATCGTTTTAACTGCATCAGATTTATTTATTAAAAAATGCTTTTTGTTGTATTGTTTGCTGTTTTATTTTATTTTTTTAATAACGCTTTCACTGTGAATTTTAAATCTATGGAGTATCTTACTAAAGAGTAATGCACAACCTATTTGACAGTAGAACCAATCAATTCATTTTCTATTCATTCTCTTTGTGACCCAAGGATAAAAGTTTTGCAGAGTTTGATATAATTTATCTCGAATCTACACATACATACAGTTTTTACACTCCATATTGGATATTTTACAAACTAAATTAGACATTTTACAGAAAAATAACTGGAAAAACAATTGGAACAATTTTTAAACAATTGGATAATTTATTAATTAGGTATGTATATTTACGCACATTTTTATGAAATGCAGTTATAAATCAGTAAATTCAATTTATAAATTTTCCTGCACGGCAGCTGCAAGTACATTATTTCATATACATATTCATATCGACTGTGGAAAGGAAAAAGGACGTAACCCACGCATATCAAATTTTACAGGAGGCGCAAAAAACGTGTTTTGCTAATTTTGGGCCATATGCAAATTATGAATTATACACAACCTTAAAGGGCACGGAGACTTCAAAACTGGTGTTTAATTGACATAATCTAATATTAATAAAAGAAATTGCCTAAGAAAAACCTTTATTTCAGTCTTTTTTTCTTGGTTTTAATTTTTTACAAGGTCATGTTTTTCAAACTTAAATGCCAAATTTAGATACTAATTCGGCGTTTGCAGCTTGCATCTTTTTGATAGAACGTGTATCAAGTTTGATACATTGTGATTATCGAAAAAAGCTGTTTTGAAAAAACCGTGGGTTTCGTGTTTTTTCCTTTCCACAGTCGATATCAAATGCACTAGTACTAATTTACTTTGCGAAATTCTCAGTTTACTTATTATAAACGAGAGGAGCCAGTAAATAGTTGTTGATAAAACAACCATAGATTTGGCTGTGATTGTTTTAGCAAAACAACAGCTCGATGCACCAACGATGGAGTGGATTTTCTCAAATATTTACTTCTCACTACCTTCTTTCCCAGTTTTTATTTGTTAACAAAGCATTGATGTAAGCTGAGACAAAGCTTTGTTCTCAATAAGGAAAAAACAACAGAGTAAACACATTGCAGCTCTGTAAATACGTTCACTATAATTTCGTTTTGCACGGGGATACTTTCCTGAAATACTGTTCTAAAATAAGAATCAGCAAACATAAGGCTACAGGGATTTTTACGCTCTAAGATTTATTTTTCTAAAATAGCTACAAACGTTGTAATTAAATAATAAAAAAAGGATGTTGTTTCTAAAAATAATGTAGTTATGTATCGTTCATTGTTTGAATACCATCGTTAATAAGAATGAAATTTACAATACAGTAGATTGTATAACATCAATTATCCACACTAATAATAATAAAAATAACTAGCTGTGAGCCCGTTGGCCTCAATGCGGGGATTTTTGTTGCATTTTTAAATAACCAGAAAATTTACTGTCAATAGCCAACCTATTTATCGAATAAACCAGAATATCTTAACGTAATTAATTCTCTAAATGGATTTTTTTAGGAATACACCCAATTCTATAAAAGAATTAAAATACACCGGGATTGCAAAACACAATACGCAAATAGCGGAAAATTCCGGGCAGGTGAAAACAGGATTTCACTTAACTGCAAACAATAAATTTACGTCCAAACCAAATTTAATAAGAGAAAACTTTCTACTCAAAACGTTAAAAAATGATTCGATCCACATAGTAAGAAAAATGTTAATATTTTATTTGTAGTATAAATAAACAAATAATGTGACAATTATATTTGAGATATCTACCAGGGGTCTCTCGGATTTTATTTTGAAATGTCTCAGTTAAAACCAGGGATGGGCTGGAGGGGGCTCGGAGGGGCTCGCGCGAGCCCCTTGTTAATTTGTGGCGCGGCCGGCGAGCCCCTTGTTAAGATAAGAAAATCATTCGTCTTAGATCAAATCATCACATAACTGCAATTTCTGTAGATGGTTAAATTTGAAAATTAGTTGTCCCTTCATTTTTTCATTTAGCGTTGTAGGCTTCCGTGTCGGACCTCACGGGTTCGAGTTCCAGTACGAAACAGCATTTTTTTTCAATCGATTTATCTATTTCCTGTTCAAATGCATGGGTGTGCGATGTCTTAAGATTGCCTCCCACTCTTCCGATCCTTCAATTCAACTGGGCGCTACTATTAGTTAATTACAAGTCCTGTCTTATCCTTATCATCCTATCCCTACTACTCTCTTTGGAAAAGAGGTTGAGCGACTAAGTAACAAGCAGTTCTCGTTGAAAAATAACTTTTATTAAGATACCTTCATTAGGAGGCCATATGCTTGACATTGAGAGCGGACACGGATAAAAAAATGGATACCATTTACCGAGCCCCTTGTTAAGATATTGGCATCCCACCCCTGGTTAAAACATATAATTAATTATATTTATACTTGATGATCAATCCCGAGATACCAGGGCTAAACAAACGCCAATCCCGAAATCCCGGGGAATTGGATTGCCTAGTATTAAGCACCAAATAAGCCTATCTCCAACCATTTATATTTCGCATTCTTTTTCCCATCTTGGGGGAGTTGAACCTCTCTTTTTACATAGGCCTTCTGTAAGATAATTCCACACGATTTTGTGCGACAAACAAAAAAAAAATATGGAAATATTAACCCTCAAGTGAAGTGAACCAAAAAGTTAAATGATAAAACTTTTCTATTGGACTTTTAAGTACAATCACATCTTTACTTGGTGTTTAGGTGGATTGCACATTTTAATTTTAGGGAGATAACACGAGTGAAGTTTGTATAAACCAAAATCAATTTACTTTTACAATACTTAAGACATGAAGAATATTTTTTTATTAAAATATCACTCGTTCACCTCACCTCTCTCGGGTTTATATTACAGATCGATAAAACTTAATCTTTTGTGAAAACAAGAACTTAATAATAAATTAATACAACACACAACTCGTGATAGTATGTTCTTATTTTATGAACTTACCTGATTTTAAACAAAAATATAATTTGCCCCATTAAAAAAATCTTAGTGATTTTCCTTTTTCTACACTAGAAGAAAATTCTGAATGTTTAACTATTCAAATTTTACAGACAAGTTTTTAGTGTCGAGACGAAAGCCATTTAAATAACTGAATTCTCCCTTCAAAGCCTTACACCACCTTAATAATTCAGCGATTATAGATGGATATTGTTGATACAGGTCAGGTGTAGCCAAACCGTGGCGCATCGAATCATTGCGTCTACTTATTCTTTTGGAGTAGGCGTCATAACTGAATCCATCTTCATATTTTCAACACCTGAATGCACTCAGTTCTACTCGTACAGCCTTCTTACTCACCATTTTGCATTGTTTGTGTAAGTACTCTTTCACAAAACTCGAGACATGATCCTAATAGACAATTTAACAACACAGCATCAGACTAATATAGAAGAATGTCATCCAAAAACTGTGGCTAGTCATCTTTACCAAACGAGACTCTCCGGCAGCTGCAGCATCATCCTCTCGTCCAAGAGATCATTTCTGACTATTGTAAATTGGTGCTCCGTGCCTTTTAAACTGGTGTAAAATTATCAGTCTAATCGGAGATTTGAATTATCTCTTTTTCTCCCCTAAGCGGTGCATATCCTTCTCCTGTCATTGAGATGTGTGGAGCATCTGAATTTGCCACCGACTTCCACTGATATAGGCAAATAAGCACACAACAGCAATCTTGGGAAAAAAGGGGAAAACATCGACACAATAAAAAACCAATTATTTTCAGCTCACTTTTATTGAGAATATTACGAACATGGTAATATATAAGACTGCATTTGTAAAACGTTTACAAACAGGGGCTATATCTCACACACCGTTGCCAAAATTAGGATGTAGTAATATATTAATATTCTGCAACAATGTAGATATTATTTTAATATAATATATATTAATTTTACACTAAGAATTGTCCATCGACGAATATTAGTACATTATTTGTTGCAAAAATTACTATCATTTTTACGTTTCGTCTATTATGCTAAAAACATTGTTCTCTTTTAGTGCAAATTCGACTAATCAAATGCTTTATATACAAAACACACTCGGTACATTTCTATATATCAACGTAAGTTTCATTTACAGCGTTCAATTCTACAGAAAAGTAAAAATCTAAACATCTAGAAAAAATAAAAACAGCGAATTATTACGAGCTACATTCTTAAAGCGATATTGAAAATTAAAGAAATGCTAAAATCTTTGAAAGATGACTACTGTTGAGACATTTTTATCATTTGTGTTTCGACTTCTTCTTCTTCTTGATGGCTTTCTTTTTGTGTTTATGCTTTTTCTTCTTTTTCTTATGTTCATCCGAGCTGGAGTCTTCTGACTCACTCTCACTCGATCTTTTCTTCATTTTACGCTTTTTCGCCTTACGCTTCTTGCGCCGTTTCTTGTGAGAATCGGAACTGCTCGACGTTGCGCTGCTGTCGGAGCTACCCGTAGAGCTGACAGATCTGGCTCTCTTCTTCACATTGCTCAGGTCGAGATGAATAGTAGGGTGTTCACCAGTTTCATTTTGCATTTCGGTTGTATCATTCATTTCCCCGGTTTCTATTTCAGATTCAACAGGCTCGTCATAGTCCGGTTCGAAGCTGGCTTCGTCTAGATTAGTTTTCTTTCCTTCTATCGGTTTAGGCGGAGGAGGGGAGCCTTCTTTCGAAACAATCGCCGCATCATCTTTGCTGTCTTCTCGAGCCATTTTGGGAGTTCCTTCGAGTCCTGGATCACTGCCATTATCGCTTCTGCTTTTTTTAGTTTTCTTTTCGTCCTTTTTCTGTCGTTTTTCTTTCTTTTTATATTTTTCATTTTCATCTGAGTTATGTTGATGCCTATCTCGCTTTTCTCTGTAATCATCCCGTTCGTGCCTAGGCCTCTCTCTAGGTGGTGGACTACCGTTCCAGCCTTCCGTTGAATTCTCACCGCGATCTCTTCTATCACCGCGATCTGTACGTTGAAGCGGTTCTCTTCTATCGCGATGTCCTGGACGGTGGTCATATCTATCGGTGCGGACGGTCCCTCGCCTGTCATCTTTATTGTGTTCGACTACTCTCCGATCGTTCCTGGAATCTGGTTCCTCCTGTTTGATGAAACGACGGCTGCCCATACCGTCACCGGAAGAATCGACAGTGATTCTTCTATGACTGGAACCACCTTCGAATCGCCTCGACTGCGGAGTTCGAGACCTAGACTTGATCTTTTCAATGGTGCTGTGAACAACTCTGTCTTCTCGAGCTCTTCGTGACGGTTCGTCGACTTTTCCGCCTAATCTTTCTTTAACGGACAATTTAGGCGGAGGAGTTTTCTCGTGTTTGATTTTCCGGACGTCATTAATTTCAACTGATCTCGGATCATCGCTGCTGCCAGAAGGAATTGTAATTTGAATAGTATTAACAGTTTTCGTCTCTATTTCACCTTCCATATCGGGAGGTGTACCTTCGCCGGCTTCCCCAGAATATAGCTTTGCTCTATCAGAACTGATCTTTTTAATTTCAATGGGTCTAATGGAATTAATTGCTTTAGCGAAAATCGCATTTTCTGCTCTTTTTAACACTTCTGACGTTACCTTGCCAGACTTGTCACTGGGAGATAGAACCTCTCCCAATTCTCGCTTTTCGTTGGCAAACGAAAGATCGTCATCCATTTCCCATTTTGATAGCTCTGGCATCGGAGCCAACACCTGATCTTTCATTTTATCTTTGGCAGGCTCCACGGATTCAGGTTTCAAATCAATATCGTTTGCCCTCAACTCGAGACCGTCAAACGGCTCTTTATCATCATCGTTACCTCCGTCGCCATCTTTGCCATAGTTGTTAATAATATTTTTATCAATTCCGTCTGTCATAACATCGTTGTAAAGATCAGGAATATCTTTTTCGTTTTCTTCAATTTTATTCGACTCTGATTTAGTGACTTCTTCTGCCGATTTGCTTTCAGGACCCTTTGAGTCAGACTTTGCAATGTCAACTTTATCTTTTTTATCTTTCTTTTCTTTTTTCTTCTTTTTATCAACATCCTTGTCCTTCTCTTTCTTCTTTTTCTTTTTGTCCTTAAACTTTTTATCTTTGTCTTTAGATTTGTCATCGTCGAACTTCTTATCCCTGTCATGATCTCGTTTCACATCCCTCTTATATTCCGTTGTGTCTCTAGAGCGCCCGCGGGACTTAAGCTTCTCTTCTTTGATATCCTTTTTGGGAGAATCGGATCGACGCCTCTTCTCTGTGGGATAATAGTTTCCATGATCTCTATCTTTATCTTTATCTCTATCCCTTTCTCTGTCTCTTTCTCTATCTTTATCCCTATCCCTGTCCCTATCAGTGGCATCACGGTTTTTATCATTATCTCTCTGCGGACGTTCATCTCGGCTACTCTTTTCGTAATTCCTATCATGGTCTCTCTCTCTTCTGTCGACCTCACCAGTTCTGTCTTGTTCGCGGCGATCCCTATACCTATCTCTGTTGTAATCTTGTCTTGGATAATCTCTGTTATGTCTATCATGATTATTATATGGAGCTACGTGACTTTCTCTATCGGGTCGCGGTCCACCCCTGTGGTGGCTTTCACGCGGTTGTACTTGACTATCTCTAACGTGTAAAGGGAATCCGTCCCTCGGCACAGGTTGCCCTTCTCTGAAATTTTCCCTGAAGTTAGGTGGATATGGCCCATCTCTAGATATCGGTTGAGTTTCTCTAAAGTTCGGCGGACCGTCTCTGAATCCTTGACCGTCTCTAAAACCAGGCTGTCCATCTCTAAACGTCGGCGTAACGCCGTCTCTCATCGGATTGCCATCCCTGAATGGAATAGACAACGGTCCATCCCTGAATTGTTGCGGTGGACCGTCTCTGAACGACTGCTGAGGTATATCCCTGAATGACTGCTGAGGACCATCTCTGAAGGATTGCGGCGGAATATCTCTAAAATGCGATTGAGAGTCCTCTCTGAATAGTAGTTGAAGACCACCGTCTCTGAACAATGGCTGCGGTCCGTCTCTGAAGTTCTGGGGAGGACCATCTCTAAATGTCTGGGAACCGTCCCTAAACGGTTGCTGAAGGCCATCCCTAAATGACTGGGGCGGCCCATCTCTAAACGATTGCGGTGGACCATCCCGGAAAGGTGGTTCTCTAAATCCGGGTTCTCTGTGACCAGCAGGTGGCACATCTCTAAAACCGGGAGGCGGCAATTCTCCGAAACTCGGCGGAGCACCATCCCTGAAAGGCGGTCGGCCCTCTCTAAACGGAAACGGTGCGTTATCTTTGAAAGAGTGTGAATTTTCTCTAATTACAGGTGGACCATCACCAAAAGGCGGCCTGCGATCGCGGAAGTTCGGACCGTCCCTGAACGGGGGTCTATCCACTCTTTCGCGGTCATTGACACCGGGAGGTCCAAGATCATCAGAGCGTTCGAAGCCCGGCGGGAGCGGCTGCGTCCCGGGAGGAGCATCTTCGAAAGGCGGCGAAGTGAAACGAGCCCGTGGCGGCATCACATCCATGTTTATCGGCGGAGGGCCTGTCAGAGGCGGGGGTCGATTAGGTGGGCCTACGTTCCCGCGCTGGTTCGACCTGCACATGCCAAAAATACATATTAATTCATCGCTTTTACCATAGACACAACGATATCACAGACAGTGTCTAATTAATGATGATTGTTTTCATACGAAATAAATTTTCAATCCACGTTAAGTATGTACAGTATTACGTGCAATAAAGGAAACTTTGAAACCATGAACATATTTTTTGATGATATATATATATATATATATATATATAATTTCTTTTTTTTAAATTATTGTATTTAGTGAAGCATTTTTGAAAATTACAATATTAAAAACACAAAATTAAGACTACAATATTGAACAATTAAAAATTTCCGATAGTTAATGTATAATCCAGAGGCTTGGAGCGGAGCTCGGAGCAGGAGCACAGAGCAGTAGAGCAACGGCATTTTGCCCGAAGCAGGAGCGGATCAGTACATGATAAATTTGTAGAGCTCTGTGCTCTGAATATATTTTTCTTCAAATTTGACATATAATAATTCTCATAATTTTATCATCATCAAATATTAAATACAACGACTTAGTGGAAAACCTTCCACAAACGAATCAGTTAAGCCATATGAAGATACAGATTTCTCAGAAGATGATTTTATAAAAAGAATTGAATAGACTAGAAAACGTCAGAAAGTTGTTCAATTGTAAGGGATATTCTGTACTCGGAGTATTCTATGTACGGAAGTGTCTGCGTACAGAAGATTCTTGTTTGGAGAATTCATGTTAGAAAGAATCTTGTTCAGAAGAATCACCGAACCATAAACGACAATGTCAGTTTATTGTAATTTAATTCAACTTTTTAAGATGTATGTATTTCTATTTTCTTAAAGAAAAGTAAACATTTGTATACATATGAAACATTTTACCCGAAGCTTGGAAAGGAGCATGGAGCGGTTAAAAAAATGGTCCGCTCCAAGCCTCTGGTATTATCGAATGAAATTTTGTTTAGATACTTTTTATGTTTAGGCGATATCTCTGAATGTTACTAATTGTTCCACCCCAAATTATACAAATCGAGTATTTTTAATTTAATAAATTATGACCCATACATACTACACAAGAACTTGGGATCATAACGAAGTAACAACAAAAATACAGCTACGAAGATTATGAAAATAATAATTTTCAATGTGAAAATACAAATGATAACTTCACTATTCCACAGCGATTGGCGTACTTTATTAAAGCAATTGACACAAACAATTGGTGTACTTTATTATTGGTAAATTAATATCGGGAAATAGTATAAAATTTATTGTCAAAAAGATTTACAGAACAAAAAAAGTCACCTTATGATCCCAACTCATTGTTAGTTTGCGAGGTCATTGATACGAAATTTAAAGACCTCTTTCCTAATATATTTCAATTCACGTTCTAAGCTGTCATTCAAATCGGCAGATTTATTTGTTAATTTCATATCCGCGGACTTGCTTTACATACACAAATTAAACTGCAGATTTACCCGTCAAAGATCTGTAGCGAAAAATCATTAGTAAAACGAATTATGATTAAAATCAAACCAAAAGAAGAGTGGACAGTGTCGGAAGTCAGCCCTGGCGACTCCGTTCTGTCTCTTCGGCGGCATCTTCTTTCTTCTGGACCGATCTTCAGCTTATCCTGATTGTTCGCATTCCCAATCTGCATTGTCGGTTTGCAGTATTTAATGGGTACTTTTTTGAACAGACAAATCGTGTGGAAGGGCAAATAATGATACTTGTGGCGTATTGCGATAGATGGAATCATTCGTGGAGTACGTTTTAGCTGTAGCTATTCAAATTTGTCGAATGTGGGCTAGATTGATCGTAGACATTATTTTTCACTCTCATGCTCTGAAAAACCACTAAGCTAATATACCTACAGCGTGTCCCAAAGACATTGTGTATGAAAAATTGAGTTGTGAATGCTATCCGTGAATGGAATATTCTGAAAATGAATTCTTTGTACACCAATTTTTCCAAACAAGACTTTTCTATACATAAAAAAAATTGTGTTTTATTTTAATGTTTAATTTAATTAATACACATATTCCTATTTGCTGTACATTAAAAAATTTACAATATCAAAACGTATGAAAATAACTTTGTACAGACTTTTCTATGTGCGAATTTTTCCGTCTTGTTCGCAAGTATCAATGTATGAAGATTTCGTGTTCAGAAGATTTTTTTATGAAAGAATCAAGGAACCTATGAAATCATAGTATGTATTACATAATTTTTTGAATTTGAAGCATCATGAATTGTAAAAATATAGTTAAATATATGAAAATATTAAATATGTAGCCACAATTCTTACTATCTCTAAACTATGATAAAGGAGATGTTACTCTTTTGTTAAAAATGTTATTTTCTGTAGAGAAATTCTATTGTTTCTGGTAATTAGAGATATAGATAATAAATTGTTTTACGAGTGACAATAATCAGAAAAGTTGTGTTTTTTTTCATGTTATCAACAAAGGCATGAACTGATCCATTTATATTTTTTGATAGATAACTAAATTGGATTTGAATGGCAAGTTACACTGATGTATCTATTGTATATAAAATAAACATTAAATAAAATTGATTAAATAGTATTGATTTATTTTAATTTCAGAAATATTCAATATGAAAGAGTGAAAATCAAGTAGTTAAGTTAAGCGAATTGAAAATTCATTTGAATTAATATATATAAATTTGAATCGTTCAAATTATGTACACTCCCACAGATTTTGTCACTAACGACCCGGGTTTCGCCTTTCGGCATCTTCAGGCGTTCAAGCGCACGGATGAACTTGAACTGACAGTTTTAATATATATAAATTTGAAATATTCAAAGTGAATCAATCGAAAGGATGTATATCACATAATGCATAGTAGGTTATCAATTTTAATTTTAAATACAAAACGATGACTAAAAAGTAACCTATTTTACCGTAAGAAACTGGACATGGTAATATTAAATTTTCATAAACATGGAAAGTAACTTATTTAAGGGGGTATTCTAGTCTAGAACTTTGAAAAAATCGATTCTTTCTTTTTTATATTTTTCTAAAGTTTCAATGTTTGAGAGTATGTCCTCAAAGGGATTTCTCAAAATTTTAATTATTTACTGATTTACAGCGATTTTGGTGACACAGCAACTAAGCTGGTCCGACCGGAACAAATTGAAACCCAAAACTTTAAACGCATTTTTCTTGAAACTTTTTTTCAAGCTGACATGCATATTTCAAAGTTCTATCAAACCGATTTATTTGAATTTTTTTGTGAACCTTTTCTATACATTCCTCGATGGCCTGTAGCAGATTTAAGTAAAAAATTTAATTTTTACTATTTTTAAAAAATTTTAACTGTGAATGAAATTAGAATTTTTTTCTTTTCAAACAGCTGCCATTTTGTGAAAAAAAATCTTTTTGACTTCTCCGAGGTAGATGCGATAGCAACATTTTTATTAATTAAGAATCCGTTGATTTTTTTTCAAATGAAGGGTTGGAATCACGAACACCAGGACACTGCCTTTAAGAGTTTTGAATTTATTTATTTTTTTAAATTTCTTATGTATTTTTAAAATATAAATAAACGAATGGTAAAAAAAATGTATACTAAAAATTTTCTTTGTTAATTTTTTACAGAACTTGAAAAAATACCCGAAATTCGTGCCTCTAGACTAAAATACCCCCTTAACCCTTTCCGGTCCTATGTCGAATGTCATTCGACATTTTTTTCTTTATTGGTATCGAGTTAAAATAAGTTCAAATGTATTGAATATATTTTTTTTTCCACTCGTATCTATTACAGCGGTATTCTGAGCAAAGAATCAAATGGTTTTTATGAACATTGATACATATATATCATACTTGAATTTTTTTAAATGTAAATAATAAGGTTATTATTTTGATATTTAGAAAAAATTATACTGTTGCTATAAATCTAGTAAAAAAAAAAAAATTGCAAATATTAGTTTCCCTCGTGATACTGTAAATCTATTGTGGACCAGGTGGAATATTTTTTTATTTTTTTGTGGACCGGAAAGGGTTAATAGAAATAAATAAATGTGAATGTTATTTACGACATGTCTTTAAAATTATGTTAAGCCAACGTTTCCCAGCTTTTTTAATCTGCGACCCAAATTAGAAAAATAAAAATTATCGCGACCCAGGATAAAATTATTAAAATCAATTTACAATATAATTTTGACAAGAATATGTATTCTAAATATGTCAATCAACTCAATTTCAAGTAGTCGCAACCCGTAGATTAGGAACCGCTGTGTTAAATCTTAAAATAATTACATCAAACCATAATAAAGCGCTTGTAGGGCTTCGGTTGTTTTTCATCGGGTGAATACGTGTAATTAAATGGGTTTTTTTAATCCCAACGCTTAGCACGTATGAGTAAAGTACGGCCATTTTGAAGAAAACCGTCCCTTGTACTTACCTCCGTGATTTTCACTCGATTACATAAACCTTCAGATATTATCTGTTCATTGAAAAATAAAATAATATTTAATAAGCTGGAAAAAGTTTACAAAATCTATTTATATAGCAAGGAAATAAATCCATCTATCGCAAACCCTCGTCGTGGAAATTATGACTCTAGCGCCGAAGAAAGGTAAAGGAAGATGTCATAATAAATATGCATTGTTTGGTTTCTTTCAGTCGTTCGAATCTTTATTTTGTCCCGTTTTTTATGTATATAACATTATATTAATAATAACAAATCGTTAATATGGTACTGTTTACTATTGTGTCTTGCAAATTTCGAAATACAATTTTAAAAAATCACACAAAGCGAGTTGCAGTCACCGAAAAAACAACGCACAAAAAAATGTGCAGTGTGCGGAGAAACCTTTTAGGAACAGTTTTTTTTTTAGTTTGGCCCATACCAAAATAATCAAACTTAAATATCGCATATTTATAATAATAATAATAACGTAAAATCAGTAGGAACTCTCGTTTTGGTACGGATAAAGTTTCGCAACGCAATCCGACGCAGGATTTCACTATATCAGGATGCCAGAATAAGACGAATTCTTCGAATAATTAAATATGTCATGCCGTTCGGAAGATACAGGATATGGAATTGAAGATAAGTCACTTGTTGAATTCTTTCCGTATTTTCTCGCAGATCTCGAGTACGTACACATTTTTGTTGATGTATTCATACGCTACAGTTTCGTATAAATTTTCTTCCGCGTTTTATTTGATACATTTCATTTTTAAACAATTACAAATTACAGTTACCACAATTTACGCAATATAGCTTTCTATTAACAAAATCGCCAAGACCCTCTTTCTTACTGTGTTTCAAATGTGGCGTGTAATTCAAAAACACATATTTCCTACCATACTTTGTATAACTTAATTTAAAAAAACAATTCACATGAAGATTTTGTGAAAACAGTATTTTAATGAGCAAGTAGAAAACACAAGTTTTGAAACTACACACCTGCAAACATCGTTTAGTTGGACAGAATGAGGAGAAAAAAAACATCAAATTTCATTATGAAATTAAAGCAATTTAACGAAAAATGTGGTTTACATTAATATAAATAATAAATATCATCGGGTAAACAAAATCAAACATCATAAAATACAAAAGAGAAAACTCTTATATATATAATATATATAATTTTTTTCATTTTTTTTTTTATATCATCAACAACAAAAACATTGTTACAATTGTATATTTTTAATCAGTTACACAAAATGAATTTTTAAATTACCATTATAATGGAATTTTTACAATAATTGTATTTTGTTTTCCAATACAAAAATAAGCAATTTTTAAACCAACGTGTAATTACAGGATTTACACGTTTTGGTGAAAAACTAGTATGACAAATTCACCATCAGGTAGGAATTCGGTGTTTTTAACCAAACGCAAACAGACAACATGAATCTGTTATATAAATAAAAATAGAATCGGCAAATATTAATTATAATTAATGAAGAGAAAAACAATTAATCTTTATAATTAATTACAAGTGTACGTTCAATCTTACAATCTAACAATTACAGTTACCATAAATCTCTTTGGCAGGTTTTGCATTAATTCGGTTGTTAAATTACAATTGTAATGCAATAAAAAATTTATATATACATAACACTCAAACCTTGTTTAACGGCTTGAATACCACGCAAATAAATCATTAATATGTCCCAGAGATACTGAGTGTTTTTGAGAAAAATAATTTTGCCTAATATACACTCGAATTCGATATTTTAAAAATGTATATTGACTTAGCATAGATAACACTACATATATTCATCAAAATATTGCTTATATTCTATCAGAATACCAAGTATTTGATTTTTTAAATGTCTTGGACATCTGTGTTCGCTTGTATATGTTCCGGACACCGATGTCCGCTTGGTATTCAAGTGGTTAATCATGGTAGCTTGTTGCAAATTTTTCATTTCTTCTTTCAAATTACATACAACAAAAATTGTCTGAATTCATTTAATACTTGCAAACATCTGAAACAGTATTTTTTAAATATTAAACCATTTCTCAGTGGCATCATCACTGGCAGATCAAATATTTTATCTCAACGACTTGTAGGAATGTTAGACTTGAAAAAAACTTTGTCACTATTTACTATACATTTCCAGGTATATAAAAAAAAACAACTAAAAAGGGTTTGAGTGTACTCATTTCATTATATTTTTTCGTTAGATAAGAAGATTAATATCCGACACTGAAATGTCAGAAGGTATTAAGAGATTTCTCTTAATTTTCACATTGGTATAACATTTCTTGTGAAAGTTTTAAAACGATTGATTAAAAATAAAATATTAAACAATGCTAGACTTAAATTTTATCGGCATTTGCCATTTTGTTAACAACAAATAACACTACAAATCACATCCAAAATTGAATATATTGAGTTACTGGCATGGTAATACTAGCTAAGTCCTGTTGGTTGTCAATCAAAGTACAACTCTAACCAATTGGTATTTTATGTCAGTATAGAAAGAAGTTCAGTAAATTATGCCAACTTGTAATGATACCATAAAAAAGATGTTTGTACAATAAATATTCAATAATACGATTTCAGTCTCATAGGAATATTTGTCCCTCCCAGTGATGTCTACAGAGTCAAATATTTTTGCCAGTCGCATTTGAGTTTATTGAATTTTATATGGCAATATTTAAAATTTATAGATATAAATATGATTTTGTTACAATAAATTACAAGACTTAGACTCGAGTAGAATATGTTGAGCTAATAGACCTCTGGTTTATGATAAATGAACTTGTGAAATAAGAAGGGAATTCAAAGTAATCGTCATCGACCAGACTAAATATTCATCATCACTGTCGCTTGATTAACTACGCAGCTGAATAGTATGTATCCAAATTTAAAGACAATATATCGAAAATGTCTACTTTAGTCCTTCTTTGCTTTGACATTTAATATGCAGTGGTGATCTAACGTGACTCGCTGCCAGGAGTTAACAAGGATGACTAAAAATATTATTTTTATCAAAATGGTTGACGTTATGAATTGACTATGAGAAAAGAGTCGACAAATTATGAAATACACACAACCTTGAAGTGCACGGAGACTTGTAAACTGGTGTTTAATTGACTTAATCTAATATGAATTTAATAAATTGTCGAGGAATAACCTTTTTTTAAGTCTTGTTTCCTGGTTGCAATTTTCACAGGCCCTTCTTTTTTCAAATTTATTTGCTAAATTTAGATACTAATTCGGCATTTGAAGCTTACATCCTTTTGGTAGAACATGTATCAAGTTGTATACATTATGATTTAAAAAAAAAACTGTGGGTTACGTCCTTTCTCCTTTCCACAGTCGATATGAAACTGTGAAGCTTATCTTGACAGAGGTGTTTCAACAAGAAATACTTGTCACTCAGGGTTATAAAGATTGGGTCAGTGCAGGAGCAATAATTGTCAGCTAATCGCTTTCAATATGCCCCATTTTAAAGATAGGTTTGATTAGTTTGTTTGTTACCTTCCAACATAAATCCATAAATCAATTTATGAAACATGTTGGTACTGGGATTCAAACCAGTGAGTACCATAACTAAAACCGTTGGACCACAACAAGACCTGACGTCATACATTGTCATCCGGTAATAATATAAGTAATTGTGGAGGAGAGAAAAAAAGGAAATATGATTTAAGTTTGTGAATGAAATATTAGTAAATTGACTACACTAGCTGCCTTAAAAATGTTGATTAAAACAAATATCGAGCATTCTATGAATGTTATCGGATTTTTTTATTATTAACGTTGTTAACACATTATTGTTTTCCAAGCAACAGTATTTATTCATGGCAGACTAATTGCTACTGAAAAAAAATCAAAGGTAAATTACACTGTTGCATTGAATAAAGAATAAACCAAATAAAAATATAATCTATTGTATAAAACAATAACAATTATTCTATCACAAAGATGAACATTTACATCACATTCGTTATTATATTATTGTGACATATGATTTATACAAAGAATATCAGTTATCAACATAAAAAAAAATATCACATACAATACTAATTAATTGAAATTGACACATTTGATAAGACAGGTGGAATCGTTAATTGTGAAGGCATGGGACAGAAATATTTTTACAAAACTACTGACGTCTTCGATAATTAAAGGTTCATATTTGAACACCATACAAGGGGCAATTTAAAACAAAAATTTAAACCACTCGATGTAACCATCCGATAATGTAAATAAATGAGGCGCTTTGGATCAAACACGGCCAAACCCAGTTTTAAGAAAAAATAAGATGTCGATATAATATTGTAGTACTGATTCGAAAGAACAGAAATTATTTTTTAAAGTCGCTAAAAACCTCATACTTTCCATTCAATTTAGGGTTAAAATTACCTTATAATCAAAACTGTCATACGATTTA
The DNA here is from genome assembly GCA_031772345.1 of Himalopsyche anomala. Classification (NCBI taxonomy): domain Eukaryota; kingdom Metazoa; phylum Arthropoda; class Insecta; order Trichoptera; family Rhyacophilidae; genus Himalopsyche; species Himalopsyche anomala. Next base: position 1,074,232 of record CM062840.1, read on the forward strand.
AAAAGAAAAGTGTGTTTTTCTCCATTCAGGATAAAATGGATCAGTTCCTCAATTATGTTTCAATAAAATAAATTCAAATTGTTAATGACATTGTTTGATTGACTTCAAACGAAAATAATTTTCATCAATGGAATGATTGTCAGTTTGTGTCATAATTAATTTTATGACAATAAAAGAAATATATTAAATTGATAAAGCGCAAGAAATAATTATTTGCTGGGAATGGCGTAGATTAACCCACCGTATGTGTAAGCGTTATCTCATTTTATCATACGTTAGATGTGTTTAGTTCCTTAGAAAAAACATAGACAAACTAATTCACAATAGATTGGTCTTCTTTGTATCAACAACACATTGATAATTGGTCAATAAAACTTTTGTCATGGACCAGTATGTTTGGCTCTCTCGAAATACAAAATCCGTACATGTTATGCGTTTTTATATCACTTTAAAAGAAACTAAAACAACTTAACATTATTATGTTGATACCATATTTTTCACATTAATCGATTTCTACTGTTCTGTCGACACACCATCCATGTAAAATATTACAATAAATTTCAGCAATATCACCTCAAATTAATATTTACTCAGTTGTGTAACTAATTGGTGTACAAAGCAAGAATTTCAAGACAAAGGTGAATCTGATGATAAATTAAATTCTTATTTTTGGCTAGAACTATCCATCAGAACCAGTGAGGTTTTATAGTAGACGCATATTGTTTATGCTCGAGTTATGACATCATGTCATGTTTGACCGCGCAAGAAGTGAGCAACACAATGTCAAAAACTGTGTGTTTGTGACCTACGTTGAAACGATGAACCAATCAATCACATGTAAATCATAGGCATGCTTATTTGTAATGTCAGAGAACCAGTATCGATGATGTGTAAAAGCCAAAGAATTATTATAACTTAAAACTAACAGCAAGAAATTCTAAGATAGTAAAAATGTGAAAAGGTCTTTGAAATGCATACTTAGTAGTAGCTCAACTATCATAATAGGTATTTTTACATTGGGTGAATGTGTGTGCTTTAAAACGAAAAAAGCTGTGTAAACGAAAAATGTAAGAGTTCTTTCTCATTTTGAAGAACAAACACTACCCGATATGCTTTAAAACACACCTTTTCTCATATAAAGGAGACACAGTTACCCAATTGTACGTGAAAATCTATGTGTGTAATGTCGGCTAATGATCATATGGAGTGACCGAGTATATTTATTAACACATTACAAATGAATAACAACATATTAATTCTTATAATTAATATTTTTTTAAAAACCATCAAATCGATTAACGAAAATAAAAAATTTATCGATAGCAAATATTTTAAAAGGAATGTTTGTAAATTATTCCCCTGGCTTTTGAGAAATTTAGTTGTCAATGTCAACATGGAAATGGTATTTTTGATATATTTATAAGAGCTCTGTTAAGAAAATCGATACAGTAAAAATCAAACATTTATTTCAATAATCAGCCATAATTATAAATCAATTAGCATTATCTAGGAATATAAATTAAAAAAAATTAAAATATTAAATTATTACAAAAAAAACAAACATTGTTTTCCTTATAAGATAAATAAGGTACATCGTAATTATGTGAGAAAAAAATTCAAACACAAAGGATTTAAGGTACTTTCATCACAGCATTAAAAAAAAGCAATAATAAATATGTAATTATTTACATACTGTATGTAATAGAGATTTTTGTACAAAAAAAATATATATATATTATACACAAGGAACACACAAATTTTATAACCATTTGTATAAACGAGAGATTTATCATTATAAACATTAATCTTCATACAAACAAGTCCACTTAAATAAATATTATACAATGTTAAATGATAATAAACACGTGTTCTCCCTTAAATGGTCATATTTTACAATTAAGTTTGCATTTAAAACAAACACAAAGAGACCATCTATCTACAATGATTACGCAATAATAATAAAAAATCCTGTTTTTTTTTAATTGGACACAAAAACAATCATTTTACTAATGCGAATTTATCAGTGCTTAAAAACAATGGCGTTTTTGGTGTTCCATGGAACAGTATATTTCAGTAAAATCATACATGCAAAAAACAAACACACGGATCGATAAAGCAAGATTCGACATCACTGATGAAAAAAGAAGTGACCTGTAAAATTTTATTTTCTTATAATTGATATCTACTGGCCTTGATTAAATGTATACACTTCCACAAGTTTTGTCACTAACGAACCAGTTTTCGCTTTTTGACAACTTCAGAAATTTACAAAAATACGGACTAATTCATATTAACAAGTTCAAATTTGGTATTTGGGTTATATCAAGAAGGCTCAGTAGATATCTTTAACTATTCTTAGTTGACAGATTTCGACAATTTTATTTCACAATTAATTAATCATATTTAATTGACTATTAAACGCAGCCTTTTTTAATATAAATAATAAAAACATAACAAAACTAAGTTTAATAAAAAAAAACTTATATAGTGACAATATTAAGCATTTAAAATACGTATATAAGATACATACTCTCTTACTATCAGCCTGAAACCTTACAGGATGCAGTGTCTAATTTTTCCGATTCATTATTTTCCCGGTCACACCGGAAATTATTATTTTTTGCATTTTTGACAGCAATTATAAAGGAGTCATCAATTGTCAAGATGAGAAACATGAGTCATATAATCAAAGAAATACGGTTTTATATTCCTGAAATAAATATCAAAACGTGTTGAACTGTTTTTCCGAGATATACTGTTCCACGGACCATAAAATGGAGGACACTATTTTAAAAAATGAAATATGATAATATCAATGGAACAAAACGATCCATCTATGAGCGACCACAGCAATATGGAAAAAAAATTGTAACAATACTTAAGCTAAATTAAATAGAAACTAATATCGAATAACTGCACCGATATGAATGCGGTATAGATTAACAAAGACTGTTTATTGTATTGAGTGATGGTTTGAGACGGCACAAGATGTTTTTCAAGACATACCTGGAGGTCGGAGACGCGTTTGGCTGGTGTCCCGTTGTCTGAGCCGCGGGGGGATTGTGTGGAGGATAAGGTGGCGCGTTTCTTGGAGCGCGGCCGTTTCCCAGCGGCGGCGGAGACCTGGCCGGACGCGGAGGACCGCTGCGATTCTTGATGAAAGGAGGGGGAACTCCTGGGCCCAATCTACAAAACAATCATTTGCAAAACGTGAGAAACGGAATGTCTTTATGTCCATCCTGGATATATTTGGCATGCTCCCAGTGTGTGCATTAGTCGTCAACCTCTCACTTCGGAAAAGGCGAGAAAAGAAAGATGGGGTAGCTAAAATAATCTAATGGTTAACTATTGCTCTGTCTACACTGTTTTCAGGATCAAGGTTGGAGTGGATGAAAGAAAATATCACAGACTTAATTAAGCCTTTCGATAAATTTACCTATCTATCAATTGAAAAAAATAATGAACGAGAGATAGTATTAGTGGGGGATCAAACCATTGCTTGGCACTGACTTACGGCAACCGTAGAAACAAACAATTTTATTTTCCCAACAATGTTATATGTCGCCATCTCAATAATACAACAAGGTAAGATGATTTTTAATGTTTTTGATATTGTTTCCTTCAATCTTGAACAATAGCTTAGAATGACTAAATTAAAAATACACCAATAATTTGTTAGATCAGCAATATTCAAACAATTACAAAAGGAGGCGCAAACAACTTAAAACATTTCTTTACCCTATAAAACGCGTCTTTACTTTACATGAAATAAAGAATGTGGAGTTAGACCATAAGATCGGCATTAATTTAAAATAAAAAATTTGCCGCCTGTGTGGTCGAGTGGTCAACATCGTTGGCTACCGCTACGGAGGGCACGGGTTCGAATCCCGGTACGGGCAGTTTTATAAATTGATTTTTCAATCGATTTATGAATTTCTGTTCAAAGGCATGGATGTATGTGATGTCTTGAATTCCCCCCTCCCACCCATCCTATCCTATCCTATGAACGGGGCGTATGGAGAGCGATTAGTTAACCACTAGTCCTGTCCTTGCCCTTTCCTTCTATTCCTACTCTCTTTGGAAAAAGAGAGGTTGAGCAACTGAGTAACAAGCAGTTCTCATAGAAACATTTCTGTTGAGATAAACTCCATTAGGAGTCCATATGCTCCATATTGGGAGCGGACATGGAAAAAAAAAAATTAAAATAAAATTACCTCGGTCTGGGGTGCGGTGAAATGCCCTTTGGCGGAGGAGAGAGCCGGAGCGGAGAGTTACGGATGGGCGAAGTGCGCAGAGGCGATCTGAAACGAGGGGGGGACCTGCGACGTCTCAATAAACGAGGAGACCCAGAGCGGCTGTGCGAACGGGACCTGCGGAACAAACATAAATTAACAAAGCTGACTCGGCAATACACAAAAAAGTATTTTATTAACTCGTTTTAAATTAGTCTCTCTATTAGGAATTTTTCAGACATAGGTAGCCTAACAAACTGTTCTACAAACAAAATAGTCTTTATCTTTGGAGTGAACAAGTCACATGTTTGTTTCTAAAAAAAAAACGTACCTGCTGAGTGACAGAACAGAACGTCTGTCCCTGGAGCGCCTTCTAACAGGTGGCAAATGAGGAGGAGGACCTCTGCGAAGAGGACTCCGACCCAAGGGGCTCCGAGAAAAGGAGCGATATTTTTCAGGGCGCCGTACAATGGATCGACCAGAGCCTGGCCTGGAGCGAGATCGCGATCTAAATTTATTTTAAATTACATAAATGGTAATTTATAAAACTAAAAAAATATTACAATCTCAATTGTTTTTATGATTCAAAATGTTCCTCATGCCATAATAATTCGAAATATGTGATCAACCAGCCAATTGATATTTTCCTATGATATTTATAACATATTGAATCCTTTTTTTTTAAATAAAACACAACATGTTTTGTACTAAGTCTACATTTTTTTAATAAAATTTGTAATTAATATTCGTAGTAACTTTCAACAATCAAAATCATCACTTCATATCACGAAAGTAATTGAATAGAGAATTCCAATGTATACCTTGAATAAGGGGTTCTCGATCGTATCCTACTCCGGCTGCGGGTTCTCGACCTGGTGAACCTGGAGCGAGATCTGGTCCTCGACCGAGTTCTGGTCCGCAGTGAACGAGATCTAGATCTAGTCCTAGACCGGGTTCTTGACCTCTTGTCTCTCATGCGGGCTCTTTCCTCTTTCTCCTTGATCATCCGTTGAAAAGCCTCCATGGGGTCAATCGGTACCACGCTGCAATAGGAACGAGCATTGTTATTTTTTTTTTTTTCAATCACTTCCTCTCCAAATGTTGAGCATACATACTTTTTGCAAGAGCTGGTTCTGTCACACAACCTCCCTTTTTTGGAGAGAAGGATAAGGTTAGCCAAGGACTACTAGTTAGCTAATCGCTCTTCCTCTGACCCATTTTCATAATCAGATGAAAAAGTGATTTAAAAATCGGAAAAATTCGAGTATTAATGAATATTGATTTTATTGATGGTATTTCAAGTATAAATTTATCATTTTTTTGTAATATTATCGTTGAAAAGTGCCTGAAATCAAGAAAAAAAGCATCACAAATAGCCGGCAGAACCACTGCATCGAACGACTTATATGCTACTGAATTATCGGTCGGCCGTGGTTACAAAAAGTATACGCATGCCAAATGTTGACCAGTGGTTTCAAATATTTTTCGTTGAATAAAAAGACAATGCGTGTAAATACCACATATATATATTTTCATTACAAAAATGCATGTCAAATATAAAAAGAAATTGAAAATTGAACATGAAAAAAACTAATGAAGATACAAAGACAAAAATGTAAAAAATAATGCAACTGACATTACACATAAAAAAATACAATAATAGACTAAATAAAAATAATAAAAGATTTTTAGTACTTTTTCCACTTAAATTTATTTGATCAGGACCGGTTTCGCTCTTCACGAGCATTATCAACTGATAAGGAAAATAAATTAAACGGTGCTATTTATACAAGTTAAATTGAAATAAAATAAAAAGGTGTTTATTATTGATGATTTCTTAATTGTATGTTATAGGTGTTAAGCATTTTAATTTTGTGTAATTATAATGTCATTTGTGAATCCTTTTAATTGTTAGTAATTGCTTACACCTTTTTATCAGTTGATAATGCTCGTGAGGAGCGAAACAGGTCCTGATCAAATAAATTTAAGTGGAAAAAGTACTAAAAATCTTTTATTATTTTTATTATAATGCCATTCCACCAAGCATTTACAGTGAACACCTTAAAAGTAATAGACTAAATTTAAATGTCTAGTGTGCGTTCACTTTCTCACAATCTGAACACGTAATCATTTTTTTTCTGTGTGTCGTACATACAGCTTTTTTGCAAATATTGCAAACCAACGTGCTCTTTTTTTTAGTTGGATAAGGGCAAAATCTACAAGATTTTACCGGCGCTCGAGATTCTATAGATGTTACGCTCTCTTGTGAATTATTTGTAATATCAACTATTACAGCCTTTCTGGTGATATTGTCTGATAATGTGCCATTACCATGTCAATTGCGTCTTTTTGTGGTTTGTGAAATTTAAACGCGCTATTTTTCCTTTTTGTAATATTGGGGTTAGCCAATTCTAAGCTGAGCTCTCTTATAAAAAAAATTCGGCGATTTCTATTATTTTTTTTCCACTCAGGATGGTTCAAAGTCCATAATATGTAAGAATAGCATACTTAATAAGTATTGTGATTATATCAGCGAGATTAGTAAAATAACTAGACACAGATTAAATACAATTAAAATACGATTATCTTTTATCATAAATCGTAAGAGAAACTAAATGAAACCATAATTCGCTATTTAAAAATTACGACACAAACCTTAATTATTTCCAAACTAATATTTTCGTAAACTTATTCCATTGTTACTTTAGAGTAACGATATAAAAAATAATCACCAATCGCTTGAGAGCCACTGTATACGGGACAGTCCAGACAGTCTCTAACGGTCGAAGTAAACAATACGACTTAGAAAATAGTCCCTTTCGCACCATACGAGGTCAAACATATGTATGCGTCAATATGCGCATACACGCGCACCCAGACGAGGTGTGCTGGAAAACATTTATGTATTGGTGAGTTTATCCCCGATTTGTGGACAAAATATTTTTTTCCTCCTCTCCAGAAGAATAAATCACGTTATTTGAGTCGAATTGTAGTAAATACATATCAGCGGTAAGCAAAGGTTAATATCAAATTTGATAACTTTGTTATTCCACTTGTTGTGTTATCATACCATCGCAAGGTTTACGAATAAATTAAAAATTGATTCTAATTCTCGAGTTATAAATTACTAAATAGAATTCGGGGTTTGTTCATTTCTACTGGACCCAGGGAGGGGGTAAGATACAAACTTTGATAGTACTTATTTTAAACTAATTACTTTCATAAGGTGTGGTAAATTCCAATGGAAATGAATTTAACAATACTGCACCTACCAAGCTGTTCATTCTTAATCCTTTACTATTTACTTAACCGAGTATTTCAACATTATTATTTGTATCAAAATTTTGATCATTTTCTATCCAAATGGTTCGCAAACTCTGCAAAAGCTGCTTTTTAGACATCTTACGTGTTCTTTAATTCTTAAATTAAGTTTTTACCTGTCTGCCCAACATAAGCAGCTTGACAGTCTTGACAGGTTAGGCGAAAGATGCCGCTCTGAGAAAACGATTCTAACTTATCTTTGCTATTTAATAAAAGCTTCCCTACGTTGTTAATTAATTAAACAGTAAGGCAACACAACAATGTGGAATAATAACAAAGTTAAATTTAATTTTACATTCCACAGTTACCAGCGCAGTCTATCGAAGATATTAAATGTTATATTAATTAACGAACCAAATATTTTTATATTGGTTTCAATATAAAATGAATAATTACCCCGGAGGTCCTTGAATAGGCGGCTCTCTGATACCAGGAGGCAACGGTTGAAAAGCAGGTCCACTGAATTGTTGAGGAATGGGCTGGCCATACTGGTCCCGAATCGGCACAGGCTGAGGTCCAAATGAGCTAAAATAAACAAAATTATAATATCCCATCCACTGTTCACTAACCCTTCAGGCATGTATACCTGAAAAGGATTTTGTACAGCAGCAAATTAACACTCAAGCAACCGGCAGTTTCACGATAAAGTTACGCTTAAATCCGCACATTTCGCACATGCATCCGGATTTGCGCGTTTTTTCTTTAAAAAATCATATCTTTTTATTTAATCGACACATTTCTTTAAAACAAAAAGGACTCGAAAGCAAAGAACCGTACCTATGAAAATAAGCAATGAATGGTCTTGTGAACGAGTATGTGACAAGATAAAAATGCATAATTTCACTGATGTTGATATCATTGAAAAGAACGGAAAATAATAATAATTTGACACGCGTAATTAAAGTAAATGCCCATAAACATGTGAAGGAATAACTTATGACCCTTAATTGTTTAATTTTTACGGCATCCAGAAAATCTCAAACTGTGTAACATTTGTTTGCGTTGACGTATTATATGTACTTTTTTAACGAAATCATTTTTCAAAATACATAAGATTAAACTATATATTAACAACACTGTCACTTTTACTTATAAATTACGCAATAAATGAATTAAATTTTCATGTATGGCATGCATGACGCATTCACCTATCGTCTTGCAAGCCAACCCAATATTTAGCAAGTTGCAATAAAAAACGTTTAAAATTTATTTTTGCTGATGAGTTTAACTTGGCAAACACAAAAAAATGATTAAAAATAGCAGAAATAAGTAAAAAAACGATACTTTTTTTTCGATTTTTCAGACAAAAAATATTTTTAAAGAAAAAAATGCAAAAATTGAAATATTTTTTTTAAATTACCTCTTTAATCACATAAATTATACAACACAAAACATTTTTTAAATTTTTTAAAGCTTGAATGTAATAAAACAAGAGCAGAAAATATATTGCGATCACAGAAACGAGAATGTGTTGTCTTCGACCAACACAAATGCACTAAAATATATTTAATTAATATTACAGAATATAAAACAGCAGTATGTTTTTTAACTCTAATAAAAGAAAAAGTCAACTCGTAAAATATTTTAATTTTAAGTATTCTAAAGCAAAAAATATCTTATTTCAAAAGTCATTTTCACCCATAAATAATAAGGTAAATCGACACAAAAAAAAATACACATACGCAACAAACCCTCTTGAGTAGCATAAAAAAACAAAAACCCCAAATAAATAAGTTTTGCCTTAACGGATATCGATTACACGCCCACATGTGTAAACCCGCACTAGCGCGGGGCCGGGGTTTAACGGATAACGACCATTTCTGCGTTAGTGCGGGGCCGGGGTCTTGAGTGTTAATATCCAATGAATGGTAGAATGAGCCACACATGAACAAATATCTCCATCATAGATAAAACTGATTAAATCGGCTTTTTTCATTATCATATTAATTTAACCAGCGAGTCTACAATGTGCTTTTTTATAATCATGATTTCCAATTACCATTCGGTTTTTTAAATGGTGATTAATCGAAACTCCTTAAGCCTCCAAGGACGAACTTGACCATATGGTAACAGTAAACACAATTGATCCCACTATTCATTCATTTTCTACCTGAATATCGTTGCCTTAAAAAGGATACAGACTTCAGCTAGTCATCAGCCATGGGGACGGAAACAACTACCAAAAGCACACGCAATTTAATGAATTTCTGTTTTGTTTTAATGGACTTTTTGAAATTGTTAGTAATTATTTTATCAAAACTTTAAACTATTTACACTACTCTTACTAATTTTGTTAAAATTATGTTTATCTAAAAAGGTAAAATTGTAAATATTTTTTAAAATTTCATGTTTAGCTATATTTCAACCCCGAATGTTTGTGTGACCATACGGTCACGCTCATGGTTACTAATGCCCTTACACAATATTACACGGAGCCTATAAGGATGAGCATGATCATAAAGTCACGCGGGGTTTCTATACAACGACTTTGTGTGTTTTCTTTTTTTTCAAAATAATAGTTATCTGTGACTTCAATATGGCTTCAAATTAATTTTATTGATAAAAAAAACTCTCGTCTCTAGAGGATTAACCTTTAGAGGAGTGAATAGATTTATACAGAACTTACTTTAATTTACTGCCTTTTCTTAACATGACAATTTTGTGACGAATATATGTGATTCATACTTAAAGCATATATATGCTTACAGACAGACACTCCTGTGTTGAGTTTAAACTACTTTTATACTCATTTACAGAAAAATGGCGCCGACGTACATTTACGTCTATACTCATCTAAAGGTTAATAAACAAGAATTTTTTATTTTGGAAATGGCCACGTTTGATTTAGCTGTTGATTATATTTCTGGATTTGACCAGTTTCGAAATAAATTCTGTTGCACATGACCAGTTTCAAAATCAAAAAAAAAAATTACTATGTACGTTATGTGCTCCAAAAAACTTTATTTGATACAAAACTCACCACCCAATATAGTTTTTATGAAAAAAAATATTTACTTGTAAGGCGGACGGGGTCCTAAATGCGGAGGATAAGTTCCTGGCACCCCTGGAGGAAATACTGCTCCCTGCTGAATGAATAATACAATTACTATGGAATAAGAGACAAATGAAATAAAGGAAAAAAGAATAGAAAGGGTTGGTATCACTGACATAGGTTAACTTTTTGACCACGGCTAAGAATATTGAGAACATCCACACGCGACACCTTTTTGTGGAATTTATCAATACCATTTTCGACAATAAATATACTACATTCAAATATTTTTTTAAGTAACCAGTTATGTTAACTGACATCTATATTTTTTTTTTTTAAATAATGAAACAATCATTTTTCATACTATTGGATTGAATTGCTGCCATTGCATACGTCAAACTGAGAACACCTAAAATAATATTTCTCGGAACGTTATCTTTTTAACTCGCTTCCTTACAACCATCCGTCAGAAATTATTACAATCAACACTGCACCGCGATGACATTTTTATTTACAGTCAAACATGTTTTTTTGAGATTGATAATATACAATATTCAGTACCATATTCAAGTGATTTGAACAGTAAAACAATAGCTCTAATAGATGTGATAAAAAAAGCTCAACACTCCGTGCAATGCTTGTGGGTGTTATAGCAGCCATCTGCGAACAAGCCATGTCAGATCGGATTGCTATAGCAGTCAGTGGTGGTCCAAAGGTTAAATTTGACCAAATTCTTTAGAGAATAGACAAACTACATCATTAACCAAGTCTTCAATTTACTCTTCGGACTCTCTAGTATAAAAAAAATTGTACCATTGCATAATACACCATGTAAGAAGAATGCGATGCCGTAGCGGGTGACTGTGGGTACAACACTAGAGTATCATAGGGAATTTAAAAAACAATGTAATAATTACTCCATAACATTATCATATTTTACTGCACACTATGTATACAACATAAATTTGACAATGTAACAAGAAGGCAATGATGGACTAAGTCAGATAAGACTAGTACATGTTGTTATTTTACCTCGTACGTTTTATAATAGAGAATTGCTTTAAACGTGTCAATCATAGATGGCAATCCAATCGATAACAAGTCTTGAGACGCATTAAGAATAAACTATGGCCGAAATGAGGGCCAAGACGTTTATTACCGGCGGCATGTGATGAGGTGGCTGAGGTTGTCGCTGCAGACGCATCTGATGCTGCTCTCTTTCGTCAACAGTCGGAGTGCCAGGCCTCTCTTCATTCATCCCCTGGTTCGTTAACATTTCAGATTACAATCAAAACAGTACAGATACATAGAGCATTTTAAATATTTGATGAAAAATTCAATATAATCATTACAATATCCACATTCAATTTGAATGAAAGTGACTACACCATGGCAGGGATTTAAATGAGGATAAATGGAAAACTGACAGTGAGTAAATGTATTTAGTGTAAAATAATAATTGCAAAACTCACCTGATATCCAATCGGAGGCGTTTCCATCCCTGGGGGTTTCAATGGCACTCTTCCGCCGGGGTGCCCGCCTAAATGAAAAGCATCATTAGCAAGCAATCCATTCAATCACATTTATTATTGTATCATGTACTGCCAGAAACGTTAGTTAAAAATTGAATTTTACTATTGTTATTACTATTACAAAACCTATAGATAACTTAACGCTTTTTAGCTGTACAGATTTCTTATTTATACAGCGATCAAAAGGCGATTGACGACTTAATGTTTTTGAGCTGTAAACAATTTGGCCAATAGTTGTTTATTCATTCATCTTATTGTCTACGGCCACGCTACATTAACCCTTTGATGAGCATCGCCACGTATGTATGTTCAAATGTTGTGTAATCTAATATAAATTGTCATTCTCATGTTTTTTATTAAATAACTGAGGCACATAATTGATGTTCACTGGGCAAGCATAATTTAGACTATTACTACCCTATTCACAGTTCAAATTTTCGCCTCAAATGGCAAAAGACTCACCATATGAAGGCCCACTGTGATGCCTGAACTCTCGGGACTCTCCGTCGGACCTATGCGGCGGTCTATCACTTCTCGGCTGGTGCTGCCTAGGGTGTCCGTGTTGAAAACCCCGTTTTCCGCCGCGGCCTCTTTCCGATCTCGGCGGAACTTTGATGCTGATGTTGTCGTCGAGTGATCCGTCCGAGCCGTCGTAGCTGTCGACTGAATTCCGGCGATGGGGGGACAAAGGACCCGCTGAATGGAAAAGAGTAAATACCGTTAAAACGATAAACACTGCTAGGGAATATGTCGTTAATTTTCTACAAGCATGCATCTCAACTTGTCAATTTTGAGTTTTTTGATGTAATGAATTCAGAGTTTCAATGCACACATATTCCTTAACATGTATCCCAAAAAAAATATATATTTCATGCTTTTTTAAACATAATACAAAAAATTTGGCAAATATATAAATTAGCAAATAATATGGTAATATTTAGCATGAAGGAGAGAATGGTATGGATGGAAACATCTTTACTTCCTGCCTTATTAAATTCCTCACAGATAATAAGAACAAAACTTTTCTACTGGTCTTTTTAGCGATGGATGTGCATGTTGTAAACTGGTAGAATAAAGTACATTTATTTATCTCCTGAAAACTAATACTTAGTAACCAAATAAAATGAGTAAATAAAATTTCAAAAGCCTATTGGTCAACAGCCTTTTATCTGGGGACAGTTTGAATTGGCTGATCTTTCAGCCAAAAGGTCAACGGCCATGGGCGTTCGTCCTATTCAATAATGGTGGCCACAGGTTCAAGGTTCAATGGCATGGATTTCTACATTCCCTTCCACCAATCAGTTCCCAAAGATAGGAGGGATAGCGAGACCGGCTAACATACTACTAAAAATTTTAAATGTATTCATTTGTTAAATCCCCTTTATTATGCGATGTATGAGGTAATACTAGCTTCTTTAAAATAGTACAAATATGTAAGTTAATTGAAGACTCTGTGGAACATAGAAACATTCATATACAGTAAAACCCCCATTTACACCAAAGTTGGGATAGTGTAATTCAGGGTAGTGTATTTGGGGGAGTGAATCTTATACAAAATTAGGGATTTGGTTTTAACGCAAAAAAATGCAAAATTAAGATTTCCCTTAGTTTTGCAAAAAAAAAAAAATATGGACGAAATATTTAGTTACCAAGTGATAAAACGCAAAGCGCGCCAAAATCCAACACATAGACGGTCGCCCAGCTATACATGTATAGCCTGGGACCTGTTGAATACACAGACGCTAGCCAAATTTGACTGTTTGAGACGACCGTCTCGTAGCAACGACAATGGCATGAGACAGTGCAATTGGGGGATTTGCGGCGAATATTTCAAACTGGCGCGTAATTAGGGGTAGTGTAATTGGGGATTCCACTGTATACTTAAAGAAAATATATCTGATAATCAAGACTTCTCAGTATTTGTGCTCAGCTCCATCATCTTAGAAGTATTACAAAAAAGTCAGAAATAAAATACAACAAATAACTGAAAGCATAACAAACATGCAACAACACTAATTTGAGTCTCCGATGAGTTACAAACGGAGTGAAGGATTAGTAAATATCTCACATTTGTTATTACGTGCGGCGTCTGGCCCGTTGTGATTGCTCTTCTCCTCTTCCTGGTTCTGGGGCTGCTGCTCGGGTGTCTCCACAGGCGGGAGCTGAACTTCCACCACCGGTTTGGGGGCTTTCAAACAAACAACACGAAAACAAAAAAAAACTTAGCAAAACATTATCATCACTCAAAAATTTTCACAACAAAAAGTCATACATACGTATACATAAACATGTTTTTGAAATATTGTTGATTGCAAATCATAGCTTTTAATAAGGATCTCCAAAATTAACCTATGTCATTAGCCATAAAGTGTAAATATCACAACTGAAATTCGATTACTATTTTAAAAGAAGAATTTTGTTACAGTGAAAGCCCGATTCTACATTAGTCCCAGACTTTTTGCGGTGTTTTTCTCCTGGATTGATTTCAACGTCTAGAATTATTTCGAGTTTCTCAGCAAGAGTTCTATTTTTTTTTAATGAGTGGTATTTTAATTCCGAGTTAGAACAATTATTACAGTATCACTTCAATTATTACCGAATTACGAGATGTAATTCGAAAAAAAAAACAGGTGTTATAACCCAGTGAGAGGAATGAATAATGTGCACAGTAAGTGAGTCATCAGCGAAAACCAAGCATCGTAAACAATTCTACGATGCCTACACACTTGTAGTCTCAGTTTTTTTTTTTACTAAAATGTTTCCATGAGGGAAAAGAAGACTGCGAGAAGATCGAGTTCTACTGAATACGAAATTCAAAACATGACTTTTCTGGTGTAACATCATTTGCCGAACAGAGACTGTATCTTTCTTTGTATTAAAAATTTAACCATCTAGGTCTATAATGCATGTTGAAAAAGTATAATTGAAAGACAATAAATATGACAAGTACATAGAAAGACTTTCATAAAGATAAGTATAGTGAAGTCGCAGAATTTTTTGTAAAGCCAAACTCAAAAGTAAATTAAATTAAAAAGTTTTACTACCATAGTAAAAAAAATCCTTAAATATGATATTCGTTGAAAGTGGCAACTGTTTATCTGTCGACCACCAAATTTAATTAACTGCTCTCTCAGAAATATAAGACTTAAGTGAAATCATAAGTAGTATCAATTAATAAAAGTAAACTTCATTAGATATTTCCTAATTGTTGCGAATAATACATTAAATACTCAAAAAGGAATCAGTTAACCACATAACGAAAAAAATATATGCAGAAAACATAGCAAGATGTTTAAATACCTCTGACAATGGGTGGCGGACGAGGCCGGGGACTGTATCCGGTCTGATTTCGGAAGGTAGCCACGGAATTACGCAGGAAACGATTCGGGATCAGGGTAACCGGAGATATGTCCTTCTCCCGACAATCGGGGCACTCGTGATCTTCGGAATCGAGCAATATACCGCGGATACCTGAAAGTTTATTTATTTTAAGTACTATTCGCAATAGACACTCATTTCTAACAAAGATAATATCATTGGTTCAGTATTGAGCTTTCTCAATCAAAGTTAACTTCAGATATTGAAGGCGAGGTGGTTCGACTTAGTCGGATAGAAAACGGTCAGGAATCGTCTTGTTATGTCAGTGAGTTAGTCATGGAGCAACATTGAAATACTTGCTGCAGAAGCCTTAATAATAGATAATCGTGCAATATTGATTTTATCAGTCTTGTAGATTTTCATTTATCGGACATCTGAATTATCATCTGAAAAACAATATCATAGATTTACGAAATTCACTTGCACACAGTACATAACACTCTCAGAGGCTTTCAAGCACAATATAAGTGCTGATAGATTAGTCTTCCGAGACTATACATGTTAAGCAACTACCAATGAGTTTAAAAATAAATGACTTACACTCGTCGCAGAAAGAGTTCCCGCAGCAGGGAATCATGACAGCGTCGGTGAGTAGATCCCTACACAGTGAACAGAGCAAATCGTCAGGGATTTCCTGTGGAGCTGTCACTTCCGTGTTGGTGGTGACACCACCAGTGCCGCTCGCTTCGTCTGTATCACCTGCCTGATATGCTTCACTGTTGAATAAACAAAAAAATCAGTACATCTCGTTTTAACAATGCAAGAAAATTCGAAAAGTATAATCAGGAATTTCATTAAATTAAACCAAATTTTTGCGCTATTGCTAATTATATTTTTACTTTAGTTTAAATACTTAATTTTGGTAAAGGTTTTGAAATTGATGAATTTTAAATGTTTAGAACAATCACATAATATTTCGATGAAAATGAAGTGTTTTAAAGTTGTATCAATATTGAAAGGTTCCAGAATTGATGAGCCTTCGACAATGTACAATTATGTTTAGAAACCGTAAATTATTTAAGAAAATGAAAAGTTAATGATCATTACATATTTTTATGACGGTATTTTATATTATGAAACATCGAAATACCAAAATTGATTTACTCGCCCGATACTACCATCTTAACGTTTTTACTTTCGTTAAACTTTTTTGAAATACCAGTATTTTGTATGAAATACAGAACTACTCGTCGGTATTGCAATCTATAGTTCCAATATCATGTACTCAATTTAAGTACAAATTACAGGCGTGAAAAGACAAGACGCAGAACCATCACATTGCAACATTATAGACAGAGTAAGCAAAAACATTATTTTAAAATAAACAACATACTGATCAACGACTGGTACAGCGAATGATCCCGTGGGCGTCATCATGGCTCCCGGAGCACCGGGACCCTCCACAGGTACCATGAAGCTGCGAGGAATTCCCGTACTTCTCTTTATATCGATTGGCTCCTGTAATCCACAATTTGTATTTGTTTAATCGGATTTTTAACAAGCGTACAGTATAAATTCACACCTTGTATAAATTCTCAATTTCAATTGCTGAGGTAACTAAAAAAATAATATATTAAATCTAAATAATTGTATAAGAGATTGATTTACAAATAGGGGGGGGGACTCTAAGCCTTACTTATTAACACGTTGAGTCCCGGAACCGTGTTTCTACATGTTGCGCTATCCTTTCAAATAGAGCTATAATTATTGCAGTATTTAGCAACGTTACTTAGAAAAGACTCATTAAAGCCACATTTTAAAACAGACCTTTACTTTCATCAAAAATAGTTATTGATTTTATGAACAAAAATTTGATGTTATCATAAAGCATTTGCAGTGCAGTCACCGAGAACACTTGTCCGCTCCCAATGTGGAGCATATGGCCTTCTAATGGAGGTATCCCAACAGAAGTTTTTTCTACAAGAACTATTTGTTACTCAGTCGTTCAGCCTCACTTTTTTCAAAGTGAGTAGTAGGGAAAGAAGGATAAGGCTACAACAGGACTAGTGGTTGACTAATCGCTATTGCTACACCCAGTTATTAAAGGATCAGATGGATTGACATCACAAACACTCAGTCTTCGATCACAACTTTGAATTGAATAATTCTCAAATTCACTGTGATCTGACCGGGAATCGAACCCAGACGACCTGTGTGATCGGTAGAGCAAGCTCTAACCAACTGGGCCACAGGAGGCGACAAGAGCAAAAAAATAAAATATATTCTGTAGGACCCGCAAGATGTGCGCCAAGCAAAAAAAGGAGTAAGACTCGATACATGTGCAAACATTTTAATATGGCTCTTACAAATTCAAAATTGAATAATTATAGTATTTCAAACGATCACAAAAGGTTTCATTTGATTCGAATAAGTTGTTTCACAGTAACAGCACGTTTAGAAAGCCCTTAAGAAAAACTGTAATTTATCAAAAACAAGACATGCGCACGGGATAGTTTAACTTGATTTGAGCCAGGGCCGAAAGAGTTAATAGCTAGATAGATTAGAAAGAAATAACTAAAACACTTTGAAAGGAATATTAATCACTTATGTATAATAACTCAGTCAATAAGTTGTGGACCACCTCTCCTCCGACTTTTATCATTGACTTGGAACATAAACTTACAGCACTCGATCCCAGGGGGCAATCTTTTATCCAATGACCCGGCTCGTGGCACTTATAGCAAACGTACGTAGACGGAACATCTCCTCGCTGACTCGCACCACGAATCCTTTGATAGCTAAACAATTCAATCAAAAAAAAAATGAAAATTATAATCGAGTAGTCTCATAAAAACATAACGGAAAACTACACATTCAATACAAAAGGGGAAAAACAGGATGACCTCTTCAAAAACAGAATTATCAATTACCAGTCAGCTGTGACTTAGTTGCTAAAGCATTAAATTTGCATGCAAAAAGTTCTGTACATGTTCGAGTAGATGCTCAATCAGTGTACAGTGGAACCCTCAATTACACGCAGGCTTGAAATATTCTCTGCAAATCCCCCAATTGCACGGTCGCATTGCACGGTCGCATTCCACTGTCCTTACTACAAGACGGTTGTCTGTGCCGCGCATACGGTCAAATGTTGACTAGCGTCTGTGTATTCAACACGTGCCAGGCTATACACGTATAGCGGTAGACTGTCTATGTGTGCATTTTATCACTTTGTAATTAAATATTTCGTCAATATTATTTTTTTTGCAAAACTAAGGGAAATCTTAGTTTTGCATTTTTCGTGGAAAAAGCCAAATCCCTAATTTTGTATGAGATTCACAACCCCAATTACACTACCCCAATTACACTGTCCCGACTTTAGTGTAAATGGGGGTTTTACTGTATTCCAAAGTGAGCGATACCGTGGAACAACCCAGGAAACATTTGTAACCTAAGTACAATTGGATGGCATAGCACTGCGGTCACCAAACTACGGCCCGCCATGATTTTCACCCGGCCGTCCAAAAGTTTTCAATTTTTTTTATATAAATTATTCATATAAGAATTATAAAATTTCATGAATTGCTTGTCAATTCACGAAAACTATTTATTTCAAAATTGGTAGTGGACCCAAAGTGAAAAAGTTAGGTATAAAATGTGTCATTGGAGGCGAAGCGATTAAATGTTTTAACCTTTAGAGGAGTATGGACGTATATGTACGTCGGCCCCATTTTTCTGTACATGAGTAATAAAGTACTTTAAACTCAACACGGTAGCGTCTGTCTGTAAGCATATATATGCTCTAAGTATGAATTACATATATTCATTGGGAAAAAGTCACAAAATTGTCGTGTTAAGAAAAGGCAGTAAATTAAAGTAAGGTTTGTATAAATCTATTCACTCCTCTAAAGGCTAATTGTAACACAATAAATGAAAGACATCCATACAATATGTAAAAGTATACAAAAAAAAAAAAAAAAAACATTAATTGGAATGCCATTATTATTAATTTCTTTCTTTTTAATTACATGTACAGTAGGCCTGCTTTTGAATTTTGAATATTTCGATCCAACCCGTTTCCTAAAATGTTTGGTGACCCTGACATAGCATAATGAAAGAGAAAATAACAAAAAAAAATCTGGCATCCATCGGAAAAAAATGTGCATTTAATTACTTGTACACAGTTATACTATCATACAGTAGTATATGCGAGAAATATAATATACATTGCCTGGAACAAGAAGTAAGAATTTCACCATTGTTGTATTTTTTAAAAAGGCCAAACAAGATTAGGAGTCTCCGTTTTGGATCAAATCACCGAAAGGAATCTTTCATACATTGATGGAAATATACAGATGGCAAGTTAACCGGTAGAAATCTTATAAACCCCATCGATCTAACCATCTCTGAAAAGAATGCTATGGAGTGCAAAATATGCACTGCACTGGGTGCAGACTACCCAGAACACCAAAAGACATATTTCAAATCATACAAAATAAAAACAACGTATTTTCTGTTTTGAATAATAAATGTAATTTAAACACAATAGATACTATAGGTCAAAACTATTTTACAATAAATGCATGCACAGCATGAATACATATGTAAAAAAAGAGGTCATATTTTATAAATAACAAAAAAAAAACAACAATAATTGAGCATTCTCTGTTGTCAAACATCATTTGCACTTACTTCCAGAATCTCCAGATGGCATTAAAAACAAAACGAAACTTAATTTATATTATATGTATATATATAATACTATCTATTCTGAATGCATTAATATTTGAATGAAATCAAAAATGCAATAAGTGGATAGACGGAAATTACTCATTTTGCATAATAATATAAAATGTCTAAGCATAATGAAATGGCTGATTTAGCAGTTTTTGTTGTCAAGTTGTACATAAAAAATGCTAATATAAAAACACTGCTCACACAAACAGATTCAAACCTGAAAGAATACCAGGTATTCAATCCTGTACCAGACACTCCCGACACTTCCTAGTTATTGACCGATGCCATCCCCATTTTATGTTAGAATACTTGTCGCTGACTGATCAAATAAGTTTTTTTTTTTTTAACATTGCATTTTGACTAGCTGCTATCAAATTAGCCCATTTACCCCCAGAGCGCCAAGACTTTGTATAAAACATACAACTGCTAATCCCATAACAAGGTACAGATAGTGTTTCTATAAAGACGTTCTCACCAGACACATCTTAAATGAGTTATAATTAAACAAAGCGTAGCGTCGTTAGAAATCCACAAAATAACACTAGTATATCACGTTGCATCAGTTCTACTACAAAATTAATATAGTTGGGTCATTTGGATGCGTAAGAGTATATTGATGTTAACAGATTTGATGAAACGTCTGAATTTAAGAACGTGGCATCAATGTTGTCATAATAATGTGAAAAAAAGCTAAGTATTTAGCTCTACAAATATATTTGCTATTTTTTCACATTATTACAATGGAGTTCGATGACAATTCAATGAAAAATTTTGACATATTTTAATAAACAGTGAACGCATTAAATGACTCGTGAGATTCGGTTTAATCATATAAATATCTATTATATAAGTACCATTATAAGACTATATCGACTGTGGAAAGGAAAAAGGACGTAACCCACACATATAAAATTTTACAGGAGGCGCAAAAAACGTGTTTTGATGATTTTGGGCCATATGCAAATTTTGAATTATACACAACCTTGAAGTGCACGGAGACTTCTAAATTAGTGTTTAATTGACATAACCTAATATTAATTAAAGAAATTGTCTAGGTTAAACCTTTATTTCAGTTTTTTTTCTTGGTTTTAACGTTTTACAATGTCATCTTTTTCAAACTTAAAAACTAAATTTAGATACCAATTCGGCATTTTCAGCTTCCATCCTTTTGATAGAAGTTTTGTGTGTCAAGATGTATACATTGTGATTATCGAAAAAAAAGCTGTTTTAAAAAAACTGAGGGTTACGTCCTTTTTCCTTTCCACAGTCGATATAATTGTTTATATATTAAATCAGATCGGTGAGGCTATTTAGCAGTTCTCTATTGCTATAATTATAAATTTGGCCAAACTTGTATGTAGAGCATACTGCAGAGAAACTAGGCATAAACCTTACATGATAAACAAGTGAGTTTAAAAATGAGATCCAAAACAAGAGCCCAAAATTTCATGAGTACATACTGATATATTTTTCAACGATCAATCAATTTACTTAGTCAAACAGGAATCATATTATTTTTAATAATATACAGTTGTTTTATTACAAAACTGGCTATTTCATGAAATAAAAAAAAACAATAACAATGACAGCTGATTTCAAAATAATTAGCCAAATAGTGGGCTGTGAATAGTACAGTTATCAAATATAGCTATCGATAACAAATGGAGAGATACTGGAGGAATTTAACCTATACTTGATTACAATTATCCGTTAAACTGTCATACGTAGATTTCATGAAAACGTTATTGATTTAAATGACTGTTTTAACTCATCTGTTTGTCAATGAGACACATTCTCTTGTAATTCGGTGGAATATTTAAGAAGAGGGTTTCTATATTCTCTAATGTTAAATAAACGCTTTGCATTTTAACAAGATATTATTTTTTTTATACATCCTGGTATTACAACAAAATATATATGCTAATTATTATATAATAATATTCATTGAGTGTCACCCAAATGGTTCTATCATAAGTTACGAGATGTATTTCAGTAAAAAGTCCATGCACACTCTTGCATACCTAACGATTTCTAAGACATTCTTGCATAAAATGAATCTGAATCAAATCGAACAATACATAAGTGATATAAAAATTAACCGTCGTTAATCAACGAGTCAATGAATGTATATAGATGAATTTAAGATTTGTCTGTATACATCTAAATCTTTTGGATAAAATTAAAGATAGAACAAATATGTTAATTAAAAACAAATGCATTCTATTCTCACTTGCTAGGATCGTAATCCAATGTGGATTGGGACATCATAGCCATGATCTTGTCATCCTCGGACCCCTCCATCCTCTCAAGGTGAGCGCTGCCTTTAGTGCTCGTGGCCAATGTGGCGTCGGGTCGCTGTGCCGCTCCTGCGCCGCCATCCCAAGGCTTCTTAGGCTGCTGAGTGAGGGGAACTCTCGCAACCAGTAAGGAGGTGTTTTTGGCTATCAGGGAATTGTTGTCAGAGTACACTGAAAATTTTAAATACTTGTTTTTATTTTTAGACTCTTAAAGGTTAAAGAAATTTGGTTATGAACAAAATACATTACTATGTCACGAAGATTTCTATCTGAGATCTATCTATACATATATGTATCTGCCAATAATTGTACAGCTTCAGTTCTCTGAATCTTAACCCTTTGAGTGGTGAGTTAATTTTTACTAAATTAGGTTTTTTCTTATATGTTGATTATTTGTAGTATTGCCACACACAAAAATATAAAAACATTTTTTTTGGATACGGATCAATCTGGGAAGAATATTAGTTATTATTTCAAGAAGTAAATATTTTTTTTAAATTATAAAACTAATCACTAATATAAAACTAATAGTTAAAAATGTAAAGTAAACTAGTTCATTATTACTTTTGAATATTTTTCTAAAAGCTATTACTTCGCTTTTGCATCAAGATCTTTTTTGCTTTCATCTGTCTACATGTGCGACGACAGACATCGATTCCAGAAAGGAATCAACCCCAAATAGAATTTTGCGCTCAATATTATTTGGTTACCGATTTGTTTACAAATGTTACGCTTTTTTTAAAAACATTTTCTTCATTTGCTATACAAAATAAAGATAATGTGGTGGCCAAAAGTCATTGGTGAATGTGTCTAGTATCCATATCTGAAGAAATAACAAAAATTCAATAAAAAATATGAAAATGGCAATAGAGAATAGATGAGAATCTACTCCAACGTACGGGTACGTTGATACTCATCAAAGGGTTAAGCAGCATAATAGTTAAATATATTAACTACAAACCTTAATCAATATCTGGCCTGGATGAGGCTATTATTTGCAAACCCGGCTCGTTCCAAAATGGTTGAAAAATGAAACCTAAATTTCATTTTTTAAATAATATACATTTTAAAGGTATCTTCAATTTTAAATTACTTTGTATGATATTTTGTATGATATCAAAAGCCAGTTTTGAGACTGCTTTTTAAAAATACTTTTAAAATGTATTTGTATTTACTATGTAATTATGTAATGAACTCATGGTTCACATTTCACCAATTTTGGAAAAAGCCGGGTTTGCAAATAATCCCCTCATATATACAATTCAACGGATAAACTGTTACTAGTAGGAAGAAAAAAAAATATAGCACAAAGTAATGGACAGGAATCACGCGTTTTTGCTGAAAGGGAGATTTTACAAAAGATATTTTTGCAAGTGCATTCATTACAATTTATTGTGATGTTAAAATTGCCTCTTGTTTGTGTATTCACCTTCTTTTGTTTGTGCGTTAGTGACCTGAAGATCGAAATCAGAAGTTTTGCCTATCCTCTTCTGTTGTATAATAGCTGCTTTGAGATCAGCCACTGAGATGTGCAGCCCGTCAAACGTGACGGTGTCATACTCCAGGGAACTTTTGAATTTATAGTGGACTGACATGGTGCCAGTTCATTGATGCTGCTGTTTTTGACGAATTGTAATGAGATGACCATCACATGATAAATTAAAATTTACTCTGAAAAGTAAATTCAACATGTTTCAGTATTAAAGTAAAAGAATTTTAAAAATCGAAAAAACTGATATTCATACTGGATCTTGAACCCATAAGATCCGTCACGGAAGCCAACGATGGTGACCACTGCACTATAAACACTACATGTATTTAACAATATCTATAAGAAATAGATTGATATTACTGAATTTTTCAATATTTTATTATAGACATCTTTAAACTTCAGATTACTGTTACAATGTAATAGAAATTTGTAGGAGCCTTTAACATATTGTTTATCAATACAAATCAAACTGGATTTTTTTGTCAATATCACATGATGTAATTACCCAGTAACCCTCTCCTGTAAAATTTTAATTGTTCAAATTATGTACATTCACACAAATTTTGTCACTAACGACCCGGGTTTCGCCTTTGGGCATCTTCAGGCGTTCAAGTACACGGATGAATTTGAACTGACGCTTAGTACATAAATGTCGTGTTTAAATAATAAATAAATGAATCATTGAGTTTAAAGCAATTGCTGGCGAAAAGGATTAGCCTATGGGAATGCCCACAGATTTGAATGGTGAGTAGTTTTAAGAATTACATTTATTATTGTTTGTTGGAAGAAGTGTTACGATAATATTTATATAGGGTATAAAAGTGGAGAACCCGTTTCCAAACCTCTCCTGTAAGTTTGGATTTTGATACGAGCTTTTGACTGCAACTCAATTACGTTTATTTTTTGTCAGTTTCAAATCTATAGTATTCAAATTATCAAAACAATCCTAGCATTGCAACCAACATAACACTTTTGACTAGATGGAGTCAAAGCTTACTATCAAAACAAGAGAAAACAAATTAAATTGAAGAACTTTCACATTTAGATGATAATTTGAATGCCGTGTCCGATGACGGATTTTCAATTTAACCCTATTTTTGGGGAAGTAGGCGTTAAATATTAAGAAACTTGATAGGCAATATGCGTCCAAGTCAACTGATAAAAAAGTTATGTTTTAAACAATGGATGAACGGAATTAACACTAAGAACATATTCCATTAAACTTCAACTCACCAAAAATGTGCGGAATTATTTACATAAATGTAAAAACGAGTCCCCTTTCCACCGCGACGAACCCAAAAAACATTAGTCTTCCAAATATTTAATAACCTGGCATGTTTTTACTACTTAAAACCATATTGATAATAAATAAACTTAAGTAGTGCATAACTATAAACTATTGCATAGTAATTATGCATTGAATTCTGAAAAATAGTGAATAAAATAATCTCACTTTATTTAAGGCAGAAAAGCCGCCATGGCTTCACATGGAGCGAAAGTTCTGTCAAATCTGCGATCGGTGAATAACAGCAAGTTTTCGCTGTTTCTTTGATATACTGCACTGGAGATAAGTTATATGTGAGTGTTTTCAATAAATATAAGTTTCTAGTTATCGAAATGTGTAATTAATATACACCGCTACGAAAACGAATAACAGAACCTCATAGACAGCGATTCAATCATAGACTAACTCATAGACAATATGACCATATTGAGTGCAATGCTACCATAATGGATTAAGTTTCCATAGATTTGGCATACTTGGTCACAATTGAGCTACAGTGGAACCTCGATCCTACATTTTTCAAGGGATCGTAATAAATGAACGAATAATGCGGGAAACCGATAATGCGGGAAATCTTTAAATAACACTAAAAAATGTTTAATTTTCAAAAAACTCATTTATTTATTAATTAAAGAACAAATAAATGTATTTTTAACTTGCTTAATACAAACTAAGTAGCCTATTTGCAGTTTGGGACTTAAATTTTAACAAACACTATTAAAAATCGCGTACATTTTTAAGTCAATTAACTCCTTTTTGCTATGTCGACTCGTTTTTCTCCTGAATTTTTTCCAATGTCTTTAATTATTTTCAGTTTCTCAACTAGAATTCTAGTTTTTTTCATTTAGGTATTTAAGTTTTGTCTTTTGAGTTAGAAAAATTTACGCAACCAGATGAAATGCAAGATTATTTATGAGCGAAAAAAATATTCTACAAAAATGGTCAATCGGGATAGATTAGTAACTGGGACGGGACGATAATATTTAGATGATATACGAGAAATGATTAACGTGGAATTACTAAACATTGCTATTACGTGGTGGGGTCTTGGTCAAATAAAAAAAAAACGATCCATACATAAAGACGAAGATAGTGAGAACGGAAGATCGGGGTTCCACTGAAAAAAACGCGAAACGAAATGCGAGGTAAAATTATTTATGAGAAATATTCAACGAAAACAGTCAATCGGGATAATATTTTTGACGGGACCAAAATATTTGAACGATAGATCGAGGAAAACGGTTAATCGGGGAACGGTTAATGCGGGATTATTTTACATTGTTCTTATGGGTGTTTGGCCGGGGCTATGAAAAATGAACGAACCTTGCGGGAAAACGAAAAATGCGAGAACGGTAGATCGGGGTTTCACTGTATATTATAAGAACTAAATAATAATATAAATACATTACCATGTTAGTTCGAGCATAATGACAATTGTACATGAAGTCTGCCAAATTTTTGATTTCATGGATATTTAACCAAATTTTTAATAATATTTTTTAGTAGCATACATAATAAAATCGATATTATAATTGTATTTGCCTAATTTTATTAGTAATAATAAATAGAAAAGTTAATGTGTGGAAGCGGAATGTATTTGTACAGCTGGTTGGAAATTATATATTGCATTTAAAGTGCAGGATATAAAAAGTCTAATAATTGTTAAATTATTCAAAAAAGATACTAGATTTCTCATTTGACTGACTTATATAAATCAGTTGATTATTTTTGGACGATTCTTAACTTAGCAGTCGAATATTCGGCCGCTATAACAATACACGAAACGGCTTAATTATTATTTTTTTAAATTGCGTATTTGCCATTTGTCCATTGAAAATCTAAATAATAAAAATCGCAACGAATGAAAAACAATTTCAATTTTTAGATATAACGTTATATATTGCAATAATTAGAATAATATATATGTGTTTTAGAGCAGTGCTTCCCTACCTTTTTTATGCCATGGACACCTAAATCTGAAAACAATAATCTGCGGACCCACATTTTCACATGTACATATTTTATCACAAAGAATGTTAAAAGAATGAAAAATTTTGTGGACCCCAGGTTGGGAAGCACTGTACTAGAGGTCTGCACGGGCCTCAATTTCACAAAATACTCGAGCCCGAAATACTCAGGCCCGAATCTAATACCACACTTGTTACCCGAACCCGACCCGAAACCCGGATTTATACTCCACAGACCGAAAAAACCCGTTTTTTACAAATTTACAACAATTTACGATTCTCTATAGAACTGGTAATAATTAAAATCATCATGGCTGACTTATGACACGAACATAGTCTGAAATATTTTTCTGAAGAATAGATTCCTTGCCCGGGCCCAACCCGAGCCCGAGTCTCAATTGCACTTACCCGGGCCCGTGCAGACCTCTAATGTATACATTTTTTAAACTGACATTACAATTTGTGTGAATTTTTGTTGAAATGAAACAATATTCTTTAATATATTATCGAAAGAACACATGTATTTAATCTTTTTTTGCTTAAATGCGGATAAGTGTGAGTCAAAAAAGTTTATTTTAGTTCGCCGTCTTTTTTCAGCATTTTTTTAGGTGCATCTTCAAAATGGTACACATCCAAATAATAGCTTCACTTAAAACACCTTCGTATTCGTGGTTATTGCAATTAAAAAAAAACTCTACAGCGGTTGGATATATCAGAGGCGGTTCTAGGTACTGGGCTAGGTGGGCTAAGCCCGACCTGCATTTTTCACCCAAAACTTTAGATGGCTGAATAAAAATGAACAGCAATTCGGCCGCTGAACAAAATAAATACATTTATAAGCGTAACTAACCTTTCCCAAATGAATACAATATCTTTGTTTTAATTTTCCTCTGTCAATATAAAACAATTTTACTTCTACCTACAATCATATTCTCGATTGTGTTTTGTATTACAATTTTAAACTGAGCCGGCACAATAACCCTATAAATACTTCACAGGGAAAAGGCAACGTCACTCTGGCAACACCACTCAGGGGCTATAATGTGATTAGACCGTAACCACAGACAATATCATGAAATTTTTCTTTACACTGGGGCGCAATCAAGCACGATTAGATTTTTTTTGTATTTGTATGTACGGAAACGTCATCAAACACAAAGGATTGTGTTTCAATCTGTCAAGCTTCTGTTGATCGTTGGGGGCTAAACACAATCTGCCCATTACGCATACTTATGCATTGAAACACAAAACCAATATCGTTGTATTGTATGAAAGTGACAGGTATTGACTTTCAGTGTGACAGTTCTGTATTGCTTTTAGTAGGTACTTGTTATTTCACTTTGAAAGAGACGAATTTAAGGATTCCGTGTTATTATTCTATTATTTCTTAGTTACATTAGCATTGATTTTATTATATAATAATTTATGCATTGCAGTAGTATCGTAGTATTTGTTAATTTGCTTGTAGATTAATGTATAAGGTGAAGTAGAAATATGCTTTTCTCTAGCCCACCCAAGATTTTAGGTCAGGAACCGCCACTGGGATATATACTTTATAAGCTATCGACACATAAAATAGGCACCGTGCAATCCGTATATAAATATTTTAATAAAAAATGCTTCTGCTTAATTGACACGTACCAAAATGATATATTTATAACGCGTAGATTTTAAATATTGTTTACTTTCCAAATTTGTAACAGTGCCATGTTTCTTACAGATTTTAAAAATAGGGCCCAGAATATTATGTTTTCCGGAATTCATACAAAATACTATCTCAACTCACTGCACCTCCGGATTATGTTTCAATCTTGACATACATACAATGTTGTCATGTCATGACAATAGATTATACAATATTAAACATACCTCATAATAGTATATTCTGTAATCATCAATGAATTAATATAATTAATTAGCATGCACTACCTAGTACATTTGTTTAAACTATATAGGTGTCTTTAAAAATATACATATAATATAATATTATATATGTATGTATGTATGTATAATCATAATGCTTTTTCATCATTCCTCTTTTTCTTTTGTATTCAGGGCCGGCGCTACCATACAGGCGAAATAGGCAATCGCCTAGGGCGCAAATCATTAAGGGGCGCATAAATTGAGTAATCAAATTATTTTTATATTCTAATAACCAATAATAGTTTATACTTGTATCTGTTCGTTATAACTATGTATCGTATTCAATATAATTCGAAAAAGGTAGGTTGAGCGACTGACTAACTAACAGTTCTCGTAAAAAACATCTTTTGAGATACCACCATCAGGAGGCCATAAGATTCACATTGAGAGCGGACATGCATAAAAAAATCCACAGTTTGTTAAAAATGGGCCGCGTCAATAACCGTTGCCTAGGGCGCCAAATAACCTCGCGCCGGTACTGTTTGTATTGATATACTACCCCTAACTTTCTTCACGTGTTATCGCCTTAGGTGGTTTTTTACTATGTCCGCTCCCAATATGGAGCATATGGACCCCTAATGGAATTTATTTCAGTAACAGATTTTATACGAGAACTGCTAGTTACTTAGTTGCTGAACGTCTCTTAGGGGATAGGGATTGAAAGATAGGGCTAGAACTGGACTAGTGGTTAACTAATCGCTCTCGCTACGCCATGTTTTTTAGGATAGTATAGGCGAGAGGGGTAATTCTAGACATCACATACAGTCACATCTTCGAGCAGAAATCTAAAAATCGATTTCAAAATTAATCTTTTATAACTGCCTTGAGCGTAGTACATAAAATTATTTTCTTCCGCGTTATAAACACTTTTGTTTTGAAAACCCTCACTTTTACTATCAAAATTATCTAAGCAATCATAAAATTTTAATTATTATATCCCAATATAAAGATTATATGTATGTGCAAAATTAAACGTAATTATGATGATATTATTTGAAATATTTTCATTTTTAAGTTTGAGTTCTTTGGTGAGAAACGTACGAATATTTTTAAACCTTAGTTAGCTTTACGTGTGTAATATTATTTACCTACCTAATTAATATTGGGTTGAAAAATAATTATTCAGAAATGAAAGTATTATAAATCAAGTTTATAACAGTTATCAGTATCTGGTTTCATTTCAGTATTCTGTGTTATTATAATTACTTGCCAAAAGTGAAAATGGATACAAATAAATCCGCAGTAAGTACATATAATAATAAAAAATACAAAAACTCAATATGATTATTATTATTATGAGGTGCATAAAAGTAATAGCCGATAAGTCAGTTTTTCTGAATCTAACAAACAATACGTAATATACCGTGAATTTATTTCACATAATATTACATGAAATATACCTGAAACATCCAAACCTTTACTTTCCGCATGTCGTAGAAATTACACACAAAAAGTAATAACATATTCCACGCTGGTGTCTTCAATTTTACCTTGCTTGTATTCATTGTAATAATCTGTTGACTGGCCATAAAAATAAACATATTGTTCTTTATTTGAAATACATTATCAAGGATCGAATAAGCAAAAAATGCATTCGTAAGCACACATAAACGTTTGAATCGTTCAAATTATGTACTTTCATACAAGTTTTATCACTAACGACCCGGGTTTCGCCTTTCGGCATCTTCAGGCTTTCAAGTGCACGGAAGAACTTGAACTGATGCTAGTAAATGAATGTAGATATCGCGTTTATATAAGAAATAAATGTATCACTAAGCTTAAAGCCATTGCTGGCGAAAAAGATTTATCCATGGGAATGCCTACAGATTTGAATGGTGGGTAATTTTAATTCTGCCTTTATATTAAAGAAAGACATACACGATACTTTTATCTACTAAGCGTCAGTTCAAGTTCACCCGTGCACTTGAACGCATGATGATGCCGAAAGGCGAATCCCGGGTCGTTAAATATTTTTGTATTTCATAAATTTATTTGATATAAATGGTACTAGCTGTAAGCCCGTTGACCTCAACGGAGGGATTTTTGTTGCATTTTTAAGTAGTCAGAAAAGTTACTGGCGTGAAAAATAAATTACTAACCTATTTATTGAATAATCCAGAAATTCTGATAGTAAAAGAAATATCTCGGGGCGTATATCGACAGCCCTGCCCTGCAGTATTTAAATTGTAAATTATTTATTTTTGGAATAATGTTCTAGTTTGCTAACAACTATTTTTCGTAATAGCAGAAATTTCGTAAGTTATTGAATTTTTGGAATAATGTTTAAGTTTGCTAACAATCATTTTTCCTAGAAGCAGAAATTTTGTAAATTATTTAATCTTTGGAATAATGTTTATGTTTGCTAACAACCATTTTTCTTAGAAGCAGAAATTTCGTAAATTATTTTATTTTTGGTATAATTTTTAAGTTTGCTAACAATTATTTTTCCTATTAGCAGAAATAGACCTCGTAAATTATTTAATTTTTGGAATAATGTTTAAGTTTGCTAACAACCATTTTTCATAGTAGCAAAAATAGTCCTCGTAAATTACTTAATTTTTGGAATAATGTTTAAGTTTGCTAACAATTATTTTTCCTATTAGCAGAAATAGACCTCGTAAATTATTGAATTTTTGGAATAATGTTTAAGTTTGCTAACAACCATTTTTCATAGTAGCAAAAATAGTCCTTGTAAATTACTTAATTTTTGGAACAATGTTTAAGTTTGCTAACAACCATTTTTCTTAGAAGCAGAAATTTCGTAAATTATTTTATTTTTGGTATAATTTTTAAGTTTGCTAACAATTATTTTTCATAGTAGCAAAAATAGTCCTTGTAAATTACTTAATTTTTGGAATAATGTTTAAGTTTGCTAACAATTATTTTTCCTATTAGCAGAAATAGACCTCGTAAATTATTGAATTTTTGGAATAATGTTTAAGTTTGCTAACAACCATTTTTCATAGTAGCAAAAATAGTCCTTGTAAATTACTTAATTTTTGGAACAATGTTTAAGTTTGCTAACAACCATTTTTCTTAGAAGTAGAAATTTCGTAAATTATTTTATTTTTGGTATAATGTTTAAGTTTGCTAACAACCATTTTTCATAGTAGCAAAAATAGTCCTTGTAAATTACTTAATTTTTGGAATAATGTTTAAGTTTGCTAACAATTATTTTTCCTATTAGCAGAAATAGACCTCGTAAATTATTGAATTTTTGGAATAATGTTTAAGTTTGCTAACAACCATTTTTCATAGTAGCAAAAATAGTCCTTGTAAATTACTTAATTTTTGGAACAATGTTTAAGTTTGCTAACAACCATTTTTCTTAGAAGCAGAAATTTCGTAAATTATTTTATTTTTGGTATAATGTTTAAGTTTGCTAACAACCATTTTTCATAGTAGCAAAAATAGTCCTTGTAAATTACTTAATTTTTGGAATAATGTTTAAGTTTGCTAACAATTATTTTTCCTATTAGCAGAAATAGACCTCGTAAATTATTGAATTTTTGAAATAATTCAACTGTTTATGTATGCATGTGAAGTATGCGTATTTTGGAATTTTTAGAATAATTTAAATGTGTGCTTAATATATAATATTTAAATTAGATCAATTCTGACAGTTGTGTGTTTGCCCGAGCGGTAACGATCTCAACTC
This sequence comes from Himalopsyche anomala, assembly GCA_031772345.1. NCBI lineage: Eukaryota > Metazoa > Arthropoda > Insecta > Trichoptera > Rhyacophilidae > Himalopsyche > Himalopsyche anomala. Next base: position 1,106,983 of record CM062840.1, read on the forward strand.
ATAATCTACAGGCGATGGTTCGATCGACGGTCGTGGCGTTTTTTTGTATGATAATTCAATTTTTCAGCGACTTGATTTGTTTCGTCAAATAATAAACAGTGTATTGGGAAAATATGTCTTTAGTATGAATAAAAAAATTGCGTCAGCGGAGCTTTGAGGAGGGAGGGGGAAGGGGCAGGGGGAGGGGAAATCGCGGACAATCATGCAATCATTCGGACATTATCGAGTATTAATATATAGATTACATAGATTTTGACAGATTTTTAGTAAAGCTAAGATTTAATTTGAAAAGGTAAATATGAAGGTTACAATTTGATTACAAGAAGTGATTAGTAGTCCATGTGATTCATACCGGCAAAGTAATTCAAGTGAAATAAAATGGACAGATTTATACTTTATTAATTAATTGCTTTAATTTACTTTACATAATCATTATACGTATACTCAAATCTTGTGATACCACTAAACTTTGTCACGATCTGAGGAGAGATGAGGTAAAGGGCCGTCCATATATGACATCAAAATCTGATGTAATTTGATGATTTTACGCAAAACGTGAAAAGGTCATATGACCAGTAGTGTGCTGCTATGGGTTCGCACCGGTTCTGCCGAGCCGGTTCCTTAAATAGTCTCGGTTCGGTGACGGTTCCTAAGCCCGTCAAGGTTATTAGTATATCCGTAAATATCTGCGATTTTGGATCCGAAAATTCGCGGAAGAGCTAAATAAACGAGTCACGCTGATATTTTGGGCAAATCGGTAAATTCCTAGGTTTTTGGATTCGGAAATTCGGAAATTCGGAAAAAAGCTAAAAAAATCGATAAATTCTTACGACCATGGTGCGAGCCGGTTAATAAAATTTTAGCAGCACACCACTGCATATGAGGTAAATGTGACAATGGAATGGGAGTTAAAAAAATGGAAAATCGTGTGACGTCATAATATAAATGTGGAATAATCGACCGTGGAAAGGCAAAAGGTCGTAACCCACAGTTTTTTCAAAACAGGTTTTCTTCGACAATCACAATGTATCGAACTTTATACACGTTCTATCAAAAGGACGCAAGCAGCAAATGTCGAATTAGTATCTAAATTTTGCTTTTATGTTTGAAAAAAGATGAGCTTGTGAAAATTTAAACCATGAAAAAAGACTGAAAAAACGGTTTTTCCTAGACAATTTCTTTAATTAATATTAGATTATGTCAATTAGACACCAGCTTAGAAGTCTCCGTGCACTTCCAGGTTGTGTATATTTCATAATTTGCATATGGCCCAAAATCATCAAAACACGTATTTTGTGCCTCCTGTAAAATTTGCTTTGTCTGGGTTACGTCATTTTTCCTTTTTACAGTCGATATGCGTTGGCATGAAAAGTGATATAGACAAAAGTTGAAAGGTTTGATAACGAATTTCGATGGATTGGGCTGGGGTAAAAATACCTTAACTAAAGTGACGTTTTAATTATGCATGGCACGATGAATACAATATAACGTAACAGCAACATATAAAAATAACGACTTTATTAGAAAAATATTTCATTAATACATAATTGATTAAATTTGACAGGTAAAATTTGGAAGCAGTACATGCGGTGGAAGTAAGATATTACATTTATCGCTTCGATTTTTAAAATATTTTTGTTTTTAACAATTTAAAAATAGATTGAGAATTTTGACATTTTAGCTGAACGGTATTGAAAATGGTGGATATAAGTTCACCGGAGAAGAGCAATCAGAAAAATCCAGCAAAAAAGATGAAGATAAACGTAAAAGCGATGCTGAAACAGAACTGGACGCTGAAACTTTACCAATTAAAAAGGTGAATGTTTGATAAACAATATTTCAGCTACCTGGAGTACAACATAATATTCGTAACCGCCATTTTTTAGTAAATAAAATAAACTGATACTATTAGCCGAAGATATTTCAAATTGATACATATGTTATGGATATATTATTACTAAAACAGTTAATTTAAATTCAATGTTGTTTCAATTTTATTCCATATACAAAATTTACACACTTTATAAATAAATCACTTAATCTTATTAATCAAAATGATACGACGTGAGTATCGAGGAGTTTTTACTGAGCCGTCGGCCTTTCAATTTGAACTCTCGATTGTAAATGGCTAGATTTGGAGAGAAAGAATTGGATATCGATATAGGTTTATTGATAAAAGTTGTCATAGATAATTTAACAAAGCATAGAGGTAGATGTTGAATATACATTACACATAAAAATCCATCCCTCTCTTTCGATCCTTCAACAACTGGATGTACCGAGATCGATTAGTTAATCACTAGTTCTGTCCTAGCCTTGTCCTTCTATCCCTACTACTCTCTTTGGAAAAGAGAGGTTGAGCGACTGAATAACAAACAGTTATCGTAGAAAATGTTAAGATCACTGGCGGCCGGTCAATGTGGCATTGGATCAATGCACCCCTTGCAGAGGCGGCTATATTTCATGAAATAATATTCAAACATAAAATTTACACCATTCATTCATTTTAAATTCTTCATGTATTTATTATCTATAATAAATATTTTAGAAATCGAAAAGTAATATTTAGACAGTACATACATATTTTGGACTGTTCGCGCCTCCCTTTGCAATAAATAGTCCACGCCTCCTAGGCTGAAAATCGCTGGACTAATTATCAAGATATATTGTGACGTCAAATAACATGTGTTACGCCAGCGGTTAATTATATAATAAAAAATATATTATTTCAATCCATAATGTAGGTATCTCAACATGAATTTTTTCTACGAGAACTCAGTTTCTGAATCTTTTTTTTTTCGAAGAGAGCAGTAAGAATCAAAAGATAGGGCTCAGAACGGGCTAGTGGTTAACTAATCGCTCTTGCTACGCTCCATTATTTCAGGATTGAAAGAGTTTAAGGGATTTTTAGACATCACAAACACCCATGCCTTAGAACAGAAATCTGTAAATTAATTGAAAAAAATGTTGTTCATCGAGTCCCACTCGAACACATCAGATAATTTACATTATTTACTCCAGACGAAAAAAATATTGAATATTCAATTCAATCCGAATATCAAAAAATATTCGAATATTTTTTGAGACCGAATATTCGATTGAAGTCCCTAACAATGTCATTGGTATTTCGACATTATGTTTATTTCATACAAAAATATAATTTAAAAATGTTGAACATGAACACTGAAATTAATATTGTATTTATATCACTCTTTAAATCCTTACTACAAATCAAATACAGCGGCTTAAAATATGACCTACATTTCTTTCCAGGTGAAAGTCGAAGAAAGGCCAACATGGTCCAATGGAGTGGAGTTCCTTATGTCGTGCATTGCCATGTCAGTCGGACTCGGAAACATTTGGAGGTTTCCATTCACAGCGTACGAAAATGGCGGAGGAGCATTTCTGATTCCTTACATCATTGTACTGCTCCTGGTGGGAAAACCCATGTACTACTTGGAGATGATCATGGGACAATTTTCCGGACGGAACTCGGTCGTCGTCTGGGAGGTCAATCCAGCAATGCGAGGTAAATAGCATGGATGCAGAATACTTACCCACCGCCATTGTTTTTGGGTTTAACCCTTCCTTTACTATGCAAAAAAAGCTCGAGCTCCAGAGCTGTGTATCCGTTACACATCAGGCAAACAGGAGTGAATCATGACAATTATATGTAGTACTGCTGTAGTAGTGTTATATAATTGTCATGATTCACTCCCGTTTGCCTGATGTCTAACGGATACACAGCTCAGGAGCTTGTGCTTTTTTTGCATAGTAAGGGAAGGGTTAATACATTATACAAGATGTCGCTCCTTATATCCACAGATATGATTTAGAAAAGGAAACTTAGTTCTCAATCTTGATCATATTTTGTTTTTAGATTTTAACACTTCGCAACCCTAGAAATACAAGGTTCTAAGTGGAGTTTTTTGCGAAACGAAGGTAACAATGAGATTGTCTTCCAAGCAGGGCCGGCGCCACCATACAGGCCAAATAGGCAACTGCCTAGGTCGCAAACCATCAGGGGGCGCAAAAATGGACTATCATATTTTTTTTATCTACTCGAAAATAATAAATAATAAAACATTTTATTTTATTTTGATGTTTATATCTGTTGGTTGTAATTATGTATCGTATTCTATACTTATGATCAGAAAAAGAGAGGTTGAGCGACTGAGTAACAAACAGTGCACGTATAAAAAAAATTGTAGAGATACCTGCTTAAGGAGGCCATATGCTCCACATTGGGGGCGGACATGGATATATATATATATAAAAAATCTAATGATTCCGATTTTTTTTTTATTAATTCGAAAAAAAATGGGACGATTCGTTAAAAAGGGGGCGCACCAATGACCATTGCCTAGGGCGCCAAATAGCCTCACGCCGACACTGCTTCCAAGTACCATTAATGGTAGGCATTTCTTCTTTTGATTCGTCAAAAGTCTATAGTCAGAAGTCAGAACCTTATAGTTTTCGTCTCGCGATTTGTATCTGCTGTAGCTTCCTGCATTCAATCACTTTTTATCGTGTTTTGGTATGTGTGGCTTTCTTTCTATGAGCAGATTTCTTTTTCAATAGTATAGAGTTCTACCTCAATGAGAAAACTACAAGGGGTGTATGAGTTAGTCTCTAAATGTAAAATTTTCCTTACTGTTACATTACTCTATTACAATTACTTACAATATACGTATATAAGCGTATATGTTATAAATTAATAAGTTTGCTATATTGTCGCTAACTGAGATTTTAATATTTCGTGTGTTCATTCCGATGATTTATCATGACATCAGGCAAACGACTGATAAGTATTTAAAATCAATAACAAACACAATCATAATCTTCACATAAAGAATTTCTATAATCTTTTGGATTAGGTTTAATAACAATAAGATTAAATATTTGGCAACTCATGTTTGTTTAAAAATGTCAAAACCTCTGTATAATGAATGTACTGCGATCGTTGACTTGAGGTGGTTTTAGACAGAAATGGATTGAAATAATTATCCAACTGTAAGTCAATGAAGTTCGCTCTTATCTTCCGGATGACATACCAAATATTGATATGTACTTATAATATTTATCATTTTCATACATTCACACGTTTAGCTTCGTGTTTTGCTTACCTGATAAGCTATAAAGTTGGCATATATTCATTTTCACGCTTGTTGAAATACAATTTTGAATAATTTACAAAATTGTCACAAAATACGAATTTCTAAGTGTACTTACAATGGAAAAGTAGTTACTTTACCATTTGTATTTTTAAGCCACAGTTTCGCAATCTTTATCAATTCGCGATCCTCTTTTACATTAGTCAATTAACTTTCAAACCTTTATCACGCCCGATTAAAAAGTATTTTAGTAAGAAAAATTAAAACACTTAGACACACTAAAATGTTTGTCAATTCTTTTTTTGCTATGTGTTTTTGTATGATGTATACAAGTCATCTAACCGTTCTTCACTTTTAAAAATGTTCTGTTAGTTCATGTCTTTATCATGGCATAGACAGAACTCTGAGACCTGAATCCATGTTTTGGACATTTGAAGTTAATGCTTTGTATAATATATAGGTAACTTTAAAAGGATTCGTCTCAACGCTGAGAACAACCTTGCACAAAAATCAATGCACCATTATGGACCAAAATATTTTCAAGTTGAATTAAGTTTTTTCCTCCATGAGTATGGATTAAGTGAGCAAGTAATGTTTATTAAGTGGCCAACATTCATTCGTCAGTAAGTTACATAAAAGCTGTGAAAACTTCCATAAAAACCTTGTGGAACTCTTGGTGGTCATCAGATCTTCAATCCTAAGATTTATTTTATTAAAACTGTATTTTTCTTGTGATATCAATTGTTTTATATGGTCTTACAAAACAAATCTTTACAGTTTCTGTGCATTGGCATAAACTACGCTTCTTCTGAGCGTTGTTTTGTTTCCTATGAACACCTTCTGAAACGATTTTTATATAATGATTCCTGAACTTAGTTTAACAGATTTCAAATAACACTTATTATTGAGGCTTTTCTTCTTCATTGGTTTCGTCCAAAGTTTTCGTCATGCCTAGCCAATGCTTTGGCTGAGGTTGGATGTAAAAATTGTTAATTTTATTCCGACAGTGTATTTAGTATTTATTCATTTCAACAAATGAACAAATATTTTAGATATTTTATTATATTGTCTTGTATAATATTAACGTGGCATCAATACGCGATAATAATAGATGAATATGCTATCAAACAGTATCAAAGTTCCATTCTAATCCATTAAGATAGGAATCCAATTTTCTTTATAACCAATGACAATTTTGTTATTGTGTCACATTATTTCGTAAAGTTATCTGAACATTTTTCAAAAATATAAACGACTTAGTTTTATGACATTATTGCTTTATTGCATCTTTATTCTTGTTTTATCTTTCTCTAATAAACCTGAATACTAACAGATAACATTTTGAGAAACACTTATTATCAACATTATTTTTACGTTTATGTCGTTATATTGAAGGTTGTAAATAATGCACTAACTATCAACATCGTTACTTAACATAAAAAAAGTTTAAGGAGCCTAGTATGTTTTCGCCTTGCGCTCAGTCTCGCGTTGGGAAATGCAAAATTTTCCAACCTTTTATCGAATTAACCATCACAATTATAGTTTCATTACTTATATATTTTTATTATTTGATTTTTTTCGCTCATATTATATATTTTATATATATATATATTTTTATATTTAAAAAAATATATTTGGCATTATGGCAGCATTATGGCAGCTTATGCCAATACGCCAAATATTTTAAAGTTGAAAGATCATACGAGAAAAAACTGGATGAGAATTTTAGGAATGTAAGTCACTCGAGATAAACTCAAGGTAAATTGACATCACAATATATAAAAATGAATGTTTGTTTGTTACTTTATGAGTTGCCACACCGCTCATCCGATTGCAATAAAACTTTGACAAACTTTTTGCTTACACTTCCGGGAGGGTTATAGGTATATTAAAATTAACTTACAGTAGGTCTTATATATAAAAAATAATGTTTGTATGTCATTTTGACAACGTATGCTTGCACTCGCGCGAAGGTTATAGTACGATTAACTTACAGTAGGTGGCGCGTGTTTCGTAACATAGACAATCGGCAGCAAACGTCAAACAGAGAGAAAAAGTAAACATGCAGTTCAAAAAACACAATTAAAACACTTTCTTTCTTTGAGTGGCATTGCAACGCTTGCCGGGAACCGGCTAGTATTTTTATTTTTTTATGTATTCAATCGCAATTGGTTGTATGTATTATTATTATTATTTCTAATTTATTTAATTTTGTAATATTGATATTGATTGACCTGTTCATTATGGAAATCCTTAATCCAAAACTGTACATAATATTTTTTTTACATTTTATTGATATTTTATCTGGAATTGAAAATCTTTTTCAGGTGTCGGAGTGGGGCAACTAATAGCTGCATTTGCAATAGCAACCTATTATGTGTCCATCATGGGATTAACACTATTTTATCTAATCCAGTCGTTCAGCTCGATACTTCCATGGTCAGTGTGCCAAGAAGAATGGGGGGAAAACTGCTTCTCATCGTCGAACAAAACTGACTCCGAAAACAACCTCAACAAAACGAGCAGCACTGAATTATACTTTTTGTAAGCTTTTCAAAAACTCTTTATCGTGAATGTAGCGGTCTACAGCGCCACCCACATATAATTAAAACAAATTATCAAGTACCTTATTTACAAAAAAAAAAAACCGCCTGTGTGGTCGAGTGGTCAACATCGTTGGCTACCGCTACGGAGGGCACGGGTTCGAATCCCGGTACGGGCAGTTTTATAAATTGATTTTACTATTGATTTATGAATTTCTGTTCAAAGGCATGGATGTATGTGATGCCTTGAATTCCCCCCTCCTACCCATCCTATCCTATGAACGGGGCGTATAGAGAGCGATTCGCTAACCACTAGTCCTGTCCTTGCCCTTTCCTTCTATTCTTACTCTCTTTGGAAAAAAAAAAGAGAGGTTGAGCAACTGAGTAACAAGCAGTTCTCGTAGAAAAATTTCTGTTGAGATAAACTCCATTAGGAGTCCATATGCTCCATGTTGGGAGCGGACATGGAAAAAAAAAAATTACAAACATTCGTGTAATTGATAGAATCTAGCTTAATATGATTTTCACAGCATCTCAGTTGAGTTAAGTATTCCTTGTTTATTATATTACTAGCTGGCCCGACGAACTTCGTACCGCCTCAGAATCAATAAATGTTGTGTTGGCTGAATTAAATTCAGTTTGAATGAATACTCAAAATGAATTAAGTTCAATAATTGTTCAAAATTCAAAATGAAAAGTATTTAAATTACATTGAAATGATGTTATTCACGTGGCACAGTCGATAGATTTAAAGTAATGCAGTAGATCAACGATTTGATTTTGAATTTTGAAGTTTAAATGATCCATATGTTTTTTCTTAGCCCCAAGAATTGCTCGTTCACTCGACCAATTGCGATTTTTGTGATTAGGTGTTTGGGAACATTTTGTTGATGAAACCGTCCTTCGTTGAGACGAAATTGCAAAAATTCGGTGAAATCGAAATCAATCCGTTCGATTCGTCAACAGGAACACGGCCGTTACAGATAGTCAGCAAATGCTTGGAGAAATCTGCGGCAGATGGTCGTTTAGAAATACAACTCGCATGTTTGTCGTTAGCTGAAGTTTCTTCACATAGCGCCACAGAGTCGATGTTTTAAGGCAAGCGTTTATTTCATCGGCATCGGTCGATCTTGAAATGACTGGTAGTGTTTGGCGAAAATCGCCAGATAGTAGAATCATTGCGCCTCCAAAACATTTTGAGTCATTGCGCTGATCTTTCATAGTTCAGTTGAGTGCTTCCAATGCGGAGGAAAAATAAGCTACCATTTCCCTCATCAATTGCCTTCATTAAAGTATCGTACACTTTCTGTTGGGGGTTCAACAAAGGTACATTCGTTCGAAGTGATTGGTTCAATGCATCTCGATCATATTTACGTTTACGTTCCGATTTTCGATTGAAAGCGTCGTTCATTCTTTGATCTGGCGACGCATCATGCAGCGCATGAGGTAACACATATCTTCGATCAAAAGCAACGCCTGGTTATGTATCTCCTCATTCACCTCGAGATCGGGATTCCCTGAACTGACGCGAATTTGGTGTAAAGTGTCTTTGGACATGTCATTCTTGTACTTGTTCCACAGTTCTCGTAGATTCAATGGGAAGCATATCAAAATAATGATAGCAAATAATGTGCGTATCTGACTTGGAGATGCAGAAACAATTGCTTCAGCGATTGTCATGTCCCAATGAGTATAGTTTTTAAGCAAATTGAGCTATTGACATGCAGCACGAAATGTTGGGCATACTACGTCATTGACAGTTCGAAGTGATTCAATGATGTCGACCCAAAGGGAATTATTGTTTTTTTTTCAGATTTTTCATCTTCACAGAACTGAAAGACTCTTAGAAAACCATTCCGAGCACTCTTATGAATTGGTTTAGAAGTACTTGGCATAGCTAGTACCTCTTTATTTCACTGTATTTTAAATAATAAAATTACATCTTCACAATGTTGACAAACGACTACTTTGTTTGACAGTAACTGTCAAACAAAGGCAGTTGCTAAGGAATGTGTTGGTCTAGGATAAATTTGTTCTCAATGCATGTCACCAACATAGTGACAGGGATCTTTTCAAAATTATTCAAATAATACTTTTTTATAATTTTACGAAAGTTCATTCTAAATTTTCATATTTTTATATTACGAAATGATATAAATTCTCAATATAACAAAAAACGCAACATTTTCCAAATCTTCAATATTATATTTATGAGATTATCTTACATTAGAAAAAAAAAAAAAAAAATTGTTTAATGTTCCACACATGGTATGGTTGTTTTCTAACAATGAAATTAGTGATCAGAGTTTGTTCAGATTTTCTTTTTCGATAATTAATTGGTTATGCAGTTTGTTATACCCAGGGCTTTTTTTACCCTGTAACGTGGCGGAACGGCGTTCCGGCACCTTTTTTTCTCGAAATTTTAATAAATGTTTAATTTTATTTTTTCTATTTTAAAATATGTATATTTTGTTTTATTTTCTATGCATTATATGATAAGCCGTCATTAATTCTATCAAAATGATATTCGAATATATAATAAATAATATACCTTCATAGAAAACGCTCGAAAAAAGTGCGTTCCGGCACCTTTTTTTCAAAAAAAAGCACTGGTTATACCCATATATAATTTTTTTTAAGTTATCGTTGAAACTTGAATGCGCGATCAGAATTTGAATCATTTAGAAAGAAATGATCTTCTAATTTACTGAAAAGTCGGAGACCTTCTTCAATTATTTTCGCAGTGAATGATCGCAGAATTTCTTTCAGTTCGTCATTGTTTTCTGGTTTTTTGTCAATAATTAAATTTAAATTATTGACATCTTTGTCACTTATAGCTTTATCTGTAAGTAATTCGTCGATATAATTTTCGCTAAAGGTATCAAGCCTTTCTTCACCAAGCTCGTGTGCTAAAGTAATCATTTCAGCTGATATTACCGATGTTTCAATGGTTTTATCGACTGTAACACACCTAAGTAGGTGGCCTTAATTCAGCGATGGCAGATGCAACATGATTTAAACAGTTCGAAATCGTATTTTTTTTCAAATTTCGGTTGTGTTTATGATTCTCTCTATTCTATCCAAAATACAACGATATATGCTCTCAATGTAATATTTAACATTTTTATATATCGTAAAATATGGTACATTTAAAAAAAATGCATTTCTTCAAAACCGCATTACTTTGAAATTGCATAAAAACAGAATTGACTGTATATGGGGATCAAAAATAAAATAATGATTTGATAGTGTTCAATAACAATATAATATACATGAAAAGTATACTAATTTTTTTTTACATACTTTCTGATTTTATGTACTTTCATTCGTCTTTTCACATTTCAGTATATATTTTAGCGACGGTGATGAACATGAAACATAAATTCCTAAAAGTTTTTTTGACGTGACAACGTCTTATAAATCGATGAACGCCCGCTGCACGCACGAAAAAACATGACTCATTGTCCCGTTTGTCGCGTTACGCCGAAGGCAAGCGTGCGAGCGAGAGCGCGGATAAGCGATAGAGAGGCACGATCGGCCTACCGTTCAGATTGTGCCGCATCTATCTCTCTTCCACTCGATTGGTCGATGCGTCTGAGTAGAAAAGAGACAGCGGCAGATTGGAAGACGTTAAATATCCCACATGTATAAAAGTTGTAAATAAATTGCTAAAAGCACATTGTTACTTGTAAATAAATTGTTCATCAAAGTAATAAACATATTTGAATTAATGAGTGCGAATAAAATATATCAATAAAAAATTGTAGATTTCTTTCACTCCTTCTTCGTATCCATACAAAATAATGATAATTCAATAAAAATGATTCCATTTTATTCATAAAAGTGTGCAATCATTTCATCAATGTTTTATTATGACGTTGTCACGTTAAACTATCGTCCGTAAACCGACTTTACAGACAACCAATTTTTTTTAAAATGGATATTGAAGATTTAGTTTCGAAATTCTGACACGTTCGTCCAAGTTCGTCGGTACATCTCTAATTCAAAGTATGAAACAAATGAATTTTACAACCAACGCCACCTAGTGTATTAAACATAAACTGCATACGTCATGTTCCGCGTTCGATTCAAAAAATTTGAAAAACCGTATTGTACTGAGACATTTATTTTCTTTATAATTTATTTTCCGTGATATTTTTCCGATGTTTTAATGCTTATTCTGCTATTCTAGGCAAAAAGGAATTTTATAAAGCAAAGATCATTGAAATCCTTGGAGTAATTCTCGAGATATACGTGGTGTAAATAACCCCACTTTGTTTTATATATATAGATAATAAAATGTATCTGCAAAAAATGATCAGGGAGCCATTGGCGTGATTAACTTTTCCGGTTCTAAGCTCAAGAAATGCGACCCCAATACCCACATTTTCTTAAATATCTATTTTAATATTAGTGATACAATGTTTATAATTAAAGTATTCTTATATCATAGTTTTTTTTGACCTTTTGTAGTTTATATAAATACACGATAACGCGATGCGATAACGAGATAAGCGCCCGCTTATCAGCGATCGTTCGTAAGATAACTACGCGTGAACGCATCAGTTGCAAATACATATTTGCACTGAAATGACGTATTTTTTACGCGCAACTTAAAATATGATTATTTATTAAAAAACCACGGATTTTTATAAAAAAAAATGTATGAGGAATGATGCAGAGAGATATTTTAAAGCCCTTAGACTATTTTTTTTGAAATTCATAAGAATAAGGCACTGGGGTCCCTAAACGACCCCCATCGGCAGAGAAGTATTTTTCTAGTCTTCGAGTCGCGAGAGTTAAGAAGTGACCTCATTTTTTTTTAATGAAAAATGGCACCTCAATCGAAACACGCTACTTATTTTTGAAAACCTAAATTAAAATTAAATTAAAAATTAAAATTAAAAAAACAAATATATTGATATTGCAATTAACATTTTTTTCAGCATTTATTGGACATTCATTGTTATTTAAATATTGAAATTGTAAATTTCAAATAGAGATTTTTTTTAAAGTTAAAAGTGAACGATATTATTAATGTATTTGATATTTAATTTAAGATTTCGACTGAAGGTGCTCGGTGGAAATTATTTATTTTGTATATACATAATTTATTAATTATTTCAGAGTGAAGTTTGCAATGAAAAAGATAGAATCACTTAAAAAAATTATCTAATAAAAATCCTATTTTTCAGAAATGAAGTCTTGAAGGAATTCAAAGATATAAACAATGGAATAGGTTCGTATTAAATTACTTATTTAATTACACATTTTGCGGTTTCCACAAGCTATTTTTTTTTGTTCACAAGAATCTTCTTCAATGTGAAATAATTTTAACTTGCAGTGGCGGATTAAATAAATGGGAGGCCCCAGGCGCGATTAAATTTGGAGGCCCTGTTTTTCGGATAGCATAAAAACGTCAGAAAATTCCATGTAATAAAAACATACACAACATCTGGACAACAATTATATGGGCTATGTAACATAAGTCATTTTTGAGGCCCCTAAGATTCAGATACCCCAAGCGCACGCCTGGTTTGCTTATAGAATAATCCACCACTGATTTCAAGCATAGTAGTCAACGCTCCGTATAGGTCTTCACGGGGCCGGGCTTGACCCTCAGGCCCCTACCCGGCTCGGCTAAGTCCGATGATTTTAATTATTAAGTTCTATAGTGAATCGTAAAGTGTTGTAAATTTGTACAAAACGAGTTTTTTTCGGGTTGAAGAGTATATATCTAGGGTTCGGGTCGGTAAAGTGTGGTATTAGATTCGGGCTCGTGCCGGGTAATTTTGCGAAATTTCGGCCCGTGCAGACCTCTAATGCGTTGGTAGGTGACTGTGTTTTCCACGGCATTGATATCTTTACGGATGCTACAAAAGAAAAACACACTAAAAAAGTCACTCTGATGCTATATGTGTGACAGTCAGCGTTACGCATAGGTGCAGCAGAGGACTGCCAGTCATGGCACATTTAAAATGGTCTTAGCGATTATAACCTTTGACATATTGACAATCAAAAACTGTTTTATCCTGAGTGCTGTGTTTCTTTTGTAATCTAGGTACACCAGATTGGCGATTGACATTATGCTTACTGGGTTCGTGGGTCGGAGTGTTCTTCGTGATGATGCGAGGCGTCAAAAGCTCCGGAAAAGCATCGTACTTCTTGGCTCTGTTTCCTTACGTTATCATGTTCACTCTACTCATCAGGTGAGATAATTTAAATGTAAAATTTACATTTATGTAAACTAGCTGTAAGCCCGTTGACCTCAACGGGGGGATTTTCGTTGCATTTTTAAGTAGTCAGAAAATTACAAACCTATTTATTGAATAAGCTAGAAATTTTAAAAATAAAATAAATATATCTCGGAGCATATATCGACAGCCCTGCCCTGCAGTATTTTAGTTGTAAACTATTTAATTTTTGGAATAATGTTTAGGTTTGCTAACAATCATTTTTCGTAGTAGCATAAATCGACCTCGAGGCATATATCGACAGCCTTGCAGTATTTAAATTGTAAAATAGCAGAAATAGACTTCATAAATTATTGAATTTTTGGAATAATGTTTAAGTTTGTGTAAAAATGTTTTCTAAAAAACTGTGGTGGAAATAAGTCGTTTTTTTCTGAAACATGTGCATTAATCACTTTTAGGGTGTTCACTGTCAATACTTGGTGGAAAGGCATTATATTAATAAAAACACAATATTCCTTTGTACTTCATTCCACGTTATTTGATATGTCAGGACCGGTTTCGCTCATTACGAGCATCAGTTGACGATGCTTGTAATGAGCGAAACCGGTCCTGACATATTAAATTAAGTGGAATGAAGTACAAAGGAATATTGTGTTTTTATTAATAAACATGTGCATTAATTTAAATGATTGAAAACACTGTTTAAAAATGCAAATAAGCCCTTTTGAAATATCGCTCCACATTCATTGTTGTCTATCCATCTACCTTGCTGAGTGCATGAAATAAGCAAAAGATTTTATACCCAATTCACGCAGTCGGCAGATGTTTTACCGAATGCGTGAAATAGGCAACGGGCTTGCCGAATTCACGCATTCGGCAAAATTTGTGCCGACTGCGTGAAATAAGCAATTTCATCGATTCGGCGTAACATATATAAACACAAAATATAAATTCTTATTATAAATAAATTAATAAAAAAAACATTAAATCTCTAACGCGCTTCATCAATAAAAAAAAACTGAATGAAATTATGTTCTTTTTTTTAGGGCAGTCACTTTGGAAGGTGCGGTCGATGGAATAATTTTCTTCATCACCCCAGAATGGAGTCAACTTTACAATCCTAAAGTAAACAATGTTATATGTTATATATCTTAAGTCTTCTTAACTATAAATAAAACAATAAATGGGGGCTCCCTTTTTAATACAACACTCTTAAGTGGTGATCTCGATGTCATTGATTTTACAAATGTGATTCTGTTAAAATGTCTTATGCTATTTATATAATAGAAGAAAGACTTTGAAACTATGCATGAGGTAGAGGGGAGTGAAAATATCATCATATGACTTTAGAAAGGCAATTCAATTACCAAAACGTATATAACTTTAGAAACGTTCTATCAAAAAAATACAAGCAGCAAATACCGAATTAGCATCTAAATTTAGTTTGAAGTTTGGAAAAAAGAAGGACCTGTGAAAATTGAGACCAGGCAAAAAGACATGCTCAAAGGTTTTTCTTGAACACTTATTAAATTAATATTTAATTGAGTAAATAATAAAAAAATATTCGTTTTTGTACACTAAAAGGTTGTGTATATTCAATATTTTCACTTTTGCCTAAAATCTTCAAAAAACTTTTTTGTGCCAATTTCGTGTAAAATTTGTTGTCACTGGATTACGTTATTTTGCGTTTGTAACGTCGATATACAGTTTTGCACAGTTAAGGATTGCAAAACTGAAAGAATGTACCAAATATTATTCTTTTAAATTAACAAAAAAAAAGTATCGTCAGTTCCAACATGCGTCGACGCTCGTTGGACGGAGAGTAATTTAGCAATAATTTTGCATTTTCAGACCTGGTGTTTTATTTTGGTATTAGAAAAACTGTTTAAAAATACCGGCTTGGATAATTTAGTGATTCTTTTTTTATGTTCGTAATTTTAATCAACAAACACTAATGGTAACATTTGTAACCATACTTCCAGGTGTGGTATGCTGCAGTCACTCAAGTCTTCTTTTCGCTTTCAGTCTGCATAGGAGCCATCATCATGTACTCTTCGTATAATAACTTCATTCATAACGTATACAGGTAACAAACAATCTCCCACAAAACTAATTTCATTGAGATCATATGGTTAAGTTTGAGATTCACATTAGAGTACTTTTGTGAACATTGATAGTACAATATTCTCAATTCTTGTCAAGTTTTTTTTTCTACATCACGTCCGTTCTTAATGTGGAGAATATGACTTCCTAATGAAGGTAGCACAACAGAGTTTCTATGAGAACTAATTGTTAGTCAGTTTCTCAGCCTACCTTTGTTAAAGAGAGTAGGGATAGAAAGATATGGCTTATACGGGCCTAGTGATTAACCAATTGCTCTTGCTTTCTCCTGTTATTTTAGGATTTTAAGAGTGGGAGGGATAGATATCACAAATACCAACGCCTTTGAATAGAAATATATCTTGTAAAATATTACTTTTCGGGAGATCATGATTGAAAAAAATATTTTTAAACGTCTTTCGGCATAAAAAAGTTTTAAAAGGAAAATAAAAAAACAGAAAAAGGTGTCGGAACGCCGTTCCTCCACGCAACATAGGGAAAAAGCACTGACACTTTTTGGCCCAGTTGGTAAGAGCTTGCTCTACCGATCACTCAGGTCTGGGTTCGATTCCCGGTAAGATCACAGTGAATTTGAGAATTATTCAATTCAAAGCTGTGATCGAAGACTGAGTGCTTGCGATGTCAATTCACATAATTTCCTCTCCTCCCATCCTTCTGATCCTTTCATAACTCGGTGTAGCATTAGCGATTAGTTAATCACTAGTCCTGTTCTAGCCTTATCCTTCTTTCCTTAGTACTCAATTTGAAAAAAAGTGAAGTCGAGCGACTGAGTTCTCGTAGAAAAAACTTCTGTTGAGATACCTCCATTCGGAGGCCATATGCTTCACATTGGGAGACGGCATGAATAAAAAAATATATATTTAAAAAAAACAGAAAACTTGACGGTGCAGACCAATGATTTTAATCCAGCCGTGTCATCAAACCGTTGTCCTAACTCTTGAAAATATGTTATTCTTTTTTTTTCTTTTACCAGAGATGCGATGATCGTTACCACCATCGATACATTCACTAGTCTTCTGGCAGGCTTCACCATATTTTCTATAATGGGAAACTTGGCCCACGAGAAGGGCGTGAAGGACATTCGCGATGTGATAGGAACTGGTGGTGCAAGTTTGGCCTTCATATCGTACCCGGACGCCATATCGAAATTCGAGTGGGTACCCCAGGTATTTAAAATTAACATTGAAGATAGATTATAATACGATGTCTCTATCAACCATATGCTAATTAATAAATAATGGTATCGTTTACTTATACTGCAGAGCAGTTCTCCGCAACCACTGTGCCGCGGAATACTTGTTTGCCGGGAGGTATAATGACCAGGTATGCTGAAGCGCAATTAATCAAATAATTTATTCCTAATATGAATTAAAACTCTGCCCACTATATTATTCACAAAATGTATATTTACCAAATCAGGATATAGGGTGACACTTAGACCAGGGTTTCTCAGCGGTGGGCCATGTGCCCCCCAGGGGGCCACAGAGATTTATTTTTGTTTTGGGGAGCCACAACACGGCTTAGAGGGGCCACGAGTATTGATAAAACGATACATGGATGAGCATAATGGCAGACGTCGCTCAGCTATTTTTTGTAAATCCGTAAATAAAATAAATTACTGGCATTGTAGATTCGAAAATCTCGGAAGAGTTATAATTTTCATGGGAAGACAAAACAATGATATGGGAGCCACAGAAAAAATAAAGAAACTCAAAAGGGGGCCCGCTCCCAAAAAGGTTGAGAAACACTGACTTTGACAACAAAAAATGTTTTATGGCTTCGCTCTTGTCCCTCAAAGCCCTCGAAATGTAAAGACTAATTCAGTTGAAAACCTTTCATATATTATTTTTCTCCTTGTGGTGTGCTGCGGAAATCTGCGCGAAATTTTGGTGTGCCGTGGATGAAAAAAGGTTATGTCGCAATGCTGCTTAGAAATTTTAGACAGTTGACAAATAATCTCTTGAAAAAAAATTGACCAGATGATAAATAAAAGTGGAAGCATTTCCTCCCCATCTCGAGCTTCATTCTCTTCATCCCATTAGCTCTGATTTAAAGCCGCTTTTTCTTTCTTTTTTTATTTAGGCACAACATTTTTTTCAATCACTACTTTTTTTACTTAATAGTTCTTTTGATTGTTTATTTTTAGTATCTCCTTCATTTACACATCTTTAAAGTTTTTATCACAGTGTTTTCTGATAGGTTTTTTCAGTTCTCTTCTTTCTGATGCTGCTCGTATTAGGACTTGGATGTGCTGTCTCCTACATGTGTTCAATTGCTGCTGTTTTATCAGACCACTACAAAGGCTATCCTTACTGGTGGTTTGCCATGGCTTGCTGCAGCGTTAGTTTTCTTACTGGCCTTGTGTATGTTACTCCGGTAAGTTAAAATATTATCTCTTGGTTCGATATTCATCTCAAATTGTTATTTTTGATCTTACATTAATGAAGTTGCCCCTATTTTAATCCTTTTTTTAATGTAATGCATTCTTTATTATTTTAGGGTGGTCAATATATATTAAATTTGGTTGATTACTTTGGAGGAACGTTCTTAATTTTGGGAATGGCTATCGGGGAATTGGTTGGAGTCATTTGGATATATGGTAAGTAATTATTGTATTCCTCCAATCCTATAGCAGTGTATAAGAGTATTGGATGCTTTTTGTCTATCCGTTTGCAGGTTACGAGCTTGGGATCCCCGAACGAAATCTTTTGAACATTGATAATTTAATCGATAGCTAAGTGTTTTTACTCCTATTTTCTGGACAACCCAATTCGTAAACTGGCAATAGTCACTTCACTGTTAAGCTCTTTCTGCTTGGTCAGTTAGTAAAAAGTCCAACATTTAAATGCGGTAATATGGCTGAGGATGCTGATCACATATTTTGAAAATGTCCAAACATAAATAACGAACGGGAAAAAAATCTATTTCAATAAATTCGTATCTATCAGTCGGTGTTATCATTTCTGATATCCTTAAAAAATAGGAAAGAGACTTAAAACGTTAGGTCCTTTAATAGCCATATCCTTACCTTCTCCAAAAGGATGTTTGAGCGACTGAGTAAAAAAAATATACTACTATAAAATAAATGTGTTACTCCATTTTGTGTGCCACAAATTGTGTTGCGACACTTGTTTTGCCTCTTTAAAAGCATCGTCAGAAAGAACTTTGCAAAGTTTACGAATAAATTGAAATTTGATTCTTATTTTATAATTTACAAAATAAAAGTCGGGTTTTTTTCTTTTTCTTCTTGGCGCAGAGATGGGGATGTAAGATGAGGATTGTAAGCACTAATAATTTCCCTAAGTTACACTTCACTTAATCATTGACAACCAGTTTTTTATACTGTTAACAACTTACAGAAACATTTATAAAAAGTAAAGATATGTCAGAATCAGTTTCTCAGAGCGGTATCTATCGCCTCACCTATCAAGACTGTCAAAAATCTACTAAACTTGTAATATTAAAGTATCAATTAATTTTGGCCTACAATCTCCAGCTATTAGACTGTTGGCTGATATATCATTTGTTTATTTTTGTGTTCTTCAATACTTACAGGTCTCGAAGACTTCTGCGAGGACATCGAATTCATGACTGGCCGCAAGATCTCCATGTATTGGAGGTGGTGCTGGGGTGTCATAACACCCCTCATAATGTTTTTCGTATTTTTCTACGCCTTCGCAAGCATTGAACCTCTAACTTACGGGGATAAGTTCTACCCTACAGCAGGATATGGTAAGACTAACATCGTTAACAAGTGAAGCCGATTTTTATTGATTTGGCATAAGTATGGCAATCAATACTTTTTTTTGTTATTTTTTTTGTAATCTAATCATAAAATTAAATTACTTTATTCATTACAGCTGCCGGTTGGATCTTATTGGCTTTCGGTTTACTTCAGTTGCCGATTTGGATGGGAGTCAGTTTCTTCAAAAACCGTCTCGGCTCATTTTCTAAGGTACATATTTTCTATAGCAATACTGGTATCTTCGCTCATTGCTTTTTAGCTTTGTATCATATATTTTACTCGAACGATCGTTTTTTTATTGTATGTAAGACGGCGATTAGAGCAAAATTGGACAGCTCGTACTTAGGGCGGGTATATTATATATATGCTTGACCGCATACTGACTATAAAATAACAAAACAAAAGATTATTAATTCATATATCATATCATCATTTTGATGACTTTATACTAATCAAGACTACGGCGTGATTCAAAAATTGATATCAAATATTTTGCATTATTCATTTGTTAATAAAAACACAATATTCCTTTGTACTTAATTCCACTTTATTTAATAGATCAGGACCGGTTTCGCTCATTGCGAGCATTGTCAACTGATAAGAAATATAATTTATTATTAACATTGTTAAATTATATTTCTTATCAGTTGTGCACTTGAACGCCTGAAGATGCCGAAAGGCGAAACCCGGGTCGTTAGTGACAAAATCTGTGGGAGTGTACATAATTTGAAAGATTCAAATTTAATATTTAAATTCCACCAAGCACCTTCAGTCGAAATCTTAAATTATATCAAAAGAAAAATTAATTAAACAGTGCTAAGTTAAATTGAAATAAAAAGGTGTAAGCAACTACTAACAATGAAAAGGATTTACAAATTACATTTAACAAGTGTAATTATTATTGGCATTAATGCCATTCCACCAAGTATTGACAGTGAACACCTTAAAAGTGATTAATTCTGTTTTCTTTGTTTTATCTTAATGTCGTGCTAACGTGTAGTGAGTACCAATTTGGTATTTTCATATCCATTCAATCCCTGTATCAAATTTAATATTTTCTTTTTAGATGATAGCAAAATCATTCACCCAAACCCCCAAGTGGGGACGAAAAGACCCCGCTAAGCACATGGAGTGGAAGACATTCAAAGAAGAAGCTAGAATGCACCGGGAATCCTTCAAACCCACAAGACTCCGTCATTTTTTGTATTCTCTCAACGGTACCTACAGATATAAATTGTAAACATTGATTGCTATGTAAATATTATTTTGTATGATCTTATTTTACAAATATATTCTTATTACCCACTTGTTATAAAACAAAGAGTTTCTGTGTAATAAATAATAATCCTTTTTTTCATATACATTTTAAATTTGTCAGGTACTGTGTAATTCTATCGGTCGTGTTTTTAGTTAGATCAGTGTCTACCAAACTGTGTGCCGTGAGAAGTCTCAGGTGTGCCGCGAAGGAAAAATACACAATTAAAATCTTGCACTGGCAAGTTCCACATGTGGACCAGAAAAGTTAAAAACTCACACCTTGATTGCTTCCCAGGTGTAGACGCTTCTTCAAACAAATTTTAAAAAATTGCTAGTAGTGCATACTATCGACTCTTGTGGTTTGAATACACATCATTATGTATTTAATTTAAATTCGTCGAAGTCGGTAAGGTTTCCCCGACACCGACTCCGGAAAAAAAACTCCCGACTCGAGTCTCTGACTCTGACACTACAGCCCTGGTTGTGACACGTGTCTTGCATCCATTTGACAACTAAAAAAAATACAAATAGTAGCACAAGCAGTAAAATAACAAAATATTAATTGTAGAAATATAATGATAATGGTAGGTGGCAGGCTTTTCGTTCTCGCAGAACCCCACTTTCACGGACATCCACGCATTTGGACAGATTTCCATACATCGTTTGAAAAATTCATGAATAAAAATGATTGTATTAGGATTGGAGCCCGTGATCACCGCAATTGACTTTACCACTCGACCACGGATACGAATGATAAACTCCACTATTCGCTGTTTTATAAATCTGCTTTTGAAAGGTAGCATGTGTCCTTTTAGCTCTTCGAGTGAAAACAAATAGTTTATTGTTCTTTTTAAATGCGTCATTATTAGATCACTGGTTTTGCAAAAGGTTCTTCACCCTTGTTGTCGGTTGTATCAAAAATACAATACAAAAAAGCTCTTGCGTAAATTTTGGTATGTTTCGTGCAATAACTAACTTTTTAAGCAAACTATCTGAATTATGAAACATTTATAAAGTTGGTTAACAATGAAGAATATGATATTTACTCAGAATTAACAATTTCTATTCTTGAGGAAGTAAGTATAAAAGAAATAATTTAAAAATGCATTTAAGCTGATTTTATACATTGGTAAAAAAATCATTAAAAAAAATCAAATATTGCTCCGCCCATTGGGTTATTGAGCCAAGATTGAGAACATTACAAATGCTCAGAAAAAAAATTCAAGCATTACCGGCAAACCAGTCCCGATCATATAAAATAAAAGTAGAATTTGCACAAATGAGAACTTTTTTTTATTTTGAATAGTAAATGAAAAACAAATTTTATATTCAATATTTTTTATTCACATTAAAAGAATATATAAAAACAATCTTATTTAATACAATTTATAAAATTTAGCTGACAACTATATTATCTGATTAAACGCAAAAATGTCATAAAAAAATATTGTATTTTAATCCTTGGTGTAGATATATATCTACGGTTTCAAAATATTTATAATTTATTTTGTTTTAACCATTATTGGGAACAGAATATTTAAGTTAATTAAATATGAAAAATTTATTCAGTGGCTTGGAATTTTAAAAAGTTTCAAATAGTATTTTTAATGAATTAAAAATTACAAGTCACCCTTTATTTTTATAATACTGGGTAAGAATAAAACTATTTCAGTTAGAAACAACATAATTTTCTACATGATTTAATTAAACATTATTTAATGCAAATTATATATTTTGATAAAAATTGTTTAAAGAAGTGCTGTCTGGCACTGAAAACTGATTTTTATGTATTTTTTTTATTTAATCTTTGCGTTAAATTATGAGAAAATAATAAAACATGATATGTTCGTATTTCGAACTATTTAGATAAACATATAATATCACATTATGCTGCACATTATAAGAGAATTGTGAAATTCTTCTTTTAAAATTTAAATCACAACTTATAAAAAATATGTTCATTTCATATTGAAAATATGATATGGTACTTTTATCTTAAAATGAAACATTGAAGTAAAATTTTCCGTTTACAAATTGTGATTTATAAATAATTGTTTAAGTAAAACTAATTCTTTACGGTAAGTATAATATGTACATTTATCGATAAAATTTACTAAACTATTTCCAATTAATATTGAATAGGAATTAGTTTAATATTTCTATTACACGACACTTCGTTAACGCGGCGTCGAATCACTTTTAAACACAATTATGTACTAACATTAAATAGATCAAATGTATTATATTTTACTTAGGTAATATTTGTTTTGTCTGAATCAAAGATTGATTGATAATATAAAATAAAACTACTATTATTGTATTTCTTTAATACTATTTTGTTTTATGTTTTAAAAACATAATTATTCCTACTTACAATAAATTCTCACTTTTAATATAAAGATAAATACATATTCATAAAAACTTGAACATTAGTAGTAAAAATAAACATATTTTATTTATCCTGTTTAAGTACAGTGATTTAATTTGTCAACTAAATAAACTAAATAATAAATAAGCTTTTCAAAGTACGTTACAACTTTAATAATCTGAGACTAATTAAATTCATAACAATCTAAAAAGTTTAAAAAAATCATGATGCTGATTTTTTGGCAATATCTTTCTATATATATATATTTATATTGTGTTTCTTTTTGCAAGAATGCAAGCTGTAAGTAGTTTTATTCATAGATTGACCTACTGAAAAAGATAATTATTATACATATTTTCAAAGAGGTTTTTTTAAACCTTATTTGAACAATGTCAGTACAAAATGTGGATTTTTTTACACATATAAAATGATTACAAATGAGCTTGACTAAAATTTTTAATATAATAATTATATTAGACTATTTTGAAGTAAGGATTTATTTCTTGTTGAATGATAACATATTTAGATGTTTCCTAATTATTATGCCTTTCTTGTGAAGTTACATAATTATAAATATGAAATAGTGACCATAACTGATAAATCAAGATAAGATAAAGGAAAGCGGACATCATTTAGACGTTTTTATAATTATAATAGTATATGAAAGATTACACTGGAATACGAGTGCAGATTAGCTGTTTCGGAAAGTCCAATACGCTGACAAAGGTAATCGTCAACGCAATGGTACCAGGCAAAACAGTTTTATTTTAAGAAGAGGTGTAATAACTTGATAATATCGATATTAGAGCATTTAATCCCGGACCCTTTTTGCTATGCTGGGATTTCGGGATTGACAATTTCAACAACGAGCAATATTCAAAATAAAATCGTGTATAAATCTGCATTCGGGATTGAGAAAATGGGCGGTTTTGAAATCCTAGGATTTCTCAAACAATTTTTTGTCGATTTCAAAAACCTAGGAATTTGCGAAATTCCCAAAATGAAAAGACGCGAGACATTTTTTTAGCCCTCGTCACAACTTTTTCAAATTTTCTCAAATCCCGAAATCCCCGAGGCCCTAATTGATATATGTTGATATTTAAAACATTCTAGATATAAAAACCTCTTCTTTTTTCTGACGACTTATGGTTTTCTTATCTATGTTCACTTAAGTAGTTTTTTTAAAGTTGGATTTGATTTAGTTGGGTTTAGTTCTATTTTTAGTAGAAAGTCATTAAACGCCTAATACTTATTACCATATTATAATTATTTAATAATTACCATAAATACATAATATAAGTTCTAATGATAAAGTTTTTCCATGTAATGTTGAAAATTAAATTGATTTTTCTTATTTTAATATCCTGTCAAGTTTATTTGAAGAAAGATGTTCGAGTGTCATTTTCTTAATCTACCTAATGCTGACATGTAAGTAACAAACGTCCTATATTTGGATTCGAAGTTTGCTATAGAATACCATTCTTATAATATAATATTATTATTTATATAAAATTTTCATTTAACAAACCCAAAATATTTTCGTATAAAATTGAATTCGATAACATTGTTATTCCGCTGATTGTGGTGCAAATTGTACCACAAGCAATGGAATAAAAATGTCATCAATTGAAAACATTTCTTCGCTTTTCGTCCAACATGCTTCATTCTTAAAAACCTAACATCCAAAGTTTAGCTTTACTATTTTACATTATACATAACAAACATTTATCATTCACCGTTAAAAATCAATAACAATCACTTCCTATTTACTGGTTGGAACCTTTTCTTTTAATTTTATATGATATCTGTAAGTTCCGTTGAGGGAGTAAATTAGATGCATAAATCTAGACGCCCCTTTGGCTTCTCGTTCTTTTTTCGCTTGCTCCTTGAAAGCTTTCCATTCGGCTTTTATTTTTGGGTCACTTGGACCCCACTTGTCTGATGCGCGGAAAGAGTCCTTCATAGTCTGGAAAGATAACAAATTTTCTAAGTTATTCAAGTAAAATTGAATTAAATTATATTGAACAGATTAAATGCCGTCAAATAAGCAACTGTGGGCGAATTAAGTTTGAATCGACAATTTCTTCTTCCCATACCTTTTAAACTTTAATAAGGTTTTTGATAGATTTAGAAACAAGATTCACCTCTATAGTTGATCCAGTCCTATTTCTCAAACAACGAATTATTCCCCATATCGGCAGCTGCATCAGGCCGATCGCTAAAAGGGTCCATCCAGCAGCTAAAAAGAACAAAATATGTAGCAGCTTTTTTTGACAGGACAATTTAACTATTTAAAGACTGTCACAGAGCTATAAGTATATAAAATTATAAATTAGTTAGATCAAAGTTTCTCAAACAATGTTCCACGGAAAACTAGTGTTCCACGGAACCTGAATAGGTGTTCCTTGAACATTGACATAATTTGAAAACTCAATTGCAATATTTTCCATAAAGTTGGTTAGGTTAGGTAAGGTCAAAGTCTTCAAATATGTCAAAAAAAATTTAACAAAGTCATTATTCAACAACTCTTAGGGAAAATATTTACATACATAATGTCATAATTGTGTAAGGGTCAATCTAAGGGCGTATCTTACGGGTTCAAACCCCAGTACGTTATCATTTTTTAAAAATTGATTTATCGATTTCTGTTTGAAGGCATAAGTGTTTGTGATGTCTAATATTCCCTTCCCATCATTCAAATATCAAGAGAGACATCCTCTTATCCCTACTCTCGTAGAAAAAAATATTGGAAGGTCTTATGCCTCACATTAGGAGTAAACATGGATTACATAATAAAAGAAAAATATTTTGGAAATGGCTGCCTATATTAAAAGTCAAAATATAATTCTTACCGATGGCACTTGGTGGAAATCCAAAGTCTCCGTACATGAGAGGTTCCAAGCTGATGAAGGCGTACAGGAAGACGATCAGCATGAGGACTGGCGTGATAATTCCCCAGCAGTATCGCCAGTATACAGAAACCTTCATATTTGTCATGAACTCCAAATCTTCGCAGAAATTCTCTAATCCTGCAAACATATAATGATGCATTCCTTCAATTATAGTGGCATTAGATTTGTGACACCAATTTGCAAAGTAAGTATTTTATTCACCACACTTAAAAAAACTTTTTTTTCTTTTCCTGGTTTTGTCGCTAATGTGGTTTTGCATTACAATCGACAAAATAACTATAAATATTTATTTTTTTAATAAATACGTAACAAGACTATTTGTTTGACAAAAACACTAAATGGTGTACTTTGTGCAGACTATTAATCAGTTACTTTTTACGTATATTGTAACACAGTAGCGCAAAGCACCTTTAAATGATCGCCAGGAGTGTCTAAGGAGCAATCGACTAAAATAACAATACATATATATGTAATGGAAAGCTTATTTTGTGATAGTTTAGTTCTACTCGCTCACTGTCAGTTACTGTAATATTATAAAATTGTAGTATTAAATAAAAATATAAAACAAAATATATAATTACCATATATCCAAAACACTCCAATAATTTCTGCAATTGCCAATCCAAGAATTAGGAAGGTTCCACCATATTTGTCAACTAAAGTAAGTATCCACTGTCCACCCTGTAATAATAAAAAATATATATTTAATACTACAATAATTCGAAAAAATAATATATTAAACTAAAAATATTTTGCTTTTAGACGCCTCATATTATCAACGACACGGTGGAGAGAAAATACTGACCACACTGTAAGGTCACTTCATTTATCATTACATAAGAAACAAATATATTGTATTTGCTGGGAGATTTTAATAAATCATTTGTTTCTCGCAAAATCAGTATTTTTGTATGTACGACAGACAGGGTATTCAAATACTCGACCAAAATCATTACCCGGTTTTCGGGTATTTATCCAAAAAGATACAGGGTATCTGATTCTGTCCTGTGTAATCTTGTCAACTATCATAACGCCAGTCCAGTGGCAGAAGACGGTAAGTCAAAAAAACTTCGTCTTGAGATAATCGTCATTTTCGATAATTATGACAATTTTAACGTCTCTAATAATGCACTATAACTACTACATATCCTTTTTTAACACTTCATTAAAATTGATAATATTTTTTATATGTTATTTAATCAAAATATTCATTTTTAAATGTTTTTCAAATTAACAAATAATAAAGATACTGATAGATATATAAAACAAAAACATTATACATTTTATAAATCATAAAAGTTTAAATATTTATTTATTAAATTATTTAGTCAAATTATTTATTGAAGTGGTCATTTTTGTCTTAAAGGAAATATTTAAAAAATATCAATGCATCCAGTGTTACATATTTCATAGAACTTAGAATTTTTAGAATAGATTTACTTTAATATATTTGATAGATTCGGCGGTGGCTTTGTGGAAGTTCATAGTTAGTATAAAATTAGATTTTATGTGGTACTTGTTTCGCCACTTATAGAAGTATCATCAGAGTTGCAGCACAAAAAGTGAAATAACAAAGTTATCAAATTTTATTTTATTTTAGATAAATTTTGCTTACCAGTATATTTCAGATTCACTTAATTCCTAAATTTGTTTTGTAAAATAGAATTACAAATATCTGGAGAGTTTTGCATCTTGAAAAGAGATATATTTGATATGACTTTTTTTTATATTCCAGTGAAACTAAAATTACCAGGTACTCGTCAAAAAATACCCGGTTTCCGGATTCTACCGTGGTCGGAAGCCCTAACGACATACTTTCAAACACCATTGCACCGAAAATCGCTTGCAATAAAACAGTGATGTAACTGAATATTACGAACGTTTTTACACCGATGGTGATGTAACAATGGCCTTAATTGGCAATGTTTTCGCACAGTATGTAAAAACATCTGTCCACAATAATTATTTTCGTTTATTTCTTTACAATACTGTGAAATAACTGCAATTTGTACAAAATAAACTGTTATTACATCTAACTACTCGGTCAGGCTTAGCTTAAAAAGCGATTATTTATACTCTGTGGTATTTTTAATGTCAAATGTGTTTCTTAACTTTGGCCGTTTTCCAATTATTGAGAGTTTGACATGGTGTTTACTTACATTTGACATTTTTAAGAAGTGTTTCATTAAATATACATTAAGGATAATCTATTGTATAAATACGTTATACGGTGTTTGATTTTTATCTTATATATCGTCACCGTAATAACTAAAGTTGGTAAGTAACAAAAATGTCCTAAATTACGTGTCTGGAATGAGTCAGTTGGAGTATTTATTGTATCAGTTTGACAAAACAGCGTTTTTAATCAGTAATTGTTTTCCACACAGGTTGAAGAAAGATAGCTAATTTTCTCTTAACCCTCCAAGGACGAGCGTGACCATATGGTAACAGTAAACACCATTGTCTATTGATCCCACTATTAATCCTTTTTCTACCTGAATATCGTTACTTTTACTCATATTTGGTTAAGAAGGATACAGACTTCAGTAAGTCATCAGCCGCGGGGACAGAAACGGCCACCAAAAGCACATGCGATATTTTGAATTTTCGTTTTTTTTAATGGACTTTTTGAAACTGTTAGTATTTTTTTCATCAAAACATCAAATTATTTACAGTTCTTTTGCTGATATATTTATTTTGAAATTATGTTGATCTAAATAGGTCAAAATGTAAATATTTTTTAAAATTTCACGTTTAGTTATATTTCAACCCCGAATGTTTGCGAGCCCATACGGTCACTTTTGTCCTTGCAACTGTCCGTACACAATATTACACGGTAATAAAAGGATGAGCATGACCATATAGTCATGCGGGGTTTCTTTACAACGACTTTGCGTTTTTTTTTAAACTTTTGTTAGCAAATAAATATTTAACTTAACAAATATTTTTTTTATCGAAAAAATGCTCTCGTCTCTGGAGGGTTAATTCCTGGAGGAGGGTGTTACAGCTTAAATACGTACCGGTGTGATGTAAACGAGTCCAATCAGGAATCCAGTCAAACAGCACCCTAGAGATATTTGCCAGTAGCGTAACTTTCTGAATCTGTCAGCCATGACCGTGACGATGGTACTCTGGAGAGAAACAGCACTTCCAAGTCCGAGAACTAACAGCATCAAGAAGAATAGCACAGCAAACAACTGAAAATTACCATAAGTAACATTTTTTATCAAAAGATAACGCTAGCGTCGCTGGTATAGTAAAAAGGCATATTTAGCCAAATATTATTGAACGGGTATGATACTTTTAATTAAATACTATCTCACCTGAGGTACCCAGGTGAACTTGGAAATGGCATCAGGGTAGGAGATGAAGGCAAGTCCAGTTCCACCAGCTCCAATAACTTTGCCAATATCAGTTTCCCCCTTCTCGTAAGCGAGGTTTCCGAGGATTCCGAAGATTGTGAATCCAGCCAGTAAACTCGTAAATGTGTCAAGAGTTGTTACAATCATGGCGTCCCTTTGAATTGTATAAGCATTGTTTTTTTTAATAATTCTTCGCTATAACTGTCAATATCTTTTACAAAAAAGAATGCAACACACCTCGTCAATATGTGTAAACGCGCAATTGCGTATAACAGGGATGGCGAACCTACGACACGCGTGCCCGAGGTGGCACGTTTAAAAATTTGAACGGCACGCAAACGATTTCCAAGTTTTAAAAATAATATTTTAATGTTTAAAAAATTAAAATTTTGATTGAATAATCCGTGAATTAATAACGTATTCCGTTTTATTAATTTTCAAATCGAGAAATAATATTTGAGGATTTTTGGCACGTGGACCCAAAAAGGTTCGCCATCCCTGGCGTATAATATATTGGGAAGAGCTTGTGATCAAACATGCCCAAATCCAGTTTTAAAAAAAATGTGATATTGTACTGATTCAAAATAACAGAATTTGTATTTAACGTCACTAAAAACCTCGTAGTTTCCATATCGACTGTGGAAAGGAAAAATTAGTGTGGGTTACGTCGTAAAGGTAAAAAGAACGTAAGCAAATTGTACAGGAGGCACGAAAAACGCGTTTTGATGATTTTGGGCCATATACAAATTATGAAAAATACACAACCCTGAAGTGCACGAAGACTTATAAACTAGTGTTTAATTGACATAATCTAATATAAATTAAAGAAATTGTATAGAAAAAACTTTTATTTCAGTATTTTTTCTTCGTTTTAAATTTTCACAAGCTCATATTTTTCCAAACTTAGCTAAATTTAGATAGTAAATCGGAATTTGCACCTTACATCCTTTTGATAGAACGTGTATTAAGTTGGATACATTGTGATTATCTAAAAAAAGTTGTTTTGAAAAAACTGTGAGTTATATTCTTTTTCCTTTCCACAGTCGATATGGAATCAAAATATGACCGCTTAATCAAAACTTTCAACGATTTTAAAAAAACGGTGTGTTTTTCTCTATTTGATAAAAATTGAATCTGGTCACATTTGATCCCAAGCTCCTAATGTATGCGTGTGTCGTGAAAACAATCTAATTCATCGTATCTAATTAATATTAATCAATCTATAAATATTATTTTGATCATCTTCATTCAACATTAAAATAAAATAGGTAATTTAAATACATTTGATCAAAAAGCATTGATCAAAACAGAAAAACATTACTACAAGTGCATTTGTACTACATAAAATATTATATCTACAAAATAGTTAGTGATTTACAGTTCCTTCCTATATTTCAAATTATAATTACATTAGTTATGTACCTAATCTGCAATTCCGTTTGCAAATTACTAGATTAACTAATTAGACAGATTTTTTACACAACATAAGAATAATTAATGACAAAGATAAAACTGTGAGGCAATAACTCTTGAACAAAGGTGAAACGTAAGCAATACGTTTTTCCATTTATCAAAATCAATTAAACAAACAACTATAAAAAATGTTGTGCATGTTATTTACAAACCTTATTGATAATTTAATTTAAGATTGATAAGATTGTATGACTTGCATTTCTAACAATTTTGTTTTTCCAAATAATGTCAATTATATTATTCAAACTATTAATGATTTAGTTTATGGGTTGAAAATTTTGATGGTATATCGTATCTTTCTATTGGAAATAAATTAAATATCACGTAGTATCCAGCACGTTTTAAATGATTTTTGTATTATTGACAAAACATGTAAAAGAAAAGGTAAAGAAAATCAACATTTAAAAAGTGAAAACAACATTAAGTCAAACAAAAATTTCGTGCGGGGTGACTTACCTGTACACATTGTGTGTGAACTGGTTGTAAGAAGAGAACATTAAGATAGCGCCCACACACACGGACAGTGAGAAAAAAGCTTGGGTTACAGCGGCATACCACACCTACAAGAAAATCCCAAGTAAATCATATTGAAAGCTGCTTCCTGGCGAAGCACAAATCATCTTCTAAGCTGAATACACTTACACTGAAAATGGATACAGGTCGAACTGTCTTGTGCCGTCAGCAGACTTAATTCTTCCTACCTAATTTGTTCTACTGAATCGAAATAGATCCTGAGAAGTTTCAGTCTCCTTATTGCCTTGATGGGTATAGGGTAAGTCTGTACGTATTATCTTTGCTAATTTTTACAATACTTTGAGCAAATGGTCACTAAGCGGTTCCTATAAGATTCTCTTTCGTCCGCCAGTCTCTTTGCTTCCTCCTAGTTCATCCCAACGTCTAGTAGCTCCACCGAGTACATCATATGCAAGGTAATCAGTAGTAGCCTTCCACAACGACGGGATCCAACCGGTAGGAAGAAGAGAAATGCAGGATTCAGTATTCCTTGGGGCATCCGCAGCACATTTCTAAGCCATCGCAAAGATAATCTACCGTACCTCTAGTATTCGTCGCAGGCATCTGTTTTTAGAGCACGGTTTACGTTTGCAGCTTGCGGTCTCTCTGTGGCTTCGTAAGTTGCCATGACTCGCAACCGTAAAGCAGCACTGTTAAGATGTATGCCTTGAACAAGCGACTCTTGGTTGTGATCGAGTACAACTCACTGTTGTAAAATACTTTGCGTAATATTACCATACTAAATATTGTGTCAGATGAAGAGTTTGTGTGGTGAAAACGATTAAACAAAGGTCCATTTTCAATTAATTTGATTTTGAATTTCAAAGATATATTACCAAAAAATATACTTCCCCATTCTACTACCGGGTGATTCCGCAATTTCTAAATCTATTTGAAGACCATTTTTATATTTCCCACATCCAACTAAAATAAATTTAACCAAACACATTGCAAAAAGTGACAACATATTATGTTAAAGCATTCCGTTGTAGCAGTTTATGTTTGTAATTATGAAATTACGTATGGTATTCTAAAAACTTAACTATTATAATTTGATATCACTGTTGAAAAATTCACACAAAGGATGAACTTTATACTTGACTGAATACCATAACATTTTTTATACATAAATCACCAATAAGTAGTTAATAAAATATTTTAAAAAAGCAATGTATTTCAAATTGAATTGGCTACAGTTTCTTTTCGGCAACTAGATGAATGTAAAAATAAATACATCTTTGTTTTTTGCCTTATTAAAGGTAAATTAAATGTGCTATTATTTTTTCAAGTACACATCCGTAATTTCCGTATTTATATTCTGCATTGTGTGAATACTAAAAACCATTTATTATTTACAAGTTAATAATGATAAATTTTCAACTCATACGTTAAAAAAACACTCCACATTACAACAATCAAAAAAAAACATCATGTAAAATCAATATAAAAAAACGACATTACAAGAAAATCAACGATGAATACTTACTGTTTTTTTTTAGATGATTTTGTTTTTCTAAATTATATATTAAGATTATTCGCATTCAATCAAAACAATACAACCTAAATCTCTGGCGACATCCTTAATTTTTAATCAGACTGAAGTATAAACAAAACACTGTTATTTAAATTAAAACTTCTTCAATTCAGTTTGAAGAAGCTTCTCAGAGAAGTAAAGCTTAGTTGCACAGCGATTGGCATAACAAAGATGTCAAATATAACTGTATTTGTACAAACTTTTTGTAGATTAAGTTGGATTACTTTGTTATCCCACTTGTAGGTATTAAAAACTGTGAAACATATTTCAGTTCAATCGTAAATCATGCGATGTTCTGTCTGATGATGCTTCTTAAAGAGGCAAAACACGTGACAAAATTTGTGACACAACAAGTGAAGTAAGAAGGTTATTAAATTTAAATTTATATTATCGAATATACAATCTGGTTCGAGTTAGTCCATTTGGAGCCAACGCCATTTTATAATAAACATGTTTTATAATTTTATAATTCCTTAAAAAACGTAACACCGAGAGTTTTATTAATATTCAAGGAACAAATTCTTTTTAATTTTTTGAAAAAGAAGGTTTACCAACTGTCTTTCAATATGTTGTTAAATATTTTATATTCATTCAATTAACTGTAGTTGACATGCTAGGATGTATATTTTTAGATGTAAGACACTGTTCATTTTTAGGGTGTTCACTGTCAATAATTGGTGGAGAGGAATTATATTAATAAAAACACAATATTCGTTTGTACTTTATTCCACTTTATTTAAAAGGTCACGACCGGTTTCGCTCATTGCGAGCATTGTCAACTAACTGATGATAATGCTCGTAATGGCTCGAGTTGACAATGCTGGCAATGAGAGAAACCGATTCTGACCTTTTAAATAAAGTGAAAAAAAGTACAAAGGAATATTGTGTTTCTATTAATAAGACACCATTGATAATATGTGTTTTTTTTTTCATTCTAGCTTTTTTTCTTCTCTAGCTTGTCCCAATAATTTTAATTCTAGAAATATACTAATATAAAGATACTCAACTAATATTAGTAACACGAAAAGCTTTTTCTCACTAGTAAAAACCACTATGTACAACCAATATACAAAAAAACAACACTATTTTACCCTAGAAAGCGGCAAATCTGGAGCAGTGCAAAAGCCTGAGGGAAAAATGAATTATCAACAAACATCAAAACACACCTAGAAGACCTGCCGCTTCTGGACTGACCTGTAAATTTGTCCGTTAAAATCGTTGTAGGTTGCGAAAATGAGGATAGGTCCTAGACAGACACCCAAAGAGAAGAAAACTTGGGTTACAGCCGCATACCAAACCTGTGATTTACAAAATCGGTAAAATAAAAAAAATCTTCTAAACGTTTTAATTGCATTTAAGAAAAACTCTTCTTAACCTATACCATCAGCTGTGCATTCTAAAACACCAGAATATAAATTAATTACGTGACATACAATTTGGGCAAGAATGGGACAATTTCGAGACAATAATAATACTAGAAAGTTGATAAAATATGCTTAAGTTAATGCAGCGATTTCCAATCTGGGAGGCTTGGATTATTGCAAAGGTAGACGCTAACAGTCTAAAATATTTATTTACCCTTTAAAAGTGTCTTTATAGTTATATGAAATAAAGGATGGGGAGGCGCGAAGATATTTTTTCTTCAAAGGGAGGCGCAGTAACATAAAGGTTGGAAACCACTGACTTAATTTGTTTCGCTGCATTTCACACAGCAAATGTACTTAATATATACGTAATATTTACTTGAAGAACTCGATACTAATAATGTGAAAAAAAATAGTATTTTAGTTATAAAAATATTATTTTATATATGGTTGATAGTAGGGCATCCAATACCGGATCCTTTTTCTGGTCCCGGGATTTCGAGATTTCGGTATTGACAATTTTTCCAAATGAACATTCAACATAAAATCGTGTATAAATTTTGGATATGGGGTTGAAAGAAATTTTGCTCGGCGATCTTAAAATCCAGGGATTATTCAAACAATTTCATGTCGTCTTCAAAAACGCAGAAATTTACGGATATTCCAAAATTAACAGCGTGAGAGCTTTTTTATAACTCTTTCAGTATTTGCAAAGCAAAAATCCCAGGAATTTACGGAATTCTCAAAAAATACCTAAATTTGGAAGCTTCTTTTTTTTAGACCTTTCTCAACTTTCTCCTTAATTAGGGATTAGTACTGTCACAATTCCGGGATTTTGAGATCAAAGAATTTGACGGGATCTCGGAATTGGAATCCCTAGTTGATACTTAACTATGTCTTTATGAGAACTATGTTTAAACTTATATTGAATTAGGTGTACATGTATACCGGATTAGAAGAGACAATACACAATAATATCCTCTCAACCACTCGTACATCATATTTTATATAGCAAATTATATTTAATTAAAAGACTTAGTGTTTCTTAGAACGATAACAAATATGAGATTATTTAAAGCAAAATAGTTTTAAATGAATTCAAATTAAATATCAATCAATCACCATTGCTTAGCCGTTACAAGACGCAAATGTAAATAATCACCTAAATTAACACTAATCTGCTTTTAATAATCCCATATTTGTTATCGTTCAATGAAACACTAAATTCAATTAATTACATTTAATTCTGAATACGAATATAAAATTTGAACGATTCAAATTTAACATTGAAACTCCGCAAAGCACCTTCAATCGAAATCTTAAATTATAAGACAAAACGTATTGTTCATCTCTTCTAAGCCAGTATATTAATTTATAATTAAGTTAATGTAAGTTTAAACATAGTTCCGATGAAGACACAAGCAAAAATAGTTATCAACTAGTCCCTTGTTACTAAGGCATCCAATCCCGGACCCTATTTGTGACACCGTGATTTCGGGATTCACATTTTTTCGATCCCGAGATCAATTCACCATAATATCATGCCAAAATTGCTTGAGATTATTGCCGTGGTATAAAGAGATTCCAGATTTTTTTTATCAACTTGAAGTGACAATTGATAGATTCCACAATTATTCAAAATTTGAGACCTTTTTTTTAAACTCCATCCTTACAAAAACTTTCCCCTGCCATGCTAGGGATTTTTACGTGTTATAGTGAATACCGAAATATCAGGATTGGTACTAACGCAAACCCGGTAATTCGGGATCGTAATATTAGTCAGGATTCCGGGATTGGAGGCCCTACTATCAACCAAATATAAAATAATATTTGTACAACTAAATTCTTTGATATCTTTTCACTTTGTTACTATAATCATATTATCTTTAATGTATGATTATTGACTCAAGCAAATTCAGCTATATGACTTTCATATCGACTGTGGAAAGGAAAAAGGACGCAACCCACAGTTTTTTCAAAACAGGTTTTTTCGATAATCACAATTTATAAAACTTGATACACGTTCTATCAAAAGGATTTAAGCAGCAAATGTCGAATTAGTATCTAAGTTTAGCTTTTATGTTTGAAAAAGATGACCTTGTGAAAAATTAAAACCAAAAAAAAAGACTGAAATAAAGGTTTTTCCTAGACAAATTATTTAATTAATATTAGATTATTTCAGTTAAACACCAGATTAGAAGTCTTCGTGCACTTAAGGTTGTGTATAATTCGTAATTTGCATATGGCCCAAAATCATCAAAACACGTTTTTTGCGTCTCCTGTAAAATTTTATATGTGTGGGTTACGTCTTTTTTCCTTTCCACAGTCGATAAATTGTAATATAAATGTAGCTTACAGGTAGTTTATAAAAATATTGTAGCCACTTAAATTATTTATTATTTTTCTGCGAGCGGTCGGCAATGTATTTTCTACTCGACGCTGACTTTAAAGGAATGATTTGAACGAGTGGCTAATTTAACAACCCCTTTATTTTTTATTACAAATAATCCTTCGTGTCGACGACAAATTTACGGATAAGACTTGGTTTGCTGGTCTACCCAACCCAGCGGGAATACTTTAATATAATTTACAATTTTACTCAGATATCATTAACAGGGATATAAATTTGATTTATTCTAGATGGACGTTGGTCTTCATATCGACTGTGGAAAGGAAAAGGACGTAACCCACACATTTCAAATTTTACAGGAGGCGCAAAAAACGCGTTTTGATGATTCTGGGCCATATGTAAATTACGAATTATACACAACCTTGAAGTGCACGGAGACTTCTAAACTAGTGTTTAATTGACATAATCTAATTAATATAAATTGAAGAAATTATCTAGAAAAAACTTTTATTTCAGTATTTTTTCTTGGTTTTAACTTACAAGGTCATCTTTTTTAAATTTAAAAGCTAAATTTAGATACTAAAACGGCATTTGCAGCTTGCATCTTTTTGATAGAACGTGTATCAAGTTTGATACATTGTGATTATCGAAAAAACTGTGGGTTACGTTCTTTTTCCTTTCCACAGTTGATATGTTGAGTAACCTCTTTCGTAATAGTTTAAATAATACTCCCATTTAAATCGGTATTAATTATATTGATATAATTCTTAAAATGATTTCAGAAAAACAATAAAATATATCATCCAAACAAACTAAACTCTATTTGTGAAATTATTCCGTCAATTTTTAGTGTTTTTGCAGCGTATATTTTAACACACATTTCAATTATTTTAGCTGACCATTTTGTTGTTTATTTTAAAGATGCCGTAAAAATATTATTTCTGTTAATCTCGGTCAAGGAATCACCGTGAGTATTGCGTTATTTTATTTATTTTTTATATAAATTTCAAATAAAATAGTTGACGTTACAGTTTACGCCAATGCGTCAAATATTTTGAAGTTGAAAGATCATACGAGATACACTCGATGTGAATTTTTGAAAGTCACATGAGATTAACTCAAGGAGAATTGACTTAACAAACACTCATGTCGTAGATCTCAAATCTAATTTGACATTGACGTTACCGGGAATCGAACCCAGATCCACCTGGTCGGTAGAGCAATCTCTAACCAACTAGACTACAGTGATTATCTGTTTCCTGTCGTTTTCGCGAAGGAAATATTGAAGCTTTATTTTGCAACATATCAACTGCTAATAGTATTAAATTTGAATCATTCAAATTATGTACACTCCCACAGATTTTGTCACTAACGACCCGGGTTTCGCCTTTCGGCATCTTCAGGCGTTCAAGCGCACGGATGAACTTGAACTGACGCTTAGTAAATGGATGTTTCGTGTTTATATATTAAATAAATGTATCACTGAGTCTAAAGCCATCGCTGGCGAAAAAGGGTAAGCTCATGGGAATTCCCAAAGATTTGAGTAGTGAGTGGTTTTTAGAATTATATTTATTTGTTTGTCGGCAAAGGTTTTATGATATTATTTATATAGGGTATAGAAGTGGAGACCCAGGAAGGTTTAATATCTCGTTCAAAATCGGAAGACTATGTAACTGTGCCCTATTAATTTCTAAAATTTCCTGGAAAAAGAGCTTATGACTGTCCGTATTTGGGTGTAACATTTTTATCCCCTGTTCCTGATTGAACACGTGTCCTTCCGAAATTAAGTGATTAGCAAAAGTAGACGTTTCCTTTTTCAGTCTAAAGGCTGCCATATGCTCTAATACCCTGATTTTTAAAGTCCTCTCTGTTTTGCCGATATAAAATTTATTACAACAAGAGCATTGTAATCTATAAATTCCAGATTTATTTAGGTAATGTATTTTATCTTTATTGTTAACTAATAATTTGCCTAAAGAGCTTTTACAGTAAAAGGCTGGTCTAACACTATCAGCTAGTTGTTTTTTAATTTTAAGACTAGTATTTCCTAAATAAATGATTCTACGCCAATACCTAGTATGATTAGATCACGTTAGAAGTCGGAGGCAAGAATATTAACTTTCTTGACCTAAATATTAATATTGAAAACGGTTCTCACGAATTTAAAATATTTCGGAAGCCTACGTTTTCGGATACCGTGATACATAAGGATTCAATGCACCCATTTTCTTATAAACTAGCCGCTTTTCATTCAGAAATTCATAGACTTGTGAGTGTTTCTTTGAATGAAAAGAACTTTAATATCGAATTAAAAATCATCAAACAAATCGCCATCAACAATGGATACGATATGTCTCTTATAGACAATCTTTTATCAAAAAAACAAACTAAACTTGCAGAAAAAATGTTATTTCAAGGTACATTGTCAAAGGACATAGATCATACTAGGTATTGGCGTAGAATCATTTATTTAGGAAATACTAGTCTTAAAATTAAAAAACAACTAGCTGATAGTGTTAGACCAGCCTTTTACTGTAAAAGCTCTTTAGGCAAATTATTAGTTAACAATAAAGATAAAATACATTACCTAAATAAATCTGGAATTTATAGATTACAATGCTCTTGTTGTAATAAATTTTATATCGGCAAAACAGAGAGGACTTTAAAAATCAGGGTATTAGAGCATATGGCAGCCTTTAGACTGAAAAAGGACACGTCTACTTTTGCTAATCACTTAATTTCGGAAGGACACGTGTTCAATCAGGAACAGGGGATAAAAATGTTACACCCAAATACGGACAGTCATAAGCTCTTTTTCCAGGAAATTTTAGAAATTAATAGGGCACAGTTACATAGTCTTCCGATTTTGAACGAGATATTAAACCTTCCTGGGTCTCCACTTCTATACCCTATATAAATAATATCATAAAACCTTTGCCGACAAACAAATAAATATAATTCTAAAAACCACTCACTACTCAAATCTTTGGGAATTCCCATGAGCTTACCCTTTTTCGCCAGCGATGGCTTTAGACTCAGTGATACATTTATTTAATATATAAACACGAAACATCCATTTACTAAGCGTCAGTTCAAGTTCATCCGTGCGCTTGAACGCCTGAAGATGCCGAAAGGCGAAACCCGGGTCGTTAGTGACAAAATCTGTGGGAGTGTACATAATTTGAATGATTCAAATTTAATATTGAAATTCCACCAAGCACCTTCAGTCGAAATCTTAAATTATATGCTAATAGTATGCTTAAAAAAGTAATTTAAAAACCAGTTGAACTATTTCAAATGTTCTATGATAGCTAATAGTAGAATTAATTTTATTATTAAAGTACGTTATGTCACCCCCTCACGATACCTTTAATTATAAAAGCTGTTTTGAATATTATAAAAAAAATACAGAACACTTTTCTGGCTTATTGTGAACTATTTGACTATACCCCTTTGTTAATTAATTTGGTAATTTCCCATTATCGCGGTGCTTTAATATTTTCATATTTAAAAAAATCTTCACTGTTATGTGGGGGACTTCTTGGTTAATGTGGACAGTTTATTTTTATATGTACCAATATTTAGTAAAACCATTCTTTGGATATGTAAACACTAAATGAAATCGAATTAAAAATGCAATAATATTTTTACGTGGCGAGACTACACAATTAAAAAAGTATGACAGTTAGAGATACTGTGCCGGGATTGTCTTTTGTTTTTTCAACTCGACTTAAATTTTCATAATGACAACATTATATTCCAAATTTAAACGCTATTTTTGTTTATGGTTACGATTTCCAAACTGGGATGCATTAACTATAGGGAGGCGCAAAAAATGAACATTAA
Source organism: Himalopsyche anomala (assembly GCA_031772345.1). Taxonomy (NCBI): domain Eukaryota; kingdom Metazoa; phylum Arthropoda; class Insecta; order Trichoptera; family Rhyacophilidae; genus Himalopsyche; species Himalopsyche anomala. The sequence continues at coordinate 1,147,679 of CM062840.1, forward strand.
TGTAATCTTCTTAACATAATATTTATAAATAAAAAGTGTGGCGTAAATTTTGGAAATCACTGGTTTATGGAGTTGAATTTGTTAATGTTCGTATACGGAAAATTTTGTTTGAAGTACTTAATTCAAACATTTAAATTGTTTAGTTTATATACACTAGGAATAAAGAAAAATATCGTATTTCTTAGAATAATAAGCACATCTGTTTTTGAGTGCGGTTAATTATAAGACTGTTTGTTTTTAAAATATTTCTCTTGTAACTGTGAAAATTGCGTTTACATTAAACATTTCAAATAAGTATGACATTAATGGATAAATAAATATTATGCAGATAGTGATGATTGCTATATTATATGGCAACATATTTCTTCACTGTAGATCTAATTATTTTCTTTATTAAAACAATTAAATTAATTTTAAACGGTCGTAGGTATCTTTGCTCACGTTTCTATATTTATAACGTAATTGTTTGCCTTCCCCTCTTCCGTCTACCGCCATTTTTATAAATCACAACATTATAAATATAATATTAGACGTCCGCTTATAGACAGTTCTTTTTATTATCATTCAGTTTAAATGTAATATAAAAAACACTGTCTCCACATTGGAAAATGATAAAAAAAATATATGTTTAATCAACTATTTGTAAATAAAATGCCAAAAATGAGCAATTCATACATCGAGAACTATTGATAAGTATAATAAAAATTATAACACAAGACAACTGATTAACAAACTTTTTGAGTAACGAACTACTGTTATATTGCAACATTTGCAACAACCAAGTAACAACATAGGCATTCAAATATTAAATTTGATAACTTTGTTTTTTCCATTGATTGTACTACAAATTGTAACTCATGATTCACCTTTTTGAGAAGGATCTTTCCACAAATTTTCATAAAGTATACATTGATTATAATTCTTAGACTTTAAATTTTAAAAAGAGGTTCGATTTTTTTTCACTGGATGCAGGAAAAGGACTAGATACTAAATCAATGTTTACTTTATTAATTGATGGTCTGAAGAAGATTCTCAAAACAGGGGACACACGTGTCACAATTTGTTACACAATCAGTGGAATATCAAAATTATCAGTTTTGTTTTTACATAATAAATATTTTTTAACAAAGTTGTCGCTGAATTTATTTGAGGAAAATATTTAGATACGTTTTTTCATTTAATATAATCTTCACATTTTGCCATATTTTATGTGGCGCTTATACTTTCAGCTTGAATTTTTTTTTTTCTAATAAACCTATTTCAATTAAAGCCGATCTCATATCACTCTCTACATCAGGGTTTTCCAACCTTTTTTGACTCGCGTACCACTTAGAAGGACATTACTCTAAATTGTACCACGATATAAAAATATTGTATTTCATGAAATTTGTTATTGAAACTGTAATTATATAGTATGTGTATGATAAGAAATATGAAAACATAGTAGATGTAATGGATCTGTTATTTTTTAAGAAATTTTACAGAAAAAGTTTAATGAATTTATCTACTTTTATGTAACACTTATATTACTGATAAATGGTTTTAATAAAAACACAAAATTACATATTATATATTTTCATTCCTGAATTAAATCTTCCTACAAAATAAATTTAATGAGAACCTTGTGCTTGTTTCAAGGAATCTTTTTTTTAATGCCGAATAAGAAGAAAACGGTTGCCGGATTTTGGATCATCTATTGTACATATTGACGTTGACTGTGTGTATAATTAAGATAATATTTATTAATTATAAATATTATTTTATATATATATATTTGTAAATCATTCATCCCTACATGTCCACCATTACTGATTTTTTTCGCGTACCACAGGTTGGGAAATCCTGCTCTTCATAATTATTTTGATTTAATATAAGTTTGAAATTCATTGATGCAGGAAGAGGTTTATTAAGACCTCTGTGTTTAGTTGTCTAACTACTTTTAGTAAAGTTTCGAAATGTATTTAATGGTCCATATTCGGCAGTTTTTTATTCAAATGTTGAAACAACGACGACAAATATATTTTTTGTTTTAATTCAGTGCTTTTTCGATTGATAAAATATTATACTAACGACATGACGACCCACCGTTTGGGATTCCTTGTAAAATCATGGTAGGCATCACTCCTAAACTTCAATACAACATATTTTGTAGACCGCAGACAACAAAAAAATGTTATAAGTACATATTATTCCAATATGCCAGCTCTATAAATAAAAGCATCGCTCTGTAATATTATATTACAACCTTGGCCTTCGACTTCCGACTAGGTAAATTACATTTTTTTCGCAAGGCGCTCGTATCTTTTTGCGTGTAGTTAGACACTCACCAGTTCACTAACATCAATAACAAAAACAAAATTATAGTTATTTAAGATTAGTAGAGCTTTTATTTCTCAACGGCTTTAAGACGGTTTTGGCTCAAAATTTCAATTTTATGCCTCAAGACTAGTCAGGTCTTACATGTACCTTTTATATGTTGTCCAGATTTTTTTTTAAATAAATTTTGAACAATAACAGCAGACGTATAATTCAGAGTTTTTTTTAAATCATGATATAATTTCTTACGTCATTATTATGTTACATCCGTTGAGTACTATAAGAAGAAGAAGATGTAATAAACCTACAAAGTACCACTGTTGATCGTATGAATCACATGAGGGTCCACCTCAACCAGTCTCGGATTATCTTATGAGCGCACGAGGCGCGTGATTGGGGCCTTTGAATCTTAGGGTCCTCAAAAATGGTTTATATTAAATAACCCATATACATTTTGTTCGGATTTTTATATATTTTAAATGAAAAATTTTGACGTTCTTATGTAATCCGAAAAAGGGGGGGTCAAAATTGTATTGCACCTGTGGCCTCCTGTGTGCTTAACTCGATGACTACTACAGACAAGATATCTCGTAAAAATGTTCATGCTCAACACGCCAGAGACGAGCTATCTTGTAAATAACTAATTAAATTAATAGTTTCAAATTATAGCCGGCGTGCTGGGTAATTACTATTAATTATCTACGGTAGCTAAAAGGCTGATCCGCCACTGAACTCAACGCCATAAAATAAAATGTCTTCAACAATTAAACAGTCAATTCAAGGGCCTCTCACCGGTGAGGAATTTCCCTTTTGAGGAAATTTTAGAGTTTCTGCGAGTGAATCGTTGAATTTCTAAATTCTCGTTTTTTTATAAAGTTGTCTAAAAGTATTATTTTATGGAGAAAAAAAAATGGTCAGAATTTAAATAAATTTTTGATCAGAATAAAAATATTATACGCTCAGAATATTTAATTACAATTTTGCTTAGGTTAGGTTAGGTTTTAGATTTTAGGTTAGGTTAGGTTTTTTTTTAAATTTCATTTAAATTATGACTATTTATTCTGACCGATATATTATGACCATTGCATATAAATTCTGACCAATGTTATTTAAATTCTGACCAGAAAAATACGAGCCTTATTTTAAATACAAGATGACGTGTTCTTTAATTACTGTTCATACAATTACTTCACATGGACATAATGATGGCAAACTTTTGAATACTAAGTAAAATATAAAAAAATATAGTAATCTACTTATCCTTGTGATTTTTTTTAATCCATGTCCACTCCTAATGTAGAGTATATGGCCTCCTAATGGAGGTATCTTAACATCATTTTTTTCTACGAGAACTGTTTGTTAATCAGTCGCTCAACCTCACTTTTTTTAAAAGTGAGTAGTAGGGAAAGAAGGATAAGGCTATAACAGGACTAGTGGTTGGCTAATCGCTATTGCTACACCCAAATATTAAAGAATCAGAAGGATGGGAGGAAAGGAAATGATGTGAATTGACATCACATACCCATTCTTCGATCACAACTTTGAATTAAATAATTCTCAAATTCACTGTGATCTGACCGGGAATCGAGCCCAGACCTGCGTGATCGGTAAGGCAAGCTCTAACCAACTGAGCTACAGCAGGCGTTTGTGTTTTAGTCACTAATAATTTGAACCCCATCGGAGTCAAAATAAGAAAAATACGACGTTTTTAAATTCACCACGTATATGCATATTATTAATTTAAATATAATTATTCAATAAAACCAGCTTGGGTAAAACGGGATAATATTTTGAAAAATAGTGAAATTGAGGGAATGGATAGAATAATGTTGAACACCTGAAATATATTATTAAAATAACAGATTTTTGTTTCACAATTTCATTCATCGGTTAGAAAAAAAAAACCTTGAGAAAATATTTACCTGGGGGTTGTAAAGCTGATCCCATTTAGGAGTGATGAAGAATATAATCCCATCAGCAGCTCCCTCCAAAGTGACAGCCCTGTAAAATGTAAATAATTTAAATATCTACTATACATGGTGATACTTTCATTTTCAACCTTCACCCAGGGGTGAGCTGGAGGGTACTCGGAGGAGCTCGCGCGAGCCCCTTGTTAAATTTTACTTAGACCGGCGGGTCCCTCGTTAAATTAAGAGAAAACAATATTCTCATATCAAATTAGTATATAACTGCAATTTCTGATATATATATTATCTACGACAGTTTCAGTATACACAGTAGTACGTTTTTAGCCATTAAGATTGACAAGTTTACGATAAATTGCATATTTTTACATATTGCTTTGATATTAAGCGAGCCCCTTGTTAACGTATTGGCAGCACACCGCTGCCTTCACCTGTATATTTAGTTGCATTTTAAATCACTGTTTTATAACAGGCATTGGAGACGAGGATTAATCCCTCAAATGGGAATATTATCAGGTGGCATCAACCAAAAAATTCTCAGATTCCTGGATATTAACTTTGACCCTAGTCTTGTAATAAATCTCTTGTCTTCTCCAAAAGATTCAGCGTCTGAGGTGAATGTATAAATTCAACTATGCGACTGCATTATTGAATCCAACTGCTACAGTATTTTTTGCATTTGCGTGCTATAATAATGACAGTTTTTTAATGTCATTTCTTTTAAATGAATATATTCCATTGTTATTATAACCTTCTAATTATCTTCAGTGTGTAGTTAGTGGAGCTATGAGACGCTGATATGACTTGAGGAAAATCGAATAGCGTTTAACAAAAATGATTTAGAGAAAAAAGGAAAAAAATCAATGACCAGATAATAGTATTAAATTCTAAGTCTTGTAGCTGTCAAATCGTGATTCATGCACCTACCTGATAAGTAATGCAATCATGACGACGTATGGGAAAAGGGCCAGGAAGTAAGCAGCCTTTCCTGAACTTTTTACTCCTCGAAGCATCACGAGGAAGACTCCAATCCATGATGCAAGCAAGCAGAGCGTCAATCTCCAATCGGGGGATCCTAAATAATGACAGAATTGAAAATCAAATTATACATTTATATTAAAAGTTTTCGTGTTGTTCAAAATTAACTATTTACATTGTTGCCATGCGATTAATTAAAATCATATTTTCGTAAATGTAGATTGTATGTAGACATGTTAAAGATATTTTGTTTATTATTTAACCTTAATGCTGTGTCTTATATATTAAGGCAGTTGTAATAAATATACTTTAAACAGCTGTTTAGTTAAAACACGTATTGTATAACATTGATATAATAAACATAAGGCCAGAGTAGTCATTTTCAAATACATCACTTTTTGTTATAAATACTGCTGACCATGATGGATTCTATTTTTGACGATTTTTTTTAAACCATGACGTTAATTAATAAAAACACGATATTCCTTTGTACTTATTTCCGCTTTTATTTACCAAGATCAGGACCGGTTTCGCTCAGGGCTAGTATTATCAACTGATAAGAAATAGAATTTAACAGTGCTATTAATACAAAAACAAATTGAAATAAAAAGGTGTAATAAACAATTGGCATTAAAAAGAATTTACATATTACAGTAGAACTTTTCAATAAGTGACTCTAAACTAACACAAATTAAAAATTTTAACACCTCTAACATGTAATTACAAAGATCATCAAAGAGTAGTAAAGTTAAAGTTATAGCAAAACCGGTCCTGACATATTAAATAAAGTGGAATGAAGTACAAAGGAATATTGTGTTTTTATTAATATAACGCCTTTCCACCAAGTAAGTATTGACAATGAACACCCTAAAAGTGATGGTATTTATTATTCGTGTGTTAGAGAATTTGCATTATTTAAATCCTCATTAGCCGATTCAAAAAAAAACTAACTTTTTGGCTAGTAAATATTATTTTTTTAGACTTTAAACACCAAACGATTTGTACTAAGTCAACCTTTATTGATGACATACGGTTGTAATCTAAAAATTTAATCTCCGTTCATTATTTTAAAATAAGTGTCTTTAAACTAATGTCGACAAATTATACAATATACATACATGAATTAAAAAAACATTTAAAACAACATTATACTTAATATTAAACACTTAAAAGCCTTTTTGAATACAAACGTCTAACAGTACACGACTTATCAAGGAAGTAAAATACATCATATTGGTTTTTTTTACTCAACTTATATCGGTACATATATTTATTACATATCAGGTTTAAACCACTTTTTATGATTGAAAAAAGTTGCTTAAAACTATACCTCTGTAAGTATTGAAAATCTGTCTCATTCAATCTGTTACCTCAATAAGAAACACACTGAGAATTCAACAATATTTTTTTTTTTTTTGAAATGCACTGTTTGCTTAAGGGGGTATTCTAGTCTAGAAATTTGAAAAAATCGATTCTTCCTTTTTATATTTTTCTTAGTTTTAGATATTTGAGAGTATGTCCTCAAAAGAATTTCTTAAAATTGTAATTATTTACCGAGTTACAGCGATTTTGGTGACGCAGCAACTAAGCTGGTCCAAGCGGAACAAATCGAAATTCGAAACTTTAAACGCGTTTTTCTCGAAACTCCTTTTTTCAAGCTGGCGTGCATAATATCTCAAGTTTTAATCTACTGATTTATTTGAAATTTTGTATGAACTTTTTTTATACATTTTTCTATAGCCCGTAGCAGATTTAAGTCAAAATTTTCATTTTTACTATTTTAAAAAAATTGAAACTGTTAAAAAAAACGTGAAAATTGTTTTTTTTAAAACGGCTGCCATTTTGTGATTATTTTTTTTTTATTATTTCAAGATATTTGATAGCGGCCTTTTTTATTAATTAAGAATCCGTCAGATTTATTTTATTAAATGACCGGAAGGGTTGGAATTATGTACGCCAAGACATCACCTTTTTTTGGGGCCCTCCCTTTACCAGCCGATAACTTTTCGAGTTTTGAATTCTTTGTGTATTTTTAAAATGTTAATAAACGAATGGTAAAAATATGGATACTAAAAATTTACTTTGTTTATTTTTGATAGAGCTCGAAAAAATACCCGAAATTTATTTAAAGTATTTGAAGAAACTATAATTTGGCATCCATTATTTTAAATAACTGTATAAATCAGAATTAATTTTGAATTTTAACATTTATCACAAAATATAAAAGAAAATATTTCCGATTGTATATTTATAACAAAGAAAAAATATTTTACCGTTTATAAAGATCTAGTATTAATTAAGAATTTCCAAAAACTTTGTTTAATGAGTCGAAAAAGTTCCACTAAAAAGAACAAATGCTATATTTTTACACAAATTATTTGTTCGTACACGTTTAACGGAAACAAAAAACCAGAAGCAAATAACAAATTTCTTAATAACACTAAATTTAACAACACAAGACATTAATAACAAACAAAAGGCTTCATTATATTCTTACACATAAGAAGCGTCAGAAAATTCTAGCGATGAAAACGATTTATGTCCAGTCACTCATAAAAGTCCCTGTATATTAATATAGCAGCAATGAATAGTATTTTTTTTTAAATACAAAATGAGAATAATATTTTTTCATTGTTTTCTTTTTTAAACCATTTTCAATACTATGTTTAATGTTTGTTATTTTTTCAAATAATACTGTGTTTAAAATTCGGGGAAATCGGGGAACTTATTCTATTAAGTATACCATTTTTACACGGTTTTTTGTGGAACGTATCTACAGTGCAAAAAAGATGGGCTGTGTATTTGAAAAACAAACTAATGAATAAAATAATCAATCTTGATTAGTAAAACATTTTTACAGTTAGGTTTTATCATTACATTGCATATTTAAAAACTTAAACAATTTCAATCAATAATAACAAAAAGTTCTCTTTTTTAATCTAAATGAGTGTTAATGATGTAAATAATTTACCTATGCCATCATCTATAGACGATTCCTTCTGCCTGAGTACCTCTTTCCTGAAACAAAAAATATGAATTAGTAATCTAGCCAAAACAAATAAAAAAACCAACCTTGATGGAAAAGAAATTAAACTTTTTAATAACGTCTTCTTTACTCTAGAACAGGGGTCGACAAACTACGGCCAGATGCTGTTGATTGAATCATAAATAGTTTTGATCATAAGTGTACATTCCGTTTTTGGGACACATAAATTTCGGGGTTATTTTGTATCAATATGAAACAGTTCATTTTATATTTTTGGTATGTTGAATATAACTGTAACATACTTTCGATGGATTCGGCGGTAACTTTGTGGAAGTTCATTTAAATATAAAATAACTTAGATTATTCCACGTATTGTGCTACAAACTTTGACACGTGTTTCGCTTCTTTCAGAGGCGTCCTCAGACAGACATACTTTCACAAATGCTTGCTTAAGTACGAATGATTTTAATTTTACTACTCTGATATATTATAAAAATAAAAATCAATTAAAATAAAACTGGGAGACAAAGAGGGGATGATAGAAAAACAAACAAATAATAATGTAATACAAATGACATTTACATTAAGACATGGTTAACTAATGAGTTGCAAAAAATTAGGACGGGTTAAGCCGTTGGAAAATAAATTTAGCAGTGGTCAACAACCTGTTTTATTCAAGATACATATTATTCAAAAATATTTCATTATTTTCAATACTTTTATTTATTTCTAAAAATTCTTAGCTATTAATTTTTAAACTTTTTTTATTTACTCGATGGAGTATTTCTACGTTACTTTTCTGATTAAAATTATGCTCGTTTTCTATTAGATCACAGGTTCCCAAACTTATTTGATTCACGGCCCCCCTTTTAGATACAAAATTACAAAAGGCCCCCCTGAAAATTTACCTTTTTTTAAATAAATAGAACAGAAAAATCTAGTGAACTTATTTTTTAATATACTTACTTATAGTGTTTTAAATAAGATACGTCGATACTTAAATTGTTGAGTAATTAATATTTATTAAACAGTCCTAATAAGAAAGACGAACCTGATGTGAGTCACCAATATTTTCATATTTTGCAGTTTTTTATTTGCAATAAAATTTCAACGACGAGAGTATTTTTTTATTTTCAGAAAGGTTTTTAGGAAATAAAACAATTCGAAAAAATAAATTCATACCTACCTAGATGATATTTATTTTTATGGTTATTTAATCAAAAACTTTTTACATCGTGTAATAACGGATTTTAAACATTCTTATATGTAATGCTATAAATATTAGCACCTCGTGGCCGTCTTTTTGCTTCCCAGGGCTCCCCTACTCCTCCGGAGCTTCCCAGGCCCCCTAGGGGGCCAGAGGGCTCACTTTGGGAACCTGTGTATTAGATGATTGGTAAACTCTGAAAAATTGTTACTTTGTCACGTGTCACAGTTTGTAGCACAATACGTGGAATATTTATAATATTATTTTATACTATAACTGTAACAGTTCAATAACTATTTTAAATTATACGATGCGCGTATAATAAAGATGCGGCAACATGATTACTGCGTATAGAAAAATATATAATACATCTGAAAAGAAAAGAAGAGACTATCGAATCACCGCGTTGTCAAGCGCAACGGCTATAAACAATAAAGCATTTTTCGAAAGGAAACAAGTCATAAAAACGCTTAAAGACTTCCAGACGAACTGTTCATGTATGTTAAGTGTTTTAAGGCATAATTTAACTTCGAATCTTGAGTTGTTGAAATGATATCCAAGTAAAACAAAGTTACATTCTTCTCAATAATATCCATTTTATTGTTTGCCGTCAACAGAAATATATATTTAACTGAATTTCATTTATTAATGATCATTTTTATTATCAAATATAGGGAAACTGGTCCTAGATAAAAGTTGTGATCCGGGTTTCGCCTTTCGGCATCTTCAGGCGTTCAAGTGTACGGATGAACTTGAACTGACGCTAAGTAAATGAATGTTTCGTGTTTATATAAGAAATAAATAATGATTGATATATTTTAATATTTCGACTGAAGGTGCTTGGTGGAGTTTCAATATTAAATTTGAACCGTTCAGATTATGTAAATTCACACATATTTTGTCACTAACGACCCGGGTTTCGCCTTTCGGTATCTTCAGGCGTTCAAGTGCACGGATGAACATGAACTGACGCTAAGTAAATGAATGTTTCGTGTTTATATAATAAATAAATGTTTAATTGAGTTTAAAGTCATTGCTGGCGAAAAGGATAAGCCCATGGGAATGCCCACAGATTTGAATGGTGAGAGTTTAAGAAATGATTATATTTATATAGGGTATAAAAGTGGAGAACCCGGCATATGAATTCAATTGCGCTCTATTTATTTGTAAAATTTTCTGGAAAAATAGTTTATGAGTGTCCGTATTTGGGTGCAACATTTTTATCCCTTATTATGTTTTGTTTGGCGAACAGAACAATGGTGTCAATAAAATAGATTGTTCCGTATTAATTTCGACCAGGGTAACTTGGTAACCTGACCCAAGTCTTAGACCACATATCAGTTCTTATTTTTCTTCGTACAAAATCTTTAAAAAACAATTACTTTTAAACATTTTATTCAGATTGATAATAAAAAATTACCTTGACGCAATATCTCAGGCATCAAACTATCAGACATACGTTGATTAAGACAGATAATAAAAAAGCATGAAAGATTGACCGGTGATCTGTAATATCAAATAAATATGAAAATACAATAATAAGTGTGCAAGCGATTAATTAGTGTTATCTCTACACTCTATAGATTTAAAAAAATGATAAGATTTCTGAGAAATAACTCTTATTTTTTTTTTATCGGAAAGTTTTATTAACTTCTAACAACTCCTTGTTTATTTTCTTTTTATTGGGTTAATCAAACGATTCAAAGATAAAAATGCGACAATCATAGCGCCAAGAATTACAATTGACAAAAAAAATATATCTTTTGTTTTAGTGTTGAAAATAAAATGAACAAATGGTAACATTTGTTGTCATCACATTATTTTATATCAGTTTTTCGCCAAGTATCACTTTTCCAATACATCATTAATGAGCCACAGTGAGGTGAAGTGAGCCAAGTGGTATTTTAGGAAACATTGAGTTTGATGCGTTATAATACTCTACAAGTCTTAAAGTATCAAAACATTGGATCGAGCTCAGTAAATATACATAAACTGTAATAATGTTATGTAAAATAATAATATCCAATCTACAAAAAAAAAACATGTAAAGACGTGATTGTCCAATAGAAAAGATTCACCATTTTACTACTTGGCTCACTTCACCTCTCGAGGGCTCATTTGTAAAGTGTCACTCAATAGAAAATGCAAATTTATAAATATTATTAAAGGATTTATTATCTATTCCAAAGTTCAACAGTATTAGGAATAATAACAAAACGTTGGATGACCTGTCGCAGTGAGCTCGAAAATCATAAAAAATTTACATCCTTTCGTTTCGTAACAATGTCAATGTTAATAATATGTTTACGTGGCAAACGAGAATATTTTTGTTTTTATCAAATAGAATAATTTACGAAATCGCTATGATTCTTATCAAATTCTCAAGACCAGAATTAATAAAAAGTGCTACCGAGAAGTGCTGTGAATGCCACAACTTATTTATTTTATATTATTTCAATATTTATTTTACAAATATAATACTGTATTACCGCCAAGGGTTAAGAGTTTACGTCAGAGTTAGGGAACTTCCAGCATAACACCGTACAATTTTCCATTCATTAATTATTGTATTCTTATATAATATTGTTTAACATACATTTTTATGAATAAAATATAATTAAAGTATCTTGTATAAGGCTTTTTTTATAACGCACATAAAATATAAGACATGAAGGTTCACCACCTCTGACTGAAACCGTATTAATGGTATAAATACTAATTTAATACTCACAAGAAATAGTGCTCCGAACTGCTGATCTTGTTGGACAAGTCTTCTGTAGAATTGTCTGCTGCGGAATAGCAGTTTGGTCCCCACTCTGGTCTGCAGGATGCCCATGGAAGCTCAGCTCGGAAGGACTGGATCAGGTAGAAGAGGGTCAGCGCCATCAGTGATACGTAATACGTCACAATGCACGTCGTACCGATTATTTGACCAACACCGACACCTGTCAATTGAGAGCATTCCCTAAGTATACATGACTATAATCTAGGGCTATGGAGTGTGGGCAATGTATAAATTTAACATTGAAACAAAAACAAAACGAGTTTCTTTTTAATATAAAATTAATGTTAATATCTTTGTTATTCAACTTGTTGTATTTTAAGCCTTGCGATAGTCTGGCGATGCTTCTCAAATAGGTGAAACACGTGTCAAATTTTGTAACACACAAGTGGGCTAAAGATATCAAATTTAATTTGACATTAACAATAAACTTCCACTACTGCTGAATATGTCGAAAAGTCTTTCGTTATTCTTTGTGTATTTTTTAATACACTGTCTTTACTGTCACTGTTATTAAAACCCTACCTGCACAGTTTTCCTTTTTTCACTTACAAACATTAGAAGACATACTGTGTGTCTGTAGCGATCACGCCCTTCCATCTGAAACGATGATAAGGGAATACAACTTTTCAAAACATCAGCGATGAAGGAGACTCGAAGAACTTTGATGTTTACGTGTCCTGGTACTTAAAGCTCCATAAATTTGATATCCAAAAAAAAAAAGGATTGTATAAAAATAATAAAATATTTACTACAAAACCTTTTAGCGCTGGCGTGATTGCCCACATCCTGATAGAGTTCCTCCCAGAGAATTGTCCAAGAGCCATCTCCATGTAGTACATAGGCTTTCCGACCACGAACAAGACGATGATGTAAGGAATAAGGAAGGCTCCTCCACCATTCTCGTAAGCTGTGAAAGGGAATCTCCAAATGTTTCCAAGGCCTACTGACATCGCAATGCATGACATCAAGAATTCGATCCCATTTGACCATGTTGGTCTTTCTTCCACTCCTTTTTTCTAGAAAAAATTAAAAAGTTACTACATTATTAAAACAGAAAAGAAAAATTGTCTACACTAGAGATTTATCACTACATTTATGTCTTTTTTATGCGATTTTTTTTATAGGAAGCAAAATATAAAAAAAAACACCAACTTTTTCACGTTCTTTAATTTCTAAACACACAAATAAAAGGGCTAGCTGGCCTAAGTAAAATTTAGCAAGGGTCTCTTGCAAGCTTCTGCGAGCCTTCTCCAGCTAACCCTTCGACTTTCGAAAGTAATATGTAGTACAAACGTACCGGATTGACAATAGCTTACCGTTCCTATAATTTTTCGTTCTAAAAAAATGATTGTGAAACCTTGTAACGGTATAAATAAAACAACCAATGATTTTTTTAAGCATATCCATACGGAAAATACGGGTACATGATTTTTTAATATCTTTGACTCACCAGAGATTTTAAAAATGCTATGACCCAATCCGTGGATTGTAATATCCTCTGCTATGTGTAAACGTAACAATGTGATAATCAATCACATCATTTTCCAGACGAAGTACTGAGTCATTCGCGTTTAGAAAATTATAGCAATTAAATCACTGCCTCATTTTTCAAACAATAAACCGCTAAAAGGAAATTTCTCAGAAATAATAATATAATTTTACGTCTCAAATCATCATTATTGAGTTTTTTTATATTATATAAGTGTTGTATATAAATTAACACGCTTCTTTTTATTGTAAACGGTTCCGAATTTAATGACGGTTCAGGACTCGAAATGGAAATTTTCTCAAACTTTCCACTTGATAATTTAAAATAAAAATCGACTGTTTTTTTTCATAAATTTAACACAAGATTATTGAATATATTTTTTTGATTATTTACGAAAAAGAACGAGATATTTTTTTACGAGACAGCAAGTAAATTTATGGATTTCGCAAATAGACGATACGCTTCGTTCAAGTTTGTAACTTGTGACGTATATTAGAAAAAATTAATAAACGGTCAGAATAAAATTAATATACGGTCAGAATAAAATCTATTGTACGGTCAGATTTTATAAATATTTCGGTCAGAATAAAAAAAAATAAAAAATAATAATCCTTTCTTTTCAACATTCATGTTATGTATGGAAAAGCAGACTCTTATAATGAGTCATTATTATTACAAATAACGCATCATCTGATTACATACCACTCGGTTTGTTTATATAAAGGTAGGGATCCACCGAAGTGCAGTGGATGTAGGATTCCAAGAGGAACCAAGGCTTTATGATGAATGTTGTTAGTTTTCACTTTTTTAAATTCAAATAAAAAATACTCACCTCTTTCAATTTGAAAAAAAATAGTGTTTTCCTTACAATAAGTGTATTATATCGACTGTAGAAAGGAAAAAGGACGTAACCCACACATATCAAATTTTACAAAGGGCGCAAAAACGTGTTTTGATGATTTTGGGCCATATGCAAATTAATAATTATACACAACCTTGAAGTGCACGGAGACTTCTAAACTGGTGTTTAATTGACATAATCTAATATTAATCAAGAAATTATCTAGGAAAAACCTTTATTTCAGTCTTTTTTCTTCGTTTTAATTTTTTACAAGGTCATCTTTTTCAAACTTAAAAGTTAAATTTAGATACTAATTCGGCATTTTCAGCTTCCATCCTTTTGATAGAATGTGTGTCAAGTTGTATACATTGTGATTATCGCAAAAAAGCTGCTTTGGAAAATTGAGGGTTACGTCCTTTTTCCTTTCCACAGTCGCTATGAAATGTACCATAGCAATTCTTTATCTAAATGTTCTTTCCAAAAATATTATCCTTTCCTTTACTCTCTTCAGAGCAGATCACAATGTATCGAATTGTACAAATAATAAAAAATAGTTGCAACTTTTAGATTATTTAAAAATATTTAATAACCAAAAGAATATCGGTTAGGCGGAAATACCGTGAACATTTTTTTAAATAAAAACTTTTTTTGACACGAAACATTCAAATGCCTGGATATATACATATGTTTTAATAATAAATTCCGTTCTTAGCTTAGAGTATATAGACTTGCAATTAAAATCAGACTAAGATTCAGATCTAAGGTTGTTTTAAGAGAACTTGTTGTCATCCTATACTGTTTTAGTAAGCGAATTGGTTTGGTTTTGCTCTGGATGTCGATATAAATCGATTGAAAAAATCAATTTTAGAATATGTTTTTATCCATGTCCGCTCTCAATGTGGAGTATATGGCATCCTAATGGAGGCATCTAAACAGAAATTTTTCTACGAGAGCTATTTGTTACTCGGTCGTTCAACCTCTCTTTTTCCAATGAGAGTAGTAGGGATAGATGTATTATATAAGACTAGGAAAAGACTAGTAGGTAACTAATCGCTTTCGTTACGCCTAGTTATTGAAGGATCGGAAAGGTGGGAAGGAATTATTTTATACATCACAAATACCAATGCCTTCAATCGATAAATCGATCAAAAAAATGCTGTTCGTACTGGGGTTCGAACCCGTGAGATCCGGCACGGAAGCCAACAACGCTAACCGCTGCCCCATATGACACGACATCTTTGCGACAAATTTATTTTTGACTAGATAGCGCGATAGTGATGAATTTCACGAACCGGATCGCTACTCCGGTCCACTCCGGTCGAATTCAAGCTCTGAGGACGATCATATCTATAAATAGTATTTTTCTTCAATGTTTTATGTTTTACTAACTTTAGTCATAAGTCGTTTGATATTTTAGACACGGTGTGTTTTGACAAATAATACATATACCGGGTAATATAACATCATCCTAATGATAAGTAATTAGCATCAAGTTAAGGAAACGATTATATTAATAACTTTATAACACTAAAAATAAAAAAATGTTCTTTAACCCGTGTTTCACAAGCACGTGCCAATTATTGACGCATTGAAGCAGAATTTTCGCAGTAGATGAAAAAGCACCACAAAATTACTTTTGGTCAACCATTCAAGATAAAACCAGTATTGGAACAAAAACCAATATTTTGTTTACTTTCAAAAATTGTAAAAAATGTTAGTTATTTAAACAAACATTTCGTTGTCGCGTATTTTACAATTTATTTATTTAAACAAATTAATTATAAATTATAAGCTGATATTAAAAATAAATTTACATATTTTTGATGAAATTAATACCTACAAAGTTAAATGCAAAACTTTAGTCAGTTTTAATGGCAATGAAATATACATATTTTATCCATGACCGCTTCCAATGTAGAGCATATGACCTCCTAATGGAGGTATCTCAATATAATTGTTTCTACGAGGACTGTTTGTTACTTAGTCGCTCAACCTCTCTTTTTCCAATGAGTCGATAGAAGGATAAGGACTAGGACTGGACTAGTGGTTAACTAATCGCACTCGCTACGCCCAGTTATTGAAGAATAGGAAAGTGGGAGGGAAATAAAGACATCACAAACACCTTTGCCTTCGGTCAGAAATCAATAAATCGATCGAAAAAATATCGTTAAAATTGTTTGAAGGTTATCATATTATCAGTAAGAATAAAGTGATGTATAATAAAAAAGGAATGATAATATTTGCAATACAATATCGCCATTTTATGCAACGTTTAATTCGTATAACGAAATATAAATAAATAATAAAATGATATTACAGTGGTGTAGCAAGGGGGTGCAGCAGGGGTAGACCACCTCGAGCAGCACATTTTTGGGGGAGACATTTTCAAAAATAAATACAATATTTTTCGAGAAATTATATTTATACATAAAAAAAAATCTTTTTGTATTAAGTGAAAACGCATGAAATAATTTTGTTTTTGGAATACGAGATAAAGTAAGTATTGAAAATTTTAACACATTACGTTAAAAAATGCAAAACTGACAAAAGTTCAGATACGTGGTTGTATAAAATTATTTACCACTCAATCTCCTCTTTGATGAAGGTGATGACAGTGTTGCTTAGGCATAAAAAATTGTAGATATTTAGTCAAATATATCAGAGAAGATAATCTTTTTTACTGATTATAATTATTGATTAAGAAGCCAACAGCAATCTGTTTACTTTCGATTAACGTCATATTGTACGTAATACCATTAATTATATTGTAAATTGAAAATTCGGACGTACACTGGGAAAGATTAAAGATTATTTTGTTACTATAGTGGAAAAGGAATTCATCGTTTATATTTGTTAGATATTAGTCAGATAAAATGACAGTTTACAGATTGAATAAGATTAAAATCAATGTCAAGATTATATTTATTATTTTGTTTTTGTTATTTATCGGAAATTGGGTTGTGTTTAATCAATCTAATTTACTATTAATAATGATTTTAGCAATGTAAGTTCCCATGTCAAAATAAAATATAATAATATAATAATAGCCATCGTCAGAACTATGGCGTAAGCCGAAATAGCTTTCAACCTTTAACTTTTTTTAAAAACTGTAGAACTGAAATACCTTGATATTTTACCCTATTAAAATGGAGTTCTACCAAGTAAATGCCAAATCAATAAATATAATAATATAATTTAAAATGTCAACTGAAGGTGCTTGGAAAAAAAAATCAGTATTAAATTTGAATCGTTCAAATTTTGTACATTCACACAAGTTTTGTCACTAATGACCCGGGATTCGCTTTTCAACATCTAATTATTAATATTAATTTATAAAATTTATTGGTGAAACAAGTCGTGTTCACCCGCGTTCTGTGTAACATTTTAACTTCTGTGTGAATTGCGTATACACACAGAAGTTTACAGATTTATAATATACGTATACTGTGTGTTAAATATTTACCAATCAGCGCAAATACAAATTGTTACATGTACTAACTTTTTCCGTTTCAGTAACTGCATCTCCATTAGCTGGTACATCCTGTTTGTCTATGGTTTGTCTATTTAAATCAGGTCCAACATCGAACGATAAACGACTAGGCTTTTCCTGTTCTGTCACAGCGTATCCTTCATTCACGTGACCATTCTTCTGTAAAAGAAAAAACAAACATATTATATTAAGGTTTAATTACTTACTCATATTTTATAACTCGTTACAAACACAAATAATTAATAACATTAAAGTGGAGTTTTGTATTCCTCGAGCAAGGGTGAGTTGAGTGGGCGCGCCATGCGGAGCGTCGCGTCAGCGTGTATATCAAACACGTGCTTCCAAATACATAAAATAGTTTAACGTTGTTTATTGATGTCCACTGACTATTCAACTACGATACTATCATTTTTTCTCGTTTTTTTTATAACAAAGGCATTTTCAAGGCAAAATACCAACGTTTTTAATTAAATAATATTAATTCTTATACTTGAATCCGGGTTACCATTTTTTTATTAACCGTTACCTAATTTCGCTTGAAAACCGACAAGCTCTATTTGTAATACTTTTACGGGAAAATCTAAGACTAACTCGAATGTTTAACTAAAAATAATATATGTATATAAAAAATAATAATATT
This sequence comes from Himalopsyche anomala, assembly GCA_031772345.1. Classification (NCBI taxonomy): domain Eukaryota; kingdom Metazoa; phylum Arthropoda; class Insecta; order Trichoptera; family Rhyacophilidae; genus Himalopsyche; species Himalopsyche anomala. Next base: position 1,166,336 of record CM062840.1, read on the forward strand.
TATTATACAACAGCCAGGCATTTCCCCTTAGACTCTAGAATTCTTATCCGGGGGGGAATTCACCACCGATTGGAAACCGCTGTCGTAGAGAAAACATTATCCACCGCTTATGTTATCTATCCCGCTAAAAAAGATTTCATAGACTAAAAGATTAGCACTAAACTATAATTTATTATACTTAGTAATGCAATCTACTAGTACACAATAATCCATACAGATTACCAAACAATAAACTCATTATGTATCCAATTATCAAATAGATTATTTCCTGAATTGGGAAACTTCCATATTTTTCCGACTAAAATCCGGCACGACACGTCACAAAAATTTCATTAGAAACAAATGATTCTTCGTTATGTTATAATCTGGGATTAATTATTATTTTCCAAAATCTAAACAATCGAAACTGACGATAAAAATAAACATAAAACGGAGAAAAAATATTTTTATCGAATATTTAATAAATATTTGGGTTTACAGCTTATTCTAAAAATTAAAAATCTAAAAGTCAATCCCGTTCTTCGTAAACGTTCTTAAACGATACCTTCTTGTGTCTCAGTTGATAATCATTTTTTTAAAAGACAATATAAAGACATGTAGAAGAATAGGGCCAGAGGGGAGCTAAAAGGGGCTTGAAGGGACTCGCACGAGCCCCTTGTTAAATTTTACTAATCCCGGCGAGTCTCTTGTTAATTGAAGAGAAAACAATATTCTTAGATCAAATGAGTACATAACTACAATTTTTGACTTACATATGTATCATCTGAAACATCTTCAGTTTACACAGTAGTACATTTTTGGCCATTTACATTGATAATTTTACGATAAATTGGATATTGTAACATATTATGAGTGTATTAAGTAACAATCGATTGCTTATTTAAGTATTGCATTTAATTCCATAGGAGTGATAAAAAAAACTGCTTCCCTAAAACACCGAGAATTGCTTTGACATAAAGCGATCCCCTTGTTAACGTATTGGTAGCCCACTGCTGGATAGGGCTAGTAGTGGAAAGACAATTGCTATCGCAACGACTCGTTTTTAGGATCAGATATAATTTAAGATGTCACATACGTCTATGCCTAAAAAATACATAAATCTACTGAAAAAATAATTTATGAAACTTCCCGTTACTTGTGAGCTCCGTAACTTCAACCACAAAATAGCCATAACTAAATATATGTCTTCAAAATTAATAAATTAAAGGTAAAGTTCATTCATTTATCATTTGTACAATATTTGTTTGCTAGTTATTTGTTACACCTCGGTTATTTTCGCACAAATACCGTGAGATGATTTTTCGCTCCGCAGTCGTAAAGGGGTTATGTTTGAATGACATGATTTCGCCAGGATGTCACTGTTATAATCCGTAAAAAAGCCATTTCGCATTGCAATAAATCAACAAATCATTATCATATTGCAAATATGAGTAGATTATTAAACCTGAAAAAACGTTTTGAAACCAAGTGCGATAAGAAGTAATCCAATAGTCGTAAAACGCTAATTTTGTCCAACAAATAAGGATTAGTGAGTACAATCGCCATAATACATGTACAATATAATGATTGATAAAAAATACAACCGACCAAGTGTCTATTTGCATAACGTTAGTGTGTTTAAGTCTCCACATATAATTTCAAAATCTACACCGGAGTTTCTCAAATAGTACTTAATGCAAAAGCAGAGATGGGCTGGAGAAGGCTCGGAGGGGCTTGCGAGAACCCCTTGTCAAAGTAAAAAAAAAATCTCAGATCAACAGTAATTGCGGTATATGGTTTATTTGTATGATGAAAAAAATATCATTTAATTCGGGTGCTTCTCGGTCGCGGGTCTCCATTCAAAACCCTCAGCTGATTAGACTATTAGAATATAAAAACTAAGTACACTACCTACAAATAAAAATAACCAAGAAACTGACGAAATTTTTTATCCACTTTAAATTTATTCATCAAGCACAAGTTTGGAAAATATACAATTCAATAATCAATTAGCCAATAAGTATTAGAAAATATTTACAATAATTGTCTAACAATGCTGAAAATCCCCGATCTCTATTTTATATTGATTCCAGATGTTCTAAGATGTACTATATTCATGGTGTAATGGCTGAAATTAAACGAACTCCTTGTTAACATATTGGCAACCCACCGCTGGATCAAAGGTGTCAAATGTATTTCAAAGTTGCTTTTTATCTATAATTTATTTTATTTTTGGGCAATACTTAAAACATTTCGCTCGGTGATAGAAAATATTTAAAATATCAAACATTACATACACCTAATTTTGGACCTACTAGATATTTTAAAACCTCTACTAATCTGCGATAATAAGTCTAGTTGTGTTTTCAATCACTTAATAACAAATCAAAGATAAAAAAAAAACAAACACAACTAGTGATCTATAGAAGCTAAAGAAAGAAGAAAAGGACGGGGGATATGCATTAGGAGTAAAATAATATTAAATGCACAATTAAGTGCAAATCATCAGTAAATATTTTTCTATACTAGATAGGAGTGCTAATCTTATGCAAACAAATAAGTAAAAGTGAATTGTTGTTGATTATCAATCTTGAAGTTGTTGATTTAAAACATATTAGGTCAATTTGTATCTATTTTTTGTATAATCCATGTCAATGGCACACATTATGCACGCACAGTGTTCTCGAATTGGGTCGTGCAAGTTGTATGCAATAGTTTGACCATCTCCAGACAAAACTCTTAACAACCAAAAAACTATTATGTTATTTTAAACATCTTATATTGTACGAATTTCACTCTTGTCTGTGGATTAGGTTAGATTAATTCTTTATCATGATACGGATAAGAAAGTGGAACATAATAATTTTCAAAAAAAGATAATTTTGGAAAATACGTTGTCATCGGAAGTAGATTTTTTTCCATTCTAATAGCTTTAAAGTGATGATCGGTTGAGATGGAATGTTTTTTCTAACATAAACAAATGACTGTTCATTTAAATGAAATAATCTTGCAACAATATCTTATGAAGATATATTTTTTTCATTTAATTGCATTCTTATTTCCTGTGTTTTACCGTACGCAAGTTGGCTTTTATCCTAATTGATTCTAATGCCGTCAGAAGACACTTTCGTGCGTTGCTTTTTGATATATTTATGATTGATTATGCATCTATTATTCAGCGTATTAGTAGCGTTGACACAACCTCTGTAGAGAACCGGATACTGTCACATTTGTCAAAAAAATTCTACACTGAACAGTATCACGAAAATTATTGAAATCCTTAAAAACGTCTCCTATTTTCTACTCCCGAATAAAAGAAATACGCTGAAAGACCACTGAAAGAACTAAAAGGACAAGAGGTCTACGATTGGTGTAGAGTAGAGTAGAGGAGCTGATTGGGACGACCAAGGTTTAAAGCTGGACTTTAACGTCACAACTAGGACTTCCAGCCCGGCTTTAACCGAATTGTCTGTTTTAAGAAAAACAAAAAAACAGTATATTATTCACGGTTAACTGGTGATATTTTAAACCTCTTTTTTCCTTAAGAACAATGTACTTTTATACAACTATGTCGGGTCCATGTAGCAGTGGTTAGCGTCGTTGGTTTTCGTGACGGTTCTCACAGATTCAAATACCAGTACGAACAGCATTTTTTTATTTAATGGCATGGATGATTGTAATTTCAACATTAATTCCAATAAAAAAAGCACCGCATATGTCTGAAATAAAGTACGTAGGAATATTACAAAAATTATCTTTGTGGTATTTTTAATAGTATGTATACTATTGCATTTTCTTCTTACGTTTCTGCAAGAATAACAAGATAACAATATTATCCTTGTTCTTTTTTTAAATCCATAATTGACAGGTGACTTAAGGTTGTCAAAATGTCGTATCTTTTTTTTATCTCCAATCACATTAAAAAAAGCCAAACGCGAGCATTTCATTAATAATGCCAATAAAACCAGTTTAAATATTAGTAAGGTTAACATGGTTTGTTGGGAATGCGATAAGTCATGAAACGACACTGAAGGCGGGATTTGCAACATTAGATAAACGATAATTTCCCAACTAATGTTAAAACAACACGCGTTCGATTATTACTTAGCTATTTAAGTATTAATGAGATGTATTGTCGGTTATTAATGATGGAATCTTAATGGGGAATCACCGTGACTATATCGTTGACAGTCAGATTCGTCATGATACGGGTGGCGCCTATCGATGCGGGCGGAAACAACCGGGAAAATGGGTATGACTAAGCTCTTTGGGAAAATTGTAAAATACCATTATAATATAAAACTGATAATTTTATAATATTATCTTTGGCGTTCGGTAACCTTTCTTTAAAAAGTGCAACATGTACTACTTGTTATATTCAAAAATTATAATTTATTTAATAATATGTAAGTTATTATGTTATGAAAAAATGCTGTTATAAATAATATTATTAGTCTATGACTAAGACTGGTCTATGGACAATACCAGTAATACCTAGGGCTGGCGCTACCATACAGGCGAAATAGGCAATCGCCTAGGGCGCAAATCATTAAGGGGCGCATAAATTGAGTAATCAAATTATTTTTATTTGTTTGTACTTGTATCTGTTCGTTATAATTATGTATCGTATTCTATATACTTCGAAAAAGGTAGGTTGAGCGACTGACTAACAAATAGTTCTCGTAAAAAACTTCTTTTGAGACACTTTCATTAGGAGGCCCTATGATTCACATTGAGAGCGGACATGCATGTTAAAAAAATATTCCACAGTTTGTTGAAAAGGGGGCGCGCCAATAACCGTTGCCTAGGGCGCCAAATAACCTCGCGCCGGTACTGGTAATACCTAGGTATACGTTTCTGTTTTTATGACACATACTTATTTGTGTGTACACATAGACAATATGTTTAAAAAAACGAAATAAAACACGTTGCCAATTTTCTCTGCTTTTTCCTAATCTTCTGGTTTTAATCCCGGTTTTTTCCGCCATTTTGAAACTACCGGATTGCTTGCATCCTTCAAAACATACGGGCTGGCCCGTAAATATGAAGGTTTTTATCTGTCGTCAAAAAATGAAGTGCTGATAACATTATTAGTAAAATATTTATCAAATTGTTTTATATTAGGAGGAAAAGTTGTTAACAACAATATTTTTTGAAACCTCAAAAGAACTATTATTTTTATTTAAAAAAATCGATACTGAATATATGAACTGGGTTAAGTCACTGTTGGTAAATTATGGAGGGTCGTTTAAAGCAGTGTTTCTCAACCTTTTTGGGAGCGTGGCCCCTTTTGAGTGTCTTTATTTTTCTGTGCCCCCATACCTTTTTTATTTTTTTTAGCTCACCGAGAAATCCCCGATTTGATATACTTTTTCCCAGAATATCTCCGAAACACCTTTTTTTTTTTTAGCTCACCGAGAAATTTGAAATCCTCAATTTTCCCGTGGCCCCCCTGAACTGTGTTGTGGCTCCCCAAAACAAAAATAAATCTCTGTGGCCCCCTGGGGGCCACATGGCCCACCGTTGAGAAACCGTGGTTTAAAGAATAAACTTATATATATATATATATATTTTTAATAATTAGTATTAAAATGTTTGCTTTTTATGTTAATTCAAAGTTTATTTAACATATCTTAAGAAGTGGCAGTTAATAAAAAATATTGTTTTATATTAAAATATGTTTACACTATACATTTTAAATTTAAATTCGATAGTAAATTATAATTGAAATATTATAATTATAATAAAACTCTTTTGACCCATTTTATTACTAAATAAATGGGTCATTTAGAGGTGAAGTGAGCCAACTAGTAAAATGGTAAAACTTTTTTCTTGGACTTTTAATTACAATCTCGTCTTTATTCGGTGTGTTGGTGGATTGCATTATTTTTATTTTACGTAGATAACACTATTGCAATGTGTATTAAGTGAGGTTACTTTACTTTTACGATACTTTAAGACGTATAGAATATTACAACAAATCTAACTTTTTTTTCTAAAATACCACTTGGCTTATTTCACCTCTAATGGGGCCACATAATGTAAGTGCTTTATAATTAAACGAAAAATCCACTCGTTTAAATGTTCACGGGTTCAATTTACAGAATAAAATCTTTCGCACTCGTCATAACCAGGGGGTATACGCCAGGGGTTACCAACCTTTTTGGACCCTAGAGTGCATTCTAAATTATTGGTAGGGCGGCGGGCATCACATTTTTTCAAGCTTATTTATAACCCAAGAATTTGACGATTTTTTCAAATGCGTGACTAATTTATTTTTTTTTAACTTTGCGCACCGAAATCGGCCGTGACTATATGAGTGAATATTTTCAGAGGGTACACGACGTTTAAGTGGTTTCTTGCCGAATGCGAATTTTACAAAGCGGAAGTGAAAAAAATACCACAAATGAAATTACGTGGTAAATAAGTTGTCACCGGAAATAGTTTAAATCTTATGCAATAATCCAAGGTCCATTTTCAAGAATGGACCAACTGGACCGCATCCTTCTCGTATTTTATTTTTTTTACGTTTCTCGTACTCTAGATGAACTTTCCGATTTTTTCACCATATACTATTATGAGCCTAAGGAAAAAAAATGAAAAGTGAACGGAAAAAGGTGATTGACTGCTTTACGAGCTTGTCGAATCGAGCGGCTAGAGCAAGGCCGAATTTACGATCTACTGATCTGTCGGGATTCCCCGTTTCTCGCACAAAGAATAATGTAGTGAGCTATTAGCCTCAATATACTATATATGTAAATGTTAATTTTTCTGAGAAATGAACACTAAAGTCATACTACATAACAATACATCGTGAAATTAAATACGGTTAATACATTTTACTGCTAATTCTTTTGTGGAAAGACTTACAACTGACTTCACTCTGCTAGTGGACATTTTTAAATGATATCGGGCGAATATGTCCTTCATTATTTCTTGTAATATCGATAAAAAGAATCTATTTGCACTTTACCATGTTTTGAGGTACGAGCGTTTGAATATTTGACTGATCATACGAATGTTGTTTATAAATCTATCATAAAAAGTCCTATTGTTTCTTAGAAACTTGTAAAATTACTGTATGAAAGAAAGTGTGTAGATAGAACTTTTGAATCCTGCTAACTTCTTTATTTAAAAATGCATGACTCTGACATTAATATATATGTTAGATTGTGGCAAATAAAAAAAATTCTGACTAGAAAGGGCCATTTTATGCCAAAATGTCAGTTAGAACCTTTTAAAAGTAAGGTAACGAAATTTCAATCCGAATAGCTCGCCTATAAGATTTCCCACAATCAATATTTCACGAGCTATTTTCAGCACAAGTGTATTTATGCTGTGTATAAAAACTGCAATTAATAAGTATGAGGGCCTATACTTATTTATAACCTTTTTAGTTTATCATTAATACCAAGGGTAACCACCATTACCGGTTACGCATGCACACTTTTCCTACAGGTCGTATTCTACAGGGTAAAAGTGGTATTTGCTAATCACATTTTTCATGAAATGCCCTAGGAAAATCTCGACAACAATTACATTACGTAATGCTGCAACGTGGGCCTCATGAATGTAAGGGTTTTTTCCAAAAAGGAGGAAAAAGTAGTCCCTTCTACATAGACCTTGAATTAGTAAAAACACAATATTCCTTTGTACTTCATTCCACTGTATTTAATATGTCAGGACCGGTTTCGCTCATTACGAGCATCGTCAACTGATAAGAAATATAATTTAACCATGCTATTTATACAAAAATGAACAGTTATAAATAACAATTGTCAAAGAATTCCCAAATTTTAATTATGTTTGTAATTACTTTCAATCGCCATTCTAAATTTATTAATCTGATATGACTTTTTAATTATATGTTAGATGTGTTAAACATTTTAATTTTGTGTTATTTTAGAATCACTTTTAATGTAATTGGTAATGTCTTTTCAATGACAATTGTTGTTTATAACTGTTCATTTTTGTATAAATAGCATTGTTAAATTATATTTCTTATCAGTTGACGATGCTCGTAATGAGCGAAACCGGTCCTGACATATTAAATAAAGTGGAATGAAGTACAAAGGAATGTTGTGTTTTTACTAATATTATGCCTTTCCACCAAGTATTGACAGTGAACACCCTAATAGTTATAGACCTTGAACTTACGTGGCAAGTTAAAATGATCATTCTTACCTGTTTTAATAAATATTGCACTGAGGTAAAAGCTATATTATTAGCCATTTTTTAATCTAAGTCCGCTTCCAATGCGTAATATTATATATGGCCATTGAAGGTATCTCAACAGAAGTTTTCTAATGAACTGATTGTTACTTAGTTGCTCAAACACTCTTTTTTCGAAGAAAGTAGGGTTAGGTCAGGACTAGCGGTTAGCTTATCGCTATCGCTACTCCTCGTAGGATTACAAGTTGGGAGGTATTGTTTAGTCATCACAAAAATCCACGCCTTAATCACGGAAATCAATAAATCGATTAAGCCAACACCTATCTTTTTTTAATATTTTGAGTTACCTACTCTGAACGTAAATTGTACAGTGATATATAAATTTTTATTTAACCTTTTCAGTACCGCGATGTTTTAAGCTAAAAAAAAACATTCACTTACATACCTACCGCATGTTTTTAATAAATTTTGAATAGTTTGTAAAAATAGGATTGTATTTATGAATATTAAAAGTTTACTTATAAAATGATATAAATAGTTTAATATTTTCAAGTTACATTTGTGGTCTTCAGTGGCCTTACGGTATTCACGCCGTTCGTATGTAGCGGCCACCAGTGGCCTTACGGTACTGAAGCGGTTAAATACTTAATAGTGTCCCTAGGCAAAGTGCCACCCATAATCCGTTATCTGCAATGGTCGTTTATATAATAATATAAATGTGCCAAATGAATTCAAAATCAGTATTGTACAACTACATTCATTACAAATTATTTCAAGTAATAACATTAGTAATTGTTTTTTAAAATTTGGTCTATGGAAATCGATTTTTATAAATTAATATTTACCACAAATATTTGATTAATAATATTATTGGCACGTTGCGTGCAAATAGCATGATTGTTGTGCATAATTATGTTACATTGCGCAACCTGGTTTGCGGTTTTAATTACATCCGAATAATTTTCATCAATTCGCAAAATTTTCTGTTTGCAAAATTATATAAATCTCAAAATAAAAGAACATAACATCGTACGTCTGATTTTACTTTTTATATTCCTTTCCAGCATGTACTCAAGATGTTGTATTGTCAACGGTTCTGTTAACAGGTGGAAAACAGTCAAGAAAAATCCCTTACGAATACTGACTGTGGGTGTTCAACAAATAAAGAAGTTTTATTCCAGGTAATTACTTCATATATTATAGTTGATTAAATTGACATTTAATATGAAAAAATCTCATATGTTCAAAATATTTTTTTTTTAACCATGTCCGCTCCCAATGTGGAGCATATGGACTCCTAATGGAGTTTAACTCAACATAAGTGTTTCTACGAGAACTACTTGTTACTCAGTTGTACAACCTCTCTTTTTCCAAATATAGTAGGGCTACGACAGGACTAGTGATAATCTAATCAGGATAGGATGGGTGGGAGTGGGGAATTGAAGACATAACATACATCCATGCCTACGAAAAGAAATTCATAAATCGATCGATAAATCAATTTATAAAACTGTCCGCACCGGGATTTGAACCCGTGCCCTTCGTAACCGATGCCAACGACGTTGACCACTCGACCACACAGACGGCTATCAAAATATAAAAGTATTTAGTTAATGTTTCTGTTAAATATTGCAAAACTATATTTTGTATGTAAATAGTTATATTGCTTTTTATTACACATCATTCGAGGTGTTCGTTTTATTTTTTCGATAAAACCATTTCTTATGAAAAATAATACGTAGGGTCAGTAGTTTTATAGCTATAATTGCAAACTCGTAGCTGTCATACGTACTTGCAGAGGTCATATTGTTTTATTAAATAAATAAAAGATTTTGAAAGTTTTTTATTACATTCCAAAATGTACAAAGGTTCTTAAATTATAGAGGTTCTTAAACTTTATTTATATTAAATGAATAAAATATATTTTAATCAAATTTTATTAAATAGTTAGTTTTCTTAGGCTGTTTCATTCAAATGTTAGGGGAATCAAAACTGGAAAAAAGGTTTCCTCAGAATTTATTCTTGGGTAGTCTCGACAAATAAATTCTAGTGTTAAAGACTAGAGATTCCGAGACCGTTCTATATTATTTTTGCCCAGTGTTCCAATATTGGAACATTTAGTGTTTTTACTTCCACTCCAATTATGCATGACGTAATAAAAGTTTAGATTTTATCAGTCTCAATCATTCTACAGCTAACAAGTGTGGGGATCGTTTCGTGTAGTATTTTTTCAGATTTGAACGTGTTGGAGTGAGCAGTATTTTTTATTTGTATCAATTACGGGAAAATTCGAGCAAAATTCGGGCAAAAATGGTTAAGCATAATATACAATTTTATAGAACAATCACAGATGGTTTTGCTCATTGCAAGAAATTTCAACTGAAGACGATAGGAGAAGCACAAACATGAAAAAGACGATGAAGCACATCAAAGACGCTATCAATATAAATAATCTATTCTTTGCAGTCTGATCAATCATCCGTGGATGCTAACTTATATTTAAAACCTGTTTGGCAAATTTTATGCAAATTTATTATTTACAAATATCACGTGGGTTTCTAAAAGTAGACGCTCGAATGAATTTAACGAGTTCATATTATTTATAATAATGTTGTATTATGACATAGCAAAAAATCACGTGCTTTCTAAATTAGATGTGAAGTCACGTTTGTATTGGCCAAGTTACTAGAATGAGAAGCTGTTCTTGATACTGGACCATTTGGGTTTTTTTTATCATTGATCATAGTCTCCGTGCACTTTAAGGTTGTGTATAATTCATAATTTGCATATGGCCCAAAGTCATCAACACACGTTTTTTGCGCCTCCTGTAAAATTTGATATGTGTGGGTTACGTCCTTTTTCCTTTCCGCAGTCGATATGTATATATAAAATATTTTTTTAATTTCAAAATTTAAAACTATTCAACATCTGAAACTGTTAGACTGACTCCAATTTAAGTTCATGGAGGGTTTACATCACCTTGGATGATGAGTGATGAGTGATGACTAGCGCATCCAATCCCGGACCCTTTTTGTTACCTCGGGATTTTAGGATTCACAATTTTTCGGATCCCGGGATTGATCATTCAACATAAAATCCTGTCACAATTGTTTGAGATTCTTAGAGAATTTCGGGTTTCAAAATTATTTAGGATTTGGGTTTTTGGGGAATCGCGATTGACCACTGGGAAATAGTCAGACATTGAGAGACTTTAAAATAATCTACAAAAGATGTTTGAATTTTAATTTTACAAGGGTTATCTTCAGTCCCGATATCCCGGGATTAGCACTATCACAATCCTGAGAATTCGGGATCCGGTGTCTCATGATTAAAGACCCTAGTGGTGACCATATATATGATAATATACTTGACAGAGCTACGTTGTGCTGGCAAGACTTGGGAGGAAGCAATGCAATTGAATAGACATTGCATTCACTGAATAAAAAATGTTAATTGACCATTTTATGCCCATGAACATGGCAAACAGAATGTAAAAATATTCACAAAAAAACTAAACCTTTTTAATTGAAACCACAAAATTATTGTTTAAAAATTGTATTTATTTATATCCTTTGGTTTTTGAAAGCAAATAAGGATATGATAATATCATAGATTATTATCAGTAACAAATAAGATTAAAAAAGATAACAAGTTTTTGTTGAAATAATCAACAATAGCGTGTACTATATTTATCATGCTGCCAATCCCCCAGTGAAAACGATTTAACATCTAGTAAAATTTTCTAAAAACCTCTTAATACATTCACAATATGTACACCATAAGTCAAACTACAGTGATTATTTCATGTGTGCAAATTAAACTTTATTTTCAAAGATAAATAGACGCAATGCTTACAATTAATTCTCTGACCATATTCGTTCCCTAAGTGAATTATATTGTCGCGCGACACCTACATACATGATTCCCTGTCACCTGCCAATTGCTTTGCTTTCTTCCATGACATGCCAGAATCCCTCAAATGCATCCTATGAATAGTAACCGGCAGTCATCCAGGATGCCGAAATCCTACATGTTAAAAGAAAAGATAAGCGAGATCGAGGTTCCTCGGACGCATCTGCAGCACGTGAAACAGTCAGTTCCATCGTCTATCTATTGCTGCTAATGTAATACGGCACTGTCTTGTGCGGTCCTTAATCTCCGAATTTATCGCGAAATCAAACCACAGTTTCAAGGATTTATTCTCAAAGGTCAGTGTACGACTTTTCCGAGTCTTCGTCAGGTGCTATGACTCACTACCGTAAAGCATCACTGTTATAATGCAAGTGTTGAACAAATGGCGTTTGGATTAAATCGTATACAGCAGTGTGTCCCAGATAGACGACGTTAAGTTTAATGTGACTAACAATTCCGAAGCGAATATATTTAATAAAGAAGGTTAAAATCGCTCAAACGGAGAAGAAAACGACCAACAATCATGCATGTGGATCTATTATCAAGGATCAGTGTACGATTTTTCCGAGTCTTCATCGGGTGCCATGACTCGCTACCGTAAAGCATCACTGTGAGAATGCAAGTGTTGAACAAATGGCGTTTGGATTAAATCGTATACAGCAGTGTGTCCCAAATAGACCACGTTAAGTTTAATGTGACTAACAATTCCGAAGCGAATGTACGTTGTAGGCTTTTCGGTAGATTTTCGATTACTGCACAAGTCACTGTCTCCAGTTACTCGATCAATAAAACGCACCATAAAAATCTAATAGTTGTACACGCTAAATCAAGATTTGTTATCAAGTCAAATTCGAATATTCATATTTCTGTCCGTGCAAAATCCAAGTGATTCGCTTACAGTTATAAATTGAAAAGTAAATGCCAAAAAATCAGTGCCGCTTTGTTAGTAAGTTTTTTTGCTGTTGCTATTTGATACGAAAATAAAAGAATTAAATTTATTTAAGAAAGCAAAGAAAGTTTTATCGTACGTAATGGTATTGACGTCTAAAATATTTATCTCTGTGATTTAAAAAATATACTTTGTAAATAAATAGTGAAATGGAAAAAAAGAAATACAGAAACAACGTACTTTTTGCGAATGTATAATGCATAAATTTGCCAGTGGTTCATTAAAGTTATGTATTGCAATAACGGATGAACTTATCAATACCGGTATGACGGTAGTTCATATTAAATTCCGGTATAATATAGTAAAAAATATTTAAATATTAAAAGCGGTGTTTCGATACTCTATAGCAGCGAATCCCAAAAACTATTTTTTCCGCGACCCGGTTATTTTAATATTTCTCCTTCGTGACCAACTAAATTTTTTATGGCCTATAATACCAGCCTATAGGTAAAATAAAACAGTATATTTATGTCCATAAAGACTCCCTTAGGTGTTATAATAAAAAATAATTTACTATGATAAACCTATAAAGAAATCAAATGTACCAATAATTTATTAATGAGAGGTGTGCTGCTTTTTCTTGTTTTATATTAGAAAATTGGCGGCCAGGCATTTTGCTTTCTGCGACCCATCATTTGGGAAACGCTGCTCTATAGAATACAAGATATAAAAAATATTTTATTCACAAACAGTAAATTTTGAAATAATGCGTCTAAATTGTTTCAATTCATTTCATATTTTTTCTACTGCTTTTAATATTAAATGGTACTATTTTTTTTTCTTCATTGTGTAAGTTTTAAATTTATAATTTGTCAACTGTGTGCGATGTTAATTAAATTAATAAATAAATAAACGTGTTACTAGTTATTGCAATTCCGATATTACTGAATCCGGGTAATAAAGATTTACTAATAAAAAATAATCACAACAAAACTACAAAATAAACACGTGATAATTTTAAACATAATACACCTAATCGCTTAGTAAAAATAATATTACGGTTTGTTACAAAAATAATCAGATAAATATAGCATTGCTTTGAAAAATAATGCAATTACTCCGTACTTGATCATAATGTATGCAACGTGTTCGTACTTCCGTACCTCGCGTCAAGGCGAAATTATTGTAATTGTCTGCAAAAATAATTTGATAAAAATATAGCATACATATATATATACATAATGACGAAATTACCTAGTAAAATACCGCAAATAATTACCGCCATTGAGCGCCGATAATCAAAAAACAAGCATATATTTATTGCATTACTTATCTGTAAATAATATTGAAATAATTCTAAATATAACAATTCATTACTAGTACATTCATTGCATAAGTTAATTTTAAACGTTAGGGGTATAACGAGTAAATCTCACTGTGATTAGAGCTTCCGACCTGGGTAGAACCGGAACCGGATAATCGGGTACCCGCATTTTTTTTAAATAGTCGAAAACCGAGTTATTTTATCAGGTACCCGGCCATTTTAACTTCAATATAATATTTTATTTTTTCAAATTTAATTTACATCTAATATAAAATAACTGCGTCAATCAATGCGTGAAATAATATAAGTTATATATTATATTAAAATGAACTTCCACAAAGTTACCGCCGAATCCATCGAAAGTATTAATTTACATCTTTTCAAAACGTACCTCTAGATATACCTACATTCAACTCTTTTTTTACACTATTAACACGTTCCACTTAACACCGCGTACAACATGATAGAATATATAGACAAATTTAAGATTGGTTCCCTTTTAAAAAACCGTGTTATTTGAGAAAATAAAGGCATTATTTCATGAAAATCGTTCAAGTGCATTCGTGCACTAGATAAAACCAGAATATGCCGAAAGGCAAAACCCGGGTCGTTATCGACAAAATTTGTACAGAATAAAAATAATTCAAATTTGAATATAAATTATTTTTTTATTTAATAAAAAAAACACTGTCCATCGCTACTTGATAACATACGCGCACGTTTATGAGGAACTAAACGTGAAGCGCTTTCATCGCTATAAATGTTTGGCACGTCTTATGTGATACGTAATAAAGCCTTTAAAGTCTCTGTCCCTATATTTTTTAAGCATGACTGCTCCAAATGTGTAGCATACAGCCAGCCTCTCATGGAGTTTATCTCATATTTTAAAATAGCAATTCATAGATCGATTAAAAATTGAATCTGCCCGAACTGGGATTCGAACCCGTAACTGCCGCGACGTTAACCTCTCGACTTAATATCGACTCGAATATCTTTAACTAACCCAATTTAATTAAAAAGTGGATTTTTTCGTTAAATTACAGAATTATTATAAAACTAATAAAAGTTTATTTAACCTATGTATTTCTTTGCTACATAATTGAAACCATACATTACTATCTGGTCATTAAAGAAAAAAATGACCACCTCTGGTTTTTTCATCCATGTCAGCTCCCAATAGACTAGATCATAGTCTTATGGAGGTATCTCAACGGAAGTTTTTCTACTGCTTGTTACTCAGTCGCTCAACCTCTCTTTCAAAGTAAGTAGTAGGGAAAGAAGGATAAGGCTAGAATAGGACTAGTGATGAACTAATAACGCTATCGCTACACCCAGTTATTAAAGGATCAGAAGGATGGGAGGAGAGGAAATAATGTGAATTGACATCATAAGCACCCAGTCTTCGATCACAACTTTTAATTGAACAATTCTCAAATTCACTGTGATCTGACCGGGAATCGAACCCAGATCTGCGTGATCGGTAGAGCAAGCTCTAACCAACTATGCTACAGCAGGCGACAATGACAGAACTAATCACTCTCGCTACGCCCAGTTATTTAAGGATCGGAAGGGTGGGAGGTAGTTTTAGTCATCACAAACACCCATGACTTTGAACAGAAATCTATCTGAAAAATGCTGTTCGTACTGGAACTCGAATCCGTAAGACCCTTGTTTTAGAGCGCGGATATTGACTATGACATCAGAAGAAATTTGCTTAGCTTGGTTAAAAACCTGCTACAATTATAACTTCATCATATTGTGCAGCAATTACTAATAGTATAAGGAAAATTGTTATGATAATATAAACATCCATTACGGTGGGTTTATACTTTTATAATACGTAAATGATCTAGTGTAATCCAGATTTTTCTGCTACAATCACTAAGCTATTGGCACGTTTTGCTAAATAAATTTGAAATGATAATCCTTCTCACAGGTAAACCGCAAAAAAACGACACAAACATTAAGGATACGTGATCAAATATAAAATAATTTTCTATGGAGGCGATGGAAAAACCACAATACATTGAGATGCACTTAACGGACATGCTATGCAATGTGCATCTTGCTGTCTAACGACATCTTAAAATGGGTATTCATATAATCTCTATGTATTATTTTGATACAGAAAATTTTCGACCATGATAAATTAATTTTCTTTTCAGACCACTTTATTGATTTATTCATGGGCCCGCACAATGTGAAGTTAGCCAACAACTAGTAACATGTTAAAACTTTTCTATTGGAATTTTAAGGACAATCACGACTTTATTTGTTGTTTTGGTGGATTGCATATTTTTATTTTACGGATATAACACTATTGCTGGTTAAACAGGGCTATGAAGTCGCGTTAAAAAAAGACAACTCCGACTCCGACTCCAGCTTTAAAATAATTAACGACTCCGAAGACTTTTTTAAATAATTTCATTTTTACTTATATATATGTATACCATCAAATCATCTTTAGTCAGCCAAGCATGAAATGTTAACACTTTTGACTATTTTGTTTAAATACACATCATTAAACATATTTTTCAAAAAAAATCGAGCCGCTCATTTTTCACGACTCCGACTCCACAGCCCTGGTTTTAACTGAGTTTACTTCACTTCTACGATACTGTAAGATGTATAGAAGACTATAACGCATCTAACTTATGTTTTTTTCTAAAATACCACTTGTAGGTTAAATTTATGCATTTATTTGTAAGAGGTAATAAATATTTAAATAAGACATTATTTTACCATCTCCGCTCTCAATGTGGAGTATGTGGACTCTTAGGGAGGGCGGAATTCGAGACATCAAATATGTCCATGCCCACGAACAGATTTTTCTAAATCGATTGAAAAATCAAGTTATAAAACTGTCTGTAATGGAGCTAGAACCCGTGTCCTTTGCAACTGATGCCAACGATGTTTACCACTCGACCACGCAGCCGGTCAGTGTCAGCCAATAGTCAATTTATTGCCACTTTTTTATATTTTGTATCTTTATCTCTACATTCCTTTTCTATTACGAATTATTTGTTGCACCCTAATAATTTTACTTGTTTCTTTACAAATAGCATTGTGTTAATGTATTTTTTATCAGATATAATGCTCGTCGTGGGCGAACCCGGTCTTGATCATATAAAATAAAAGTAGAATTATTTCGAATCAGGTAGTCGTGGATTCGGGTGTTTTTTACAGGAGGCAGAGTCAAAGCCGGAGTCAGAGAAAAATAATTTAAAGATATTGAGAAATTGATTTTGTTTATTGAAGACTTATTATTCCCTGAAACAACAAAAAATATGGATGACTCAGTTTATTTCTAAGCCCTATAACTTATTGTGATATCGTTCCATTGTCATGGTGCATACAAAACATGTAATGGCGCCGAGTTGTCTAAGCAAAAAATCATATTACTTCTCCGCGTCATATTTTATGACATTTATAGAAGATCTTGGTTGCATAATAATAATAACAATAATGATAGTTGACACGTTTTGCTGACATGACAGTTGAATGAATAGTGATTTGCAATTCAACAAAGATGGCGTATTATCCATCTGTCAGAGGTAAATTCAGAAACAAAAAATAGGTCGTATTTGTACAATTTCAAACACGATTTTAAAGAAGAATAATGAGAGAGGAAGGAAGAGTCGAGGTTAAAACATTACTCGAATAGCTTAAACAAAACGCCATTGATAATTGTAATTATGAAGCTTGTTTAGTACTCGTTGGATATCTTTTATAATATTACTTATTCCATGGCCGAATTTTCTCGGTTTCACTTTCAGTGTTCTGAATTTGAAACTGACAGCTGAGATAATAATAATTATATTGGATACAATTTTACAGTAAATGTTGTGTAAAATAAGTGTTTTTTTATTGTTATTAGATAGTTCGTTAGCTACGTTATTTATTATTGGCAACTAATTATTTTGTAACGTAATGCATGAATTGGAAGTAATGATTAAGGCTTTTATTTTCATTGAATTAATCTATTGGCTCGTCGTGAATCTATGATACTAATCAATCGTACATATTCTATATATTTCTACAAAATTTGATAGAAACGTAGATTTGTGATGTGGACAAAACACACAAAGAAACAGTCATATTATATATGGGATATATCCATTCTCCATGATTATCCTTGCCAAGATATTCCAAACAAAACAATGTCATCGTTGAATGAAATAATACTTTTTTCGCGGTGCAATTGCTCTCCGCAGTAACCATTCATTTCTACTGTATCACTGAGACCATGTTCTTTTTTAAAAATTAATAACATTCTACTTTGTTAAATGAAAAAAAAGAGTTTCAATTTTTATTTTCCAACGTTGCTTTATCTGTAGCATTTTAGATTATATTTTTTATGACACCCTTGTTAAAATTATCCAGAGTTATAAAAATACTTCCAATAGACATTTATTTAACCAGACATGTAGAAACTTTTTCTTCTTGCGGGCCGCATCAAAACAAAATATGATTATTTCGAACAGCAAAGAACATTAAATTGATGGTACTCTCAAATCTCTTTTTCTCACGGAGGAAACAGCCGTGCAAACAAAAACGTGAATGAAAGATGTGTTCCGTTACATTTGATCGTGTTATTTTTAAACCTTCCAAAATGAAGATTGAGTGTACTTATTTTTAAAAAAGTCTTTATTGTGAAATATTTAGGTATACATATTATATTTATATTTCAAAAATTAATGCAATAATATCTTGTAATTTATTTTAATTTTAAGATGAAACAATCGATGGGCACAATCGTAACAAACGGGCCCAGGATTTTGCATTTTAGCTGATTTAGACGTATCGATTGTGGAAAGGAAAAAGGATGTAACCCACAGTTTATTCAAAACAGCTTTTTTTGATAATCACAATGTATCAAACTTGATACACGTTCTATCAAAAGGATGCAAGCTGCAAATGCCAAATTAGTATCTAAATTTAGCTTTTAAGTTTGAAAAAGATGACCTTGTAAAAAAATAAAACCAAGAAAAAAGACTAAAATAAAGGTTTTTCTTAGACAAATTCTTGAATTAATATTGGATTATGTCGATTAAACACCAGTTTAGAAGTCTCCGTGCACTTCAAGGTTGTGTAAAATCATCAAAAAACTTTTTTATCTAAATCTCTAGCTTTTCTTTTTTATCAATTTTTTCAAAGTCTAGCTCTTAAGTTTGAAAAAATAATGGTCTGTGAAAATTGCAACCAGGAAAAAAGACTTAAAAAAAGGTTTTTCTTGTACAATTTATTACATTAATATTAGGCTTAATAGAAACCGGCTTTAAAATTAGGCTTAATAGAATTAGGTCAATAAAAACTCAGCTTAACAGTCATCACACTCTTACAGGTTGTGTATATTTCATAATTTGCCTTTGTTCCAAAATCATTGAAACACGTTTTTTGTGTCTCCTGTAAAATTTGTTATTTGTGGATTGCGTCGTTTTTCCTTTCCACAGTTGATGTGTAGAACGGCTTACGAACAATTGAAAAATGGATTATTTTGTATAATGCGAAATATGAGCTTCAATAATACTCGATTAAATCATTAATATACAATGAAATAATTATTAAGATAATTTTAATGCCGTCAAAGAGTATCAAAAA
The DNA here is from genome assembly GCA_031772345.1 of Himalopsyche anomala. Lineage (NCBI taxonomy): Eukaryota > Metazoa > Arthropoda > Insecta > Trichoptera > Rhyacophilidae > Himalopsyche > Himalopsyche anomala. Next base: position 1,186,213 of record CM062840.1, read on the forward strand.
ACTAACAATCTTAGGAATTTTATCAGATATATCTTTCAAAACTAATAGTCGTTAATGTCCGTCCGTCTGAATGATTGTCCGCGATTTTCCCTCCCCTGCCCCTTCCCACACCCTCCTTCACCAGCTCCGCTGACGCAATATTTTTATTCATACTGAAGACATATTTTCCCAATACACTGTTTATTATTTGACGAAACAAATCATATCGCTGAAAAAATTTCATACAAAAAAACGCCGCGACCGTGGATCGAACACAGAACTCTGGATTACCAGTCGAGCTCTCTATCAACTGAGCTAACGTCATAAATATCAAGGCGATAAAAATACATTATATAAATCAAGCATTTGAAAATGGAACGATATTTGTGATTCACAAACTGACTTCGATTGTTTTTATTCAAGATTGTGACGTCTGTCAAATATGAATGTGGTTTATTTTACATAATAAAGTTTCGACAGTTAAATGCAAATATTCCATGTGTGTCATATGTATGCTGAGGGCTATTAAATATTTTACGTTTTAACAGAGGGTATTTAGAATTTATCCCGATAATTTAATAATTTTGTATCTTTTGTTTTAAATAACGAGTAAACGAGTCTATGCTTTGGAAAAGGTAAATTTATGCTCAAATAGTAATATAAATAAAGTAAGCGAAATAGTTTGATAGATTGGGGACAACGAGATTAAAATACGGAAAGTGAGCCAAGTTAGGATGATGGGAAAAAGTGAACTGAACCCACCCTTTTTATTGCATAATTTAAATCATTTTTTCTCTAAAATACATTGTTTATGCTTTCGATGGATTCGTCGGTAACTTTGTGGAAGTTCATTTGAATATAAAATAAAAAATAACTAAGATTATTCCACGTATTGTGCTACAAACTGTGACACATGTTTCGCCTTTTTCAGAGGCATCCTCAGACAGACTTACTTTTACTTACTGAAAGTAAGTCTGTCTGAGGATGCCTCTGAAATAGGCGAAACACGTGTCACAGTTTGTAGCACAATACGTGGAATAATCTAAGTTATTTTGTATTACTTTTTTATGCTTATTTATTGAAAAAACTTTCACATAAAATTAAAAGTTGATGACAGTTCCCACAAAAAAAAATTGAAAACGTAATTGCACTTAAAAGTCAAATGGAAAAGTTTCAACATTTTTATGTTTGGTTCCCTTAAAGACTCATATATTCCTAAAAATAAGCTCCGTTTGGCGAATTAGTGAAGTTAATTTATTCTTATTAATTTGATAAATATGCATTTGATTGTAACATGGAAAATTGATAATTTTGTTTTGATAAAATGTGCAATTAATTTATACCATTTTGCATGTGAAAAATGATTATTAGCAAACTTAAACATTATTTCAAAAATTAAGTAATTTACAATTTAAAACTGCAGGGCTGTCGATATATGCGCCGAGGTCGATTTATGCTACTATGAAAAATGATTGTTAGCAAACTTGAACATTATTCCAAAGATTTAATATTTTACGAAATTTCTGTCACTACGAAAAAAAATGTTAGCAAACTTAAACATTATTCCAAAAATTAGGTAATTTACGAGGTATATTTCTGCTAATAGGAAAAATAATTGTTAGCAAACTCAACATTATTCCAAAAATTAAATAATTTACAATTTAAATACAACAGGGCATGCTGTCGATATATGCCCCGAGATATATTTATTTTATTTTTAGAATTTCTGGCTTATTCAATAAATAGGTTTGTAATTTTCTGACTACTTAAAAATGCAACAAAAATCCCCCCGTTGAGGTCAACGGGCTTACAGCTAGTATCTTTCAAAACTAAAAGAAATAACCAGATGTGTGTAAAGATATACGATCTCTTAATTCATAGAATCCAATTATCGCGATAAGTTATCTCTGCAAATAAATACATGATTAGAATAATGGATTATGGAGTTTATAAAAATGACTACAAACAAAAGTGATAATAACAAGAATTGGCTAAATCAACTTAATTGTATTTGTGTCAACGGTTTAGGAAATTCAAAACATTACTAATACAGTGTAACAAACCAATATTAATTAATAGGTTGCTACATTTTGCTGTCAAGCGATGTAATATATTTTTTAATATATTGTCATAAACTATACATATCGACTGTAGAAAGGAAAAAGGACATAAGCCACACATATCAAATTTTACAGGAGGCGCAAAAAACGTGTTTTGATAATTTTGGGCCATATGCAAATTATGAATTATACACAACCTTTAAGTGCACGAAGACTTCTAAACTGGTGTTTAATTGACACAATCTAATATTAATTAAAGAAATTGTCTAGGAAAAACCTTTATTTAAGTCTTTTTTCTTGGTTTTAATTTTTTACAAGATCATCTTTTTCAAACTTAAAAGCTAAATTTAGATACTTATTCGGCATTTTCAGCTTGCATCCTTTCGATAAAACGTGTATCAAGTTTGATACATAGTGATTATCGAAAAAAACCTTTTTTTTTAAAACTGTGCGTTACGTTCTTTTTCCTTTCCACAGTCGATATAATGAAACCTATTAGTCATTTATCTAAATTCACTTAATCTTTTTTACACGGTTTTAAGGTTGTTTTACATGGAACATTCATATGTTCTGTATAAAAAAGGATTGAGCGTACTTTAAATCATTTTTTTTTTGTGGCCCGAACCCACGATAATTTGTTTTATGCGACCCGCTAGAAGGTAAAGGTTGTGCCTCACTGGTTTACGTAGATGAGTAGAGGATTAAAATTTCTATATGTATTCCTACAACAATGGGAAACAATAAAAAAAACGCGTAAGCGATTCATATGCATGTTAAAGTTATTTCAAACAAAAATATTCGAAAAATAGTGAGGGTGGCATTTTTAACTTTCTCTAGGGGCGCCACATAGCCTAATAACGTCACTGCTGAATTAGGTATATCTACAAATGAAATTATAATGCTAAAAGCACAAAAGTAAATCACTTATTAAGCGTCAGTGAATTTTAAAATATATTTTTGTAGATAGGCCCGGGTGAATGTTAACTGTCGGTACTATTTATAAAGAATGCCAATATTTATATAATTGATCTTTATTTTAACACCAAAGTTAATTTAACGTTGACCACCAAATCTGACCTAACATCATCACATTATTTTTAATTATAGTTGTCGACCAAATTTAACTGATCTTTTTATGTTTACATTGACAATTCGCTTAGTAAAATACTAGTCATTAAATTATGGAAGCAAATTAAATGGTCAGAATTTAAATCAATTTTTGGTCAAAATAAAAATATGAACGGTCAGAATAAAAATATTTTACGGTCAGAATATTTAATAACAATTTTGGTTAGTAGGTTAGGTTAGGTTAGGTTTTTTTTTCATTTCATTTAAATTATGATTATTTATTCTTACCGATATATTATGACCATTTAATATAAATTCTGACCAGAAAAATACGAGCCTTTTTATAATTACGGTTATTAACTAAATTTAACTGATTTTTTTTATGTAAAATACTTGACACTATATTACATATTTAAATACTAACCAATTAAATTTAAGTAATATTATTCGAGATGTTACTTATTGCCAGCACTTTTTCTGAATGTGCAGAGCTAGCATCTTGGCTTTGATTTTACAGTTTGTAACTGCTATCCTCAATATATCACTGATGTTATTAATCTTCAAGTAGTTTTTGTGTTGAGACTTGTTTAAATTTGATAAAAAAAAACACTTGCAAGTAACGTTACATTTTGCCACAAAAACTTCGCAGGTGCAGCCTTCTTATGCTAGATCTTTGCAGATTTCCTTTGTCAATTCAAAATAATCACTGGCCAATATCAATAGTCAGTCATATGGGCCGCAGTAATTATTATCATTTTGGGCATCTTATTATCAAATCGTGTTTTCTGCGTCATGCGGAGAAAGAACCATATGTAAAATAATGTTTGTAGATCTAAAATACTTTGATATCTTTTCACCTCAGTAACGTACACCATGATATTTTTCGCACAAATATTTGATACAACCTTCAATATATGTGAAACATGAATTACTAATTCACGATAATACCAAAACATAATTACTTTGCGATCTGGAATGTTCTAGAATCTAAATAACTTCACTTTTTTAATTATTATAAAATAAACATCTATCTAATTTGAATTGCTAATCTATTCTGAATATTTACAATATTTCAATTTCAGCTGAATAAATAAATAAAAACGACTCCACTGAACATGTCCACTTATTACTGTTTTGGTCGGTCGAACAGCCCTTGCAACTTAATTATTTTTATATCCATAATTAATTTATATATAATATTATTAATTAGATAATTTTAGGCAGGGGTTGGCAGAAGAGGACTCTGGAGGAGATCGCTCGTGCCATCTATTTAATTTGGTTTAAACAAGCCCCTTGTTAAATTGACAATAATAAACAATATTCTCAGATATATGTCTTATTAAATGTGTAAATGCGCATTATAATTAAATTTTAAAAATGCAGTAATGTATATTTAATGTTTCTAACACTTTTTTGTTAAAACATGTTATATTCAAAGCTGTGGAGTCGTGTAAAAAAAGACGACTCTGACACCAGCTTCAAAATAAAAAACTATTCCGACTCCGAAGAAATTTTTCAATAATTTCATTTTAACTTATATATATTGACTGTGGAAAGGAAAAAGGACGTAACCCACAGTTTTTTTCGATAATCACAATGCATCACACTTGATACACGTTCTATCAAAAGGATGCAAGCTGCAAATACCGAATTATTTTTTAAATTTAGCTTTTAAGTTTGAAAAACATGACCTTGTAAAAAATTTAAACCAAGAAAAAAGACTGAAATAAAGGTTTTTCTTAGACAATTTCTTTAATAAATATTAGATTATATCAATTAAACACCAGTTTAGAAGTCTCCGTGCACTTCAAGGTAATTCATAATTTTCATATGTCACAAGATCGTCAAAACACGTTTTTAGCGCCTCCTGTAAAATTTGATATGTGGGGGTTACGTCCTTTTTCCTTTCCACAGTCGATATGTATTCAAAAACAAATAGGCAGCGGGTGTAGAATATAATATAAGAAAACTGATATTCTGATATTCCCTTTCAGGAGGAACTGTAAATAACGTATTTTTAATTGCTCTCCTTGAAACAATTGAATGTACTTTTAATCATTACTTTTGCGTTCAAATATAGGTGTTTAGTTTAAGTGGCAAAAATAAATACATGTCGTAAAATAAAACAAAGTTTCAAAGATTCCTCATTTTTAACAAAAATTGTTTAATTACATAAACTAATGTCGTATTTTAGTCACCCTTCAAATAACTGAGTTGTGTATTGTTTCTGACTCAACATAGTACATTAGCAGTAACAGAATGATAAGCTTATGGAATAAATAACAAAGATAAAGTATTTAATCTATGAATTACGTGTTTTACAACCAAGCCTTGTCTTAATTACAATTTACAGTTCATAAAATAATTAAAGTTTATCGTCTTTTGTAAGGTTAAAAAAATGACATTTTTTTCTTGTTTACACCTAAGCCCCGAGTTTCGCGGTGGATAGGGTCCAAAAGAATTCGCGTAAATGGAAATTGCGTAATTTGAAGTATAAGATTATCAGGCGAAAAAAACAGAATGCATTTTTTGTTGGTATTCGCTTGGTAGAACTCCGTATAGTCAAAGTATAAGTCAAAACAGACCAGTGGCGGATCCAGAAATTGTCCCAGGAGGGGGCCATTCAATTTTAAAATAAGCATGATACATAAATAATACATTAAAAAATAGATGAAAGCCTTTTTTTATGCGATTTTTTTTTTGCGCGATTTTTTGGACGGCACCGTAAAAAAATATTTTTTGCGCTAATTTGAGGAACAATTTTTTTTTTCATACATTTTTGATACTTTTTTACGCGATATTTTGATTTTTGGAACCGATTTATCAAATCATACGAAAGTGAGGTTTTTTTACGCGCCACCTTCCTCCAATGTATCGCGTAAAAAAAGATTGGGAAAAAAATAGTCAATACATATTTAAGTAAGTATGTATTCTATAAAACATACTAAACTAAACAATTAAAGAGCCCATTTCAAAATAAAGTTTTAATAAATCATAAAAATGGAAAAAAAATTCTCCGAAGGAGGGGGCCATGGCCCCCGTGGCCCCCCCCCCTTGGATCCGCCAATGAAACAGACATCAACTATATCATATAAACGAAATACTTTTCTTTATTGATTTGACATTTACTTGGTAGAACTCCATTATAATAGGGTAAAAATATCAACGTATTTTAGTTCTACAGTTTTAATACTTTTATATAAAATACTTTGACTGAATACCTGAAATAATTTTATATTTTAGCATTATAATTTGTTTTTAAGTATTTATTTCAACAATTCAATAAGTTCAACGATATGGTTGATAGATATTTCGGCTTCAAACCATTGTCATATCTATATATATTATATGTTAGTAGTAAGCCAAACTTCACTGTATCCTTAAATTATTATTTTCATAGACAAAATACTTTTATAGTTTTACCTTATATAATACAATGCTATTTTTCATCGAATTATAATACAATGGATTTACTAGCATGCGAATTCCAAGTAAATCGATAAATAAATAAGACATTTTTTTAAATAAAAAAAAAAATATTTTTATAGCAAAATATCTAATTTACATAAAAACCTCAAAAATGACATGACTGAAAAGTGATTATTTTTGCATTCACACATCATGCACACAATAGATTGAGTGAATGATTATGTATCATTCACATATTTAATCATCTAAATTTATGTCCATTTAATTGCACATTAATCAGTCAAACAATACTGATGCACGTATCTCATGTATTGATAACAACAATTACTTATTTATTTTAACGATCATACATTTGTTAACTATACTTTATGCATTTTTTTTGAAATATTAATAATTATGGAAAAATTGTCACATAATTCAAAAAAAAAATATTTTTATTCGCAATTTTCAAATTACGTATTCGATGCAATCAAATTTAGTCGAAAATTTTGAAGCAATATTCAAACAATATCGGTTTTTTTATAATTATGGCAGTGGAGCTAATTTGGAGAATTTTAACATCTTATATGCAGCGGCGAGCTGCTAATACGTTAACAAGAGACTCTGGGAAAGGGTTGAATTTTTATATCACTCTTAAGCAATTATAATTAATCGATTGTTACTTAATACACTTATATTATGTAACGATATACAATATACCGTAAAATAAATAATGTAACTAACTGAAAACGTCGTGTATAATTTAACTGTCGTAGATAATTTAGTCAGAAATTGCAGTTGTTTATTGTATGCTTACTTGATTTGAGAATATTGTTTTATCTTAATTAACAAGGGGCTCGCTGTTTATATAGCTTATCGCACGGGTCCAACTGGTAGATCGAGATCGACC